>OZ012682.1:15559175-15859175 GCA_963942445.1 Argyra leucocephala | reverse complement strand
TATTATTATTATTATTATTATTATTATTATTATTATTATTATTATTATTATTATTATTATTATTATTATTATTATTATTATTATTATTATTATTATTATTATTATTATTATTATTATTATTATTATTATTATTATTATTATTATTATTATTATTATTATTATTATTATTATTATTATTATTATTATTATTATTATTATTATTATTATTATTATTATTATTATTATTATTATTATTATTATTATTATTATTATTATTATTATTATTATTATTATTATTATTATTATTATTATTATTATTATTATTATTATTATTATTATTATTATTATTATTATTATTATTATTATTATTATTATTATTATTATTATTATTATTATTATTATTATTATTATTATTATTATTATTATTATTATTATTATTATTATTATTATTATTATTATTATTATTATTATTATTATTATTATTATTATTATTATTATTATTATTATTATTATTATTATTATTATTATTATTATTATTATTATTATTATTATTATTATTATTATTATTATTATTATTATTATTATTATTATTATTATTATTATTATTATTATTATTAAGGAGAAAGGAGACCCGGAGCTGCCTTCCTCATACCGTCCGCTCTGCATGCTGGACACTGCGGGAAAGGTTCTTGAGAAGTTACTCAAGCCAAGGCTGTTGTCTGCCATCGAGGCAGCTGGAGGTTTGTCTCCGCGTCAGTACGGTTTCAGGGCTGGTCGTTCCACAGCAGATGCCATTGTGGAAGTCACATCTGCGATGAGCAGGGCCGAGGACCACAACCATTTCTCACGTCGTATAGTCCTCCTTGTGACTTTAGACGTGAAAAATGCGTTTAATTCGGCCAGATGGAGCGACATGCTCCAAGCTCTAGAGCAGGAATTTCGTGTTCCGGAATATCTGCTAGGAATGATCAGCGACTACCTTGACGACCGTACAGTACTCTTCGATACGACTGAAGGACAAGGGAGTATCACTGTCTCTGGAGGTGCAGCACAAGGTTCAATCCTCGGTCCCGACCTTTGGAATGCCGCATACGACAGTCTGTTGCGATTAAACATGCCGGATGAGTCAATGCTGGTCGGATATGCGGACGACGTTGCCGTGCTGATAGCAGCGCGAAACGTGGAGCTCGCCCAATTGAAGCTCAATCAGACCATGCGGTCCATCCTTTCTTGGATGGACAGCCGCGGACTGTCGTTGGCATTGAGCAAGACGGAGGTCGTAGTGCTGACAAAAAGGAGGATGAACCTTGAGCTCCAGATGCGCATCGGCGAAGAAGAGGTGCAGACAAGACGGGCGGTAAAATATCTCGGCATCATGATTGACAGCAGGCTAAATTACTTTGAGCAGATCAAGAAGACTGCTGACAGGGCCGCAAATGGTGTCATGGCGCTGGCTCGATTGATGGCCAACATAGGTGGACCAAGATCGAGTCGGAGGCGGCTACTGATGTCCGCGGTCCAATCAGTCTTGCTGTATGGTGCCGAGATATGGGGTCATGCTATCGCAAAGGAGTGCTATCGGATAAGGCTGGGTCGGGTCCAAAGGCTGGCGGCGTTGCGAGTGGCGTCTGCTTACAGAACTGTCTCGGAGCCAGCTGTCCTGGTTATCGCTGGCGTCATTCCAATTGCCCTACTCGCAAGGGAGCGTCAGGCGATATACCGGAGAAAGGCCGAAGGAAATATAGAGTCAGTGCAGAAGGAAGAGCGGAATCGCACGCTTCGACAATGGCAGGAGAACTGGGAACTGGAGGAACGAGGGATATGGACGAGGCGGCTCATCGGGGAGGTTACCCCATGGGTAGAAAGACGACATGGAGAGGTAGATTACTACTTCACTCAGCTGCTGAGTGGACATGGATACTTTCGGGCCTATCTGCACAAGATGGGGAAGGCACGTTCAGCGGAGTGCATATATTGCCACATGCACGATGATGCTGAGCACACTTTTTTCATCTGTGAAAGGTGGGCTCGAGAGCGTGTGCAGCTAAGGGAAGTTGTACCGCGGTTCTCTCCGGACACAGTGGTGGGCCACATTTTACAGGGTAGGGGAGCGTGGGACAGTTTGTCACTCTTTGCGCAGAAAATACTGCGGAAAAAGAAGGTGGACCTAGACACCACAGAGGTCCAACCTACAGACTTTGGCTAGGCAGCAGCCTTCAAGGCGATGGCATTGGACCTAGCCCGAAGTAATGTGACAAACGGTTCCAGGCTAGTGTCCGTGGAGAGCGGGAGGTTTTTTAGTCGGTATGCCCAATATGGGAGACTCCGACATTTGTTGGACGCACGTGCGCCCTTCATCCATAAAGGATTTTCCCTTCTAAAAAAAAAAAAAAAAAAAAAAAAAAAAAAAAAAAAATTATTATTATTATTATTATTATTATTATTATTATTATTATTATTATTATTATTATTATTATTATTATTATTATTATTATTATTATTATTATTATTATTATTATTATTATTATTATTATTATTATTATTATTATTATTATTATTATTATTATTATTATTATTATTATTATTATTATTATTATTATTATTATTATTATTATTATTATTATTATTATTATTATTATTATTATTATTATTATTATTATTATTATTATTATTATTATTATTATTATTATTATTATTATTATTATTATTATTGTTATTATTATTATTATTATTATTATTATTATTATTATTATTATTATTATTATTATTATTATTATTATTATTATTATTATTATTATTATTATTATTATTATTATTATTATTATTATTATTATTATTATTATTATTATTATTATTATTATTATTATTATTATTATTATTATTATAGGTAGGGGAGGTAAAGGCTGGTATATGGTCTCAGACAAACGTTCTACCAACGGACGTCTTGAAAAAAACTGGGAAACGCCTACTGTAATTATCAGCTCTGCCAGCAAATCCTAATCTCACCTCCTCGAAGGTAGGTAACATAGTTATCTGCCGGGCACCTCCTGGTAACATACTTAGTATGGCTAACGAGATAGGGTAAAAGCGAATATTTGGCGCTCTAACTAAATAAAACAAGTTGGTGCAGGACGGGCGTGTATTACTCGTACAAGCGCGAAATGCTCAAAATCCAAGCGCGTCTGTATTCGTAGCGAGCGGCGACTTGGTCGGCGTCTGTACTCCATGTTAGGAGCGGCCGGAATTAAAAACGGAGATGAGTAACTCCATAAAGACTCAGTTTATAAATATGCAATGGATAAAACAATATATATAAATACCCCAGGTGGTAATCTAGCTATGCTAGAGAATCCATCCTCCAAGGAGGCCGATCCCACGGATTCTGGGGGGGATCGCTTATTGCTAAAAAATAAATCTGTGCCAAATGACCCGGCTAGCAACCGGCGCTTAGAGGTATGCGGGCCTCTAAGTGTTAAATATGTTACCGAAGAACAGAAGAAACAAAAGCAGCAACCAAAAATGGGAAGTTACCCATTTCAAAGAAGCAACCAAATAGCTCGTTCTCCAATTAAAGGAGCATCAGCCGAACTCACTAAATGCAGTAAGAAACTGATCATCATACCAGAAAAGACGGTAAATGGAGGAACTCCGAAAGAAGGTATACACAAATTATCAGTTTCCCAAATTGAAACATCAAGGAAAATCCCTGAAGATATGGAGGAACAGCAACTTCAGAAAATACAGCATCTGACAGAAATCATGCTGCAAGCTGCTGCCAAGCAGAAAAACATTAGTATGGACATCAAAAATGGCCTAATAAAGTTACAGGAAGCGATAGAAGTAATTTTCGAAGGCAGAACCCAAAGGAAGGAACAAACGAAAAATACCAGCGAAATCCCCAGCATAGGAGAGCAAAATGCAGCATTAACCTCCTCAAATGGTAAGAAACGAGGCAGAGAGATCTATGCAGATGAGCATGGTCAAACCGACACCCCTCCTGCATACAAGAAAGGAAGAGAAGCAGAAGAAAGTGGTTGGACACTTGTGCAAACTAGAACTTCAGCGCAGCGACAACCCAGATCGAACGAAGGTAAAGTACTGCCAGGAAAAAAAGAAGCAGCGAGTAGCCAAAGAACACGGAAGAGAAGAAGTAAGATGTCACACTCGGAAAAGCAGAAGAGTACAAGGCCCCGATCAGAAGCAATACTGATAAAACCCACCACAGGGAAGACTTACGCTGAAATCCTAAAGGAAATAAAAGGAAGGGTAAACCCTGAAAAAACAGAGATCGAAATCAGAGGAATCCGCAGAACTCAAAATGGGGATGTGCTGCTGGAAATGGGGAAAGGCCCGAAAGAAAAAGGTAAATTCACCAAGGAGTTACAGGAAGCTCTAGGGACTTCGGCTAGTGTAAGGAATCTCACACCAAAGACTGCGATAGAGATTAAAGACTTGGATTGTGTAACAACCATTGAGGAAGTTCAAAAGGCTATAAATAAGGAATTAACGGAAGTTGTCGAATGCAAAATACATTTGACAGCACCAAATGGCAGGGAACAGATAACTGCGGTTGTAGTTATGGAAGAAAGCGATGCCAAAAAATTACTGGTAACAACGAAAATAAAAATTGGATGGATCAGATGCAGAATTAGGGAGAGAACAGAAGTTAAGCGATGCTACAAATGCCTTAACTTCGGCCACTTAAGGAGGCAATGCAAATATGAAGATCGTAGAGACTGCTGCTACAAGTGCGGACAAAAAGGACACACAGTCAAAAACTGTAAACAAAAGGCAAGGTGCTTTTTGTGTGCAGAAATAAAAGCAGAAAGTCTGGAGCACGTGTCAGCATCCGGTTTGTGTAGAGTGTTTCGAACTGCACTTGAGGAGAGTAAAAAGCATAAAAATAATTAAGCTCTTACAAGGTAATTTGCACAGGAGCAAAACGGCCGATGATCTACTTTTACAGCTCGTCCGAGAAAAGAATATCGACGTAGTAATTATCAGCGAGCAGTACAAAAATAAAGATTATCAGAATTGGTTCTCGGATGTCACAAGTACAGCAGCCATCTGGGTAGTAAATCAAGGGAAAATACAAATTAACAGCCATGGAGCCGGAAATGGGTTTGTATGGATCACAAACGGCAAAGAAACAATAATAAGCTGTTACCTAACTCCAAATCAAACGGCACAGGAATATCGACAGAAAATGGAGCAATTAGAAGATAAGATAATAGAACTAGGAGGAAATGTAGTAGTCGCCGGTGACTTCAATGCTAAAGCAGTGGAGTGGGGATTGCCAGTTACAGATAACAGGGGAAGGCAAATTTTGGAAATGGTAGCAAGACAAAATTTAATTGTGTTAAACTCAGGAAATACCAGCACATTCAGGAGACCCGGGTACACCGAAACTATACCCGATATATCCCTAGCAACAGAAGAACTTGCTAACAACATAGAAAACTGGATGGTTCTAGAGGATTATACTGGCAGCGATCATCAGTATATACAATTCGAAATATGCACGAGAAGGAGAGAAAGAAATCGCAACAACCAGCGAGAAGGTACATGGAACGTCAATAAACTGGATAAAGAAAAAATGGCCGGTGTAATAAGGAGAAATCTAGAAAGAGTAATGCAAGTGCCACAGAACGAAACAGGCAGAGAACGAGCAGAAGCAGTGGTGAAAGTTACTATGGACACCATCGCAAGAGCTTGTGAAGAATCAATGCCCAAGAAGTTTGGAAATAGAAACAGATGCCCTGTATACTGGTGGACAGAAGAAATAGCGGAATTGAGAAGAAAATGTTTGCGTCTCCGCCGCATAGCACAGCGACAGAGAAATGGAGCAGCAGAAACAAGCAAACTAGAGGAATATAGAATAGCGAGAAAAACGCTCCGAATTATAATAAAGAAGAGTAAAATGAAAAACTGGAAAAGTTTGTGTGAAGAAGTAAACAATGATCCCTGGGGACTTGGATACAAAATTGTAATGAAAAGAATCAGAGCACCAGCATCAGAAAATCAGCTAGAAGCGGACGTTATGGAAAATATTGTAAACGCACTTTTCCCTACACACCCTAGAAGAAATGTATTGCAGAGGCACGAAGAACCAGGAGAAGCCCCAATTTTTACACAAATAGAACTAGAAGATGCAGTAAAATGTATGAAAAACAAGAAAGCCCCCGGACCTGATAGAATACCAGCAGAGGTCATCAAATTAGTAGCTTCGAATAATCCACAAATGATGCTGAATATGTATAATTGCTGCCTAAAAGAAGGAGTATTCAGCAAAAGGTGGAAAGAAGCAAGACTGGTTTTAATTGACAAAGCTAAAGGAGCAAGAGGAGCAGCATCGTCATACAGGCCACTATGTATGTTAGATACGGCCGGGAAACTCTTCGAAAGGTTAATAAAAACAAGACTGCAAGCAGCAATTCATACAGCTGGTGGATTAGCGAACACACAGTTCGGGTTCAGAAAGGGAAGGTCGACCGTTGACGCTATCAAGGTGGTAACAGAAACTGCGGAAGCCACACGAATGGAAACACATCACTCGAGGAAAATAGTTCTACTTGTTACCTTGGATGTCAAAAATGCCTTTAATTTGGCAAGATGGACTGACATCATAGACGCATTACAAAATAAGTTTACTATACCTACGTACCTTCTGAAAGTTCTAATAGATTACTTAAGCGAGCGAAGATTGATATACAACACGGTAGATGGAAAGAGGATAAAGGATCTTACGGCAGGAGTAGCACAAGGATCAATACTAGGACCAGAACTATGGAATGTTCTGTACAACAGTCTATTATGTATGGAAATGCCTGAAAATATACAGCTAGTAGGTTATGCTGATGATATAGCAGCTATTATAACGGCACGGGATATAGCAGAATCACAGATTAGGCTGAATCAAGTTATGAGAAGAGTGTATAGTTGGATGAGGGAGCATAGATTAGAATTAGCAACGGCAAAAACAGAAATCGTTATGTTAACTAAGAAAAGAATACCAACTATAGTTCCAATGCAAGTAGGTCCAGAAACAATAATGACCAAAGAATCAGCAAATTACTTAGGAGTTACTATTGATACAAGGCTAACATTTTGGCAACAAATCCAAAAAGTAGCAGATAAAGCAGCAGAAGCTACAATCAAGCTAAGCAAACTTATGGCAAACATTGGAGGACCCAAACCAGAAAAAAGACGAATCATTATGAAAACCGCAGAATCAATCCTTCTATACGGAGCTGAAATCTGGGCACATGCGATGGACAAGAGGTATTGTAAAAAACGCATAGCAGCGGTGCAACGAAGAGGGGCTCTCCGAGTCGCGTGCTCCTATCGAACAGTTTCACATTCGGCGGTCATGGTAATCGCGGGCGTGATTCCGATTGATTTGCTAGCGCAAGAACGAAGAAATATATATATAAGGGATCAAGCAACGAGCCGAGATGTCATTGTAGCAGAGGAAAGAAGGTACACGATGACAAGATGGCAAGAACACTGGAGTAATGATCAGCACGGGCGATGGACGGCTAGATTAATCCCACAAGTAGAAGTCTGGTTTAACCGACACCATGGAGAAGTAAATTTTTACATCACTCAGTTCCTATCAGGCCACGGATATTTTCGATCCTACCTCTACAAGATGGGCAAAGTAAACAATCCAGCATGCAGTCACTGCAGCGCAACACATGACACAGCGCATCACACTTTTTTCGAATGTGATTTAGCAGAAACAGAAAGAGAATCTTTAATAGTAGCAGTAGGAGAATTAACATCAGAAAATATAATTTCTGTAATGCTTGAAAACCAAGAAAAATGGGCAATAGCTAAATACATAGAATTAATACTACGCAGGAAGAAAGAGCTCAGATATTTAGAGGACCTAGAAGAAGAATCATAAAAGAAAATTAAAAAAAAGGAACAAGCACGGCCCAACTTGAAGTAATGCGAAAGCGGTTCCGGGTTGGTTTCACCGTGGGAAAAGGAGGTGGTGTATTTGGTGAGTAGACCGAACAAGATCATGGGAGTCTCACATACCCTTGAAGTGCGGACCCTTCAAGATACCTATAAAAGGTTTTCACCACCGACCTACGAAAAAAAAAAAAAAAAAAAAAAAAAAAAATTATTATTATTATTATTATTATTATTATTATTATTATTATTATTATTATTATTATTATTATTATTATTATTATTATTATTATTATTATTATTATTATTATTATTATTATTATTATTATTATTATTATTATTATTATTATTATTATTATTATTATTATTATTATTATTATTATTATTATTATTATTATTATTATTATTATTATTATTATTATTATTATTATTATTATTATTATTATTATTATTATTATTATTATTATTATTATTATTATTATTATTATTATTATTATTATTATTATTATTATTATTATTATTATTATTATTATTATTATTATTATTATTATTATTATTATTATTATTATTATTATTATTATTATTATTATTATTATTATTATTATTATTATTATTATTATTATTATTATTATTATTATTATTATTATTATTATTATTATTATTATTATTATTATTATTATTATTATTATTATTATTATTATTATTATTATTATTATTATTATTATTATTATTATTATTATTATTATTATTATTATTATTATTATTATTATTATTATTATTATTATTATTATTATTATTATTATTATTATTATTATTATTATTATTATTATTATTATTATTATTATTATTATTATTATTATTATTATTATTATTATTATTATTATTATTATTATTATTATTATTATTATTATTATTATTATTATTATTATTATTATTATTATTATTATTATTATTATTATTATTATTATTATTATTATTATTATTATTATTATTATTATTATTATTATTATTATTATTATTATTATTATTATTATTATTATTATTATTATTATTATTATTATTATTATTATTATTATTATTATTATTATTATTATTATTATTATTATTATTATTAATTATTATTATTATTATTATTATTATTATTATTATTATTATTATTATTATTATTATTATTATTATTATTATTATTATTATTATTATTATTATTATTATTATTATTATTATTATTATTATTATTATTATTATTATTATTATTATTATTATTATTATTATTATTATTATTATTATTATTATTATTATTATTATTATTATTATTATTATATTATTATTATTATTATTATTATTATTATTATTATTATTATTATTATTATTATTATTATTATTATTATTATTATTATTATTATTATTATTATTATTATTATTATTATTATTATTATTATTATTATTATTATTATTATTATTATTATTATTATTATTATTATTATTATTATTATTATTATTATTATTATTATTATTATTATTATTATTATTATTATTATTATTATTATTATTATTATTATTATTATTATTATTATTATTATTATTATTATTATTATTATTATTATTATTATTATTATTATTATTATTATTATTATTATTATTATTATTATTATTATTATTATTATTATTATTATTATTATTATTATTATTATTATTATTATTATTATTATTATTATTATTATTATTATTATTATTATTATTATTATTATTATTATTATTATTATTATTATTATTATTATTATTATTATTATTATTATTATTATTATTATTATTATTATTATTATTATTATTATTATTATTATTATTATTATTATTATTATTATTATTATTATTATTATTATTATTATTATTATTATTATTATTATTATTATTATTATTATTATTATTATTATTATTATTATTATTATTATTATTATTATTATTATTATTATTATTATTATTATTATTATTATTATTATTATTATTATTATTATTATTATTATTATTATTATTATTATTATTATTATTATTATTATTATTATTATTATTATTATTATTATTATTATTATTATTATTATTATTATTATTATTATTATTATTATTATTATTATTATTATTATTATTATTATTATTATTATTATTATTATTATTATTATTATTATTATTATTATTATTATTATTATTATTATTATTATTATTATTATTATTATTATTATTATTATTATTATTATTATTATTATTATTATTATTATTATTATTATTATTATTATTATTATTATTATTATTATTATTATTATTATTATTATTATTATTATTATTATTATTATTATTATTATTATTATTATTATTATTATTATTATTATTATTATTATTATTATTATTATTATTATTATTATTATTATTATTATTATTATTATTATTATTATTATTATTATTATTATTATTATTATTATTATTATTATTATTATTATTATTATTATTATTATTATTATTATTATTATTATTATTATTATTATTATTATTATTATTATTATTATTATTATTATTATAGGTAGGGGAGGTAAAGGCTGGTATATGGTCTCAGACAAACGTTCTACCAACGGACGTCTTGAAAAAAACTGGGAAACGCCTACTGTAATTATCAGCTCTGCCAGCAAATCCTAATCTCACCTCCTCGAAGGTAGGTAACATAGTTATCTGCCGGGCACCTCCTGGTAACATACTTAGTATGGCTAACGAGATAGGGTAAAAGCGAATATTTGGCGCTCTAACTAAATAAAACAAGTTGGTGCAGGACGGGCGTGTATTACTCGTACAAGCGCGAAATGCTCAAAATCCAAGCGCGTCTGTATTCGTAGCGAGCGGCGACTTGGTCGGCGTCTGTACTCCATGTTAGGAGCGGCCGGAATTAAAAACGGAGATGAGTAACTCCATAAAGACTCAGTTTATAAATATGCAATGGATAAAACAATATATATAAATACCCCAGGTGGTAATCTAGCTATGCTAGAGAATCCATCCTCCAAGGAGGCCGATCCCACGGATTCTGGGGGGGATCGCTTATTGCTAAAAAATAAATCTGTGCCAAATGACCCGACTAGCAACCGGCGCTTAGAGGTATGCGGGCCTCTAAGTGTTAAATATGTTACCGAAGAACAGAAGAAACAAAAGCAGCAACCAAAAATGGGAAGTTACCCATTTCAAAGAAGCAACCAAATAGCTCGTTCTCCAATTAAAGGAGCATCAGCCGAACTCACTAAATGCAGTAAGAAACTGATCATCATACCAGAAAAGACGGTAAATGGAGGAACGCCGAAAGAAGGTATACACAAATTATCAGTTTCCCAAATTGAAACATCAAGGAAAATCCCTGAAGATATGGAGGAACAGCAACTTCAGAAAATACAACATCTGACAGAAATCATGCTGCAAGCTGCTGCCAAGCAGAAAAACATTAGTATGGACATCAAAAATGGCCTAATAAAGTTACAGGAAGCGATAGAAGTAATTTTCGAAGGCAGAACCCAAAGGAAGGAACAAACGAAAAATACCAGCGAAATCCCCAGCATAGGAGAGCAAAATGCAGCATTAACCTCCTCAAATGGTAAGAAACGAGGCAGAGAGATCTATGCAGATGAGCATGGTCAAACCGACACCCCTCCTGCATACAAGAAAGGAAGAGAAGCAGAAGAAAGTGGTTGGACACTTGTGCAAACTAGAACTTCAGCGCAGCGACAACCCAGATCGAACGAAGGTAAAGTACTGCCAGGAAAAAAAGAAGCAGCGAGTAGCCAAAGAACACGGAAGAGAAGAAGTAAGATGTCACACTCGGAAAAGCAGAAGAGTACAAGGCCCCGATCAGAAGCAATACTGATAAAACCCACCACAGGGAAGACTTACGCTGAAATCCTAAAGGAAATAAAAGGAAGGGTAAACCCTGAAAAAACAGAGATCGAAATCAGAGGAATCCGCAGAACTCAAAATGGGGATGTGCTGCTGGAAATGGGGAAAGGCCCGAAAGAAAAAGGTAAATTCACCAAGGAGTTACAGGAAGCTCTAGGGACTTCGGCTAGTGTAAGGAATCTCACACCAAAGACTGCGATAGAGATTAAAGACTTGGATTGTGTAACAACCATTGAGGAAGTTCAAAAGGCTATAAATAAGGAATTAACGGAAGTTGTCGAATGCAAAATACATTTGACAGCACCAAATGGCAGGGAACAGATAACTGCGGTTGTAGTTATGGAAGAAAGCGATGCCAAAAAATTACTGGTAACATCGAAAATAAAAATTGGATGGATCAGATGCAGAATTAGGGAGAGAACAGAAGTTAAGCGATGCTACAAATGCCTTAACTTCGGCCACTTAAGGAGGCAATGCAAATATGAAGATCGTAGAGACTGCTGCTACAAGTGCGGACAAAAAGGACACACAGTCAAAAACTGTAAACAAAAGGCAAGGTGCTTTTTGTGTGCAGAAATAAAAGCAGAAAGTCTGGAGCACGTGTCAGCATCCGGTTTGTGTAGAGTGTTTCGAACTGCACTTGAGGAGAGTAAAAAGCATAAAAATAATTAAGCTCTTACAAGGTAATTTGCACAGGAGCAAAACGGCCGATGATCTACTTTTACAGCTCGTCCGAGAAAAGAATATCGACGTAGTAATTATCAGCGAGCAGTACAAAAATAAAGATTATCAGAATTGGTTCTCGGATGTCACAAGTACAGCAGCCATCTGGGTAGTAAATCAAGGGAAAATACAAATTAACAGCCATGGAGCCGGAAATGGGTTTGTATGGATCACAAACGGCAAAGAAACAATAATAAGCTGTTACCTAACTCCAAATCAAACGGCACAGGAATATCGACAGAAAATGGAGCAATTAGAAGATAAGATAATAGAACTAGGAGGAAATGTAGTAGTCGCCGGTGACTTCAATGCTAAAGCAGTGGAGTGGGGATTGCCAGTTACAGATAACAGGGGAAGGCAAATTTTGGAAATGGTAGCAAGACAAAATTTAATTGTGTTAAACTCAGGAAATACCAGCACATTCAGGAGACCCGGGTACACCGAAACTATACCCGATATATCCCTAGCAACAGAAGAACTTGCTAACAACATAGAAAACTGGATGGTTCTAGAGGATTATACTGGCAGCGATCATCAGTATATACAATTCGAAATATGCACGAGAAGGAGAGAAAGAAATCGCAACAACCAGCGAGAAGGTACATGGAACGTCAATAAGCTGGATAAAGAAAAAATGGCCGGTGTAATAAGGAGAAATCTAGAAAGAGTAATGCAAGTGCCACAGAACGAAACAGGCAGAGAACGAGCAGAAGCAGTGGTGAAAGTTACTATGGACACCATCGCAAGAGCTTGTGAAGAATCAATGCCCAAGAAGTTTGGAAATAGAAACAGATGCCCTGTATACTGGTGGACAGAAGAAATAGCGGAATTGAGAAGAAAATGTTTGCGTCTCCGCCGCATAGCACAGCGACAGAGAAATGGAGCAGCAGAAACAAGCAAACTAGAGGAATATAGAATAGCGAGAAAAACGCTCCGAATTATAATAAAGAAGAGTAAAATGAAAAACTGGAAAAGTTTGTGTGAAGAAGTAAACAATGATCCCTGGGGACTTGGATACAAAATTGTAATGAAAAGAATCAGAGCACCAGCATCAGAAAATCAGCTAGAAGCGGACGTTATGGAAAATATTGTAAACGCACTTTTCCCTACACACCCTAGAAGAAATGTATTGCAGAGGCACGAAGAACCAGGAGAAGCCCCAATTTTTACACAAATAGAACTAGAAGATGCAGTAAAATGTATGAAAAACAAGAAAGCCCCCGGACCTGATAGAATACCAGCAGAGGTCATCAAATTAGTAGCTTCGAATAATCCACAAATGATGCTGAATATGTATAATTGCTGCCTAAAAGAAGGAGTATTCAGCAAAAGGTGGAAAGAAGCAAGACTGGTTTTAATTGACAAAGCTAAAGGAGCAAGAGGAGCAGCATCGTCATACAGGCCACTATGTATGTTAGATACGGCCGGGAAACTCTTCGAAAGGTTAATAAAAACAAGACTGCAAGCAGCAATTCATACAGCTGGTGGATTAGCGAACACACAGTTCGGGTTCAGAAAGGGAAGGTCGACCGTTGACGCTATCAAGGTGGTAACAGAAACTGCGGAAGCCACACGAATGGAAACACATCACTCGAGGAAAATAGTTCTACTTGTTACCTTGGATGTCAAAAATGCCTTTAATTTGGCAAGATGGACTGACATCATAGACGCATTACAAAATAAGTTTACTATACCTACGTACCTTCTGAAAGTTCTAATAGATTACTTAAGCGAGCGAAGATTGATATACAACACGGTAGATGGAAAGAGGATAAAGGATCTTACGGCAGGAGTAGCACAAGGATCAATACTAGGACCAGAACTATGGAATGTTCTGTACAACAGTCTATTATGTATGGAAATGCCTGAAAATATACAGCTAGTAGGTTATGCTGATGATATAGCAGCTATTATAACGGCACGGGATATAGCAGAATCACAGATTAGGCTGAATCAAGTTATGAGAAGAGTGTATAGTTGGATGAGGGAACATAGATTAGAATTAGCAACGGCAAAAACAGAAATCGTTATGTTAACTAAGAAAAGAATACCAACTATAATTCCAATGCAAGTAGGTCCAGAAACAATAATGACCAAAGAATCAGCAAATTACTTAGGAGTTACTATTGATACAAGGCTAACATTTTGGCAACAAATCCAAAAAGTAGCAGATAAAGCAGCAGAAGCTACAATCAAGCTAAGCAAACTTATGGCAAACATTGGACATCGGAGCTGAAATCTGGGCACATGCGATGGACAAGAGGTATTGTAAAAAACGCATAGCAGCGGTGCAACGAAGAGGGGCTCTCCGAGTCGCGTGCTCCTATCGAACAGTTTCACATTCGGCGGTCATGGTAATCGCGGGCGTGATTCCGATTGATTTGCTAGCGCAAGAACGAAGAAATATATATATAAGGGATCAAGCAACGAGCCGAGATGTCATTGTAGCAGAGGAAAGAAGGTACACGATGACAAGATGGCAAGAACACTGGAGTAATGATCAGCACGGGCGATGGACGGCTAGATTAATCCCACAAGTAGAAGTCTGGTTTAACCGACACCATGGAGAAGTAAATTTTTACATCACTCAGTTCCTATCAGGCCACGGATATTTTCGATCCTACCTCTACAAGATGGACAAAGTAAACAATCCAGGATGCAGTCACTGCAGCGCAACACATGACACAGCGCATCACACTTTTTTCGAATGTGATTTAGCAGAAACAGAAAGAGAATCTTTAATAGTAGCAGTAGGAGAATTAACATCAGAAAATATAATTTCTGTAATGCTTGAAAACCAAGAAAAATGGAATGCAATAGCTAAATACATAGAATTAATACTACGCAGGAAGAAAGAGCTCAGATATTTAGAGGACCTAGAAGAAGAATCATAAAAGAAAATTAAAAAAAAGGAACAAGCACGGCCCAACTTGAAGTAATGCGAAAGCGGTTTCGGGTTTGTTTCACCGTGGGAAAAGGAGGTGGTGTATTTGGTGAGTAGACCGAACAAGATCATGGGAGTCTCACATACCCTTGAAGTGCGGACCCTTCAAGATACCTATAAAAGGTTTTCACCACCGACCTACGAAAAAAAAAAAAAAAAAAAAAAAAAAAAAAATTATTATTATTATTATTATTATTATTATTATTATTATTATTTAAAATTGTTATATTTTAAATAATGGCTGTTGAATCTGTTATACAAAATACATAAAAGCTGGATTATCACCATGTTGGTAACTATCATAACCAATTTTTGTTTCATAATCCGATTCTTGTAAATTGTAGGTTAAAGCAAAGACTATAGAAACAATAAGACATTTCAACAGGAACAAAATTTTTTTTTGATAAATTTCACATTGGGTTTTCAAGCAAAAAGTATTGCATGTACAATACTAACAAAAAGTAAAGAAGAGAATGTAAAGAGAATGAGAAAATAAAATTTCTGCTTCTGCTGATTGAAATGTTTCTTTTTGTTGTGATTATTTATTTTTATTTTATAGAAATACGAAATTATTAAAAATATTATCTTATTGTTTTTGTTTTTTTTTTTTTTTATAGTTTTAGTTTTTTATTTCTTTAACAACTACAGCTAACTTACATGCTAAATTCACAAAAGGATTTAGCATGTAAGTTAGCTGTAGTTGGAACTGTAAAGGAACAAATTAATTCAAATTTCTTAGCCTTCATTTCTTAGCTTTGTATATATATATACAAATAAAATTTAAACTATACAGTAGTGAGTTCACACTAGTGATGTATAGTCATTTAAGTCATTCTTAATTTACTTAAATTTACTTTTCCAAGAAATTAATTGTGGGGTTTCAACAAAGGTTAATACTAATTTCATAATAATTTTAGAAATTTAGAAATTCTTTTTAACTGAGGTAAGTAGGTATAGGTACTAGACTACTAAACATTATGTAGGTTATGTACATAATATGTACATTATTTACATATTTTGATTTTAATGATTTTTTTAACTATTTAAAATAGCCAATTTAGAATTAGCGATGGAGTTACTTTTTAAATCTCTACTGATCCAGCTACAGTTTTTATATAATAATACAAAGATTATAAAATCCAAAACAGATTTGCTATGATCAATGCATTCATTTTCTGTATTAAACCATTCTGGATATTGTTTAGAGATTGCTTTAATGCAGGACTCGAAGATGCGTTTCTTTTACAGATTTAAATATAAATATTTTTTAAAATATACTTCAAAAATTTCAAAACTAATTCTATGTATTTCACATAAAAAGTCTGATGGTGGTGTTAGATGTATTGTGCTTTGATTTTCAGAAAAATAATTTTTATGTAATATTAGATTTTCCGAAGACGAATGCAAGTTCATTATCAACTGTTCTTTTACTCATATCGGATTTACAGCATTCACAATTAATTTTATTTAGAATTATTTTATATACAGCATAACCAATAAAATATCGTTTTGTATTTTCATTTTAACGAAGTTCAGGATTTGAATATTGATCCAATACATGGATACTATGAATGTCAATATCATATAAAACATTTGCATTTATTGAAGAATCAAATTCAGCACTATCATTTGCTTCCTCAAAAGACTCTTCGGTATTTTCTATTTGCCAATCTAGAAATAGATCATTATCATTCTCGCAATTTTTATTACAGTTTGATATTCTTGCTATAATTAATTTCATAGACATAATTCCTGCTACCGAATGATTAAATACAGAAGCACTTGGCAATCGTTTGTTCTCATTTCTTGATCTTATTTGGGCAAATATATTTTCAATGGCATCTTGGTTTAGCCTCGCTGTCAATAAAAATGTGACGTTCTCACTATTTACAAAAATTTTCAAGACAATAGTTTTTTTTTATTATTATGGAGAAATTTTATATTTGATACATAATTCAGCATATCTACCAAAAATTTGTTTACCTCATATTTTGTTTTAATGCACATTTACAAATATTTTTATCAAACAAACTCCTGCTATTTAAGCAGTGGAAATTTTGTCTAGTTTAGAAATAATTTTTGCTTTTCATTTCGCAACATCTAACAATTTACCTTTAAATAAACCCAAAGAAATATAAGTGCCGCAACACTTGAACTAAATATTTGTGCTGCTATTATAATTTACTCTCATCTTTTCGAAGGTATTTGGAAATATATGCTTTTTTGTTAACTTTGGGCACGCCCTTACAGTTTGCCAAGAATCCCATTTGTAAAGTTTACTAATTATTTCCCAACTTAATATTCCATCAGAAGTTAATATATCTGATTTTTAAAAGGAGTTTCTTATAGATTTTAATAAGTGTGGTACATCATATAAACAAAATATTTTTTTTTCCTTATGTAAAAATCAATGAGCTTCATCAGAAACTCCCAACAATTTGTAACAACATCAATTATTTGAACTTTGACCACTTGTAATTGCCCGAATATTTAATCCGAACTCCAATGCTTTTTCTACATTTTTTAATACTAAATGTTGTAGTTTTTCTCGGAGTATTCCTTTTTCGGTTACAACATAACTCAAAATATATTTCCAATTATAGTGTAACCCTCTGATCATGAAAGTACAAATGTAGTTACCAAGTTCTATACTTCTTTCATTATCACCATAATTTACACAACCATCAACTTTATCAGTAAATTTATTATAAGAAGCTTCTTTACGAATTTTGATTTCGTCAAATAAAAGAACTGCTTCCTTGCCAATTAAATCCATTTTTGATATTTCTAATTTTAAGTTATTCAAAATTGATGGATTAAAACCAGGTTCTAAGTTCTTTACAGGAATCCATCTAAAAATCGAAGCCTTAGAAGGTAATTGAAAATTTAAAACTTCTTTCATATAGTTGTAACATGAGTTCGATTTATAATTAATATTTTGCGCGAGATTCCGTTGCTTGAGTGACCATTCTGTATTATTATATCTTTGGCTCAGAAGCATTTTGCAAAATTCTTTCGGATACTCACTTACGTAATCTAACTCATCAATTACTGCTTCTACAGGTTTCTTTTAAAAAATTTTTAATTTGTTTTTTAATTCAGATATTTCTTTTGTACGAATTTTTAAATTTTTTTAAAAGAACACCATATTTTTTATATAAGAAACTATTTTTTTAAATTATTCTCTCACAATTTTTGCAATTAGAAGAGGTTTTTAAATAACTTAAACTAGTTTTCTTTGTTGGAGTCTTCAAATATTTTAGATCAGATAGGCTTAGTTCACTTTTTTCAGAATGTGTAAAGCCTGCATAACACTTATCACCTGGTTTTTTAACGACAACTAAAGAGCCAGTATTTGACTCAGAAAGATGCAAGCTTTTAAAATTTAAAAGTTCATCATTATCTGGCAAATCTGAAAAATTGTACACACAAATTGGATCAGGACTTTTCATATGGAACTGCACCTTTTATAAGTTTTTTTTTTTAAGTTGCGAGCGTATTTACTTTTTGTAACAAATTCATCACCGAAATTGCAAGCTTGAATCCACTCATTGCATTTATTTCTATCTGCTGGAAATTTAAACAACTTGAAAATAGCATTTTTGGAAAAACACTTCTCGATACAACATTTTCTGACACGTTTTAGTTTTTCTCAAAAAAAAAAGACTTATTATTGACAACTTCATGTGAAAATAGTGTTGGTATAGAAATTTTTTTTTCCCCAAATAATGTTTTTCAAAATGTTTTTCCCAAACAAGTTTACACCCACAAAAATTTTTCCAGTTACTTTACAGTTTTCTTTCCATTTGTTTAAAACATTATATTCTTTTGGAAACCTAAAAAATCTAATGTTTTCACTACATCTTTTTGAGTTGCAATTTTCTACACAACATTTTGCTAAAGTTCTAAAACGCGGACCTTTCTTCACATTTAAATTATTATTATTATTATTATTAGTATTATTATTAAAATGATTCATTATATCAATAATTTCAAATCCACGAAAAAACACAAGATCACAGATAATAATGAATAAAATCACAAAGGCAAACACAGATAATTATTACACGTGCAATTAAGTTCAATAATCACCTGATATTGATATATGTATAGTTTTATATTAACAATGAATTAGCAAAAAACATTACTTAACATCTTTATGTAACAACAATTCATTGATACTTTTTATCCATATTTATATTAATAAAAAGTAAATAATAGTTAACGTAATATGGGTTGCATAAATTGAACAATTTAATGGATAAATTTAAACTTCTTTTGATTGTATGATTTTAATAATAGTAATATAATTTTATTAATTATTATTATCCTTTATGCGATAAGTTTTTTTTTTTTTTTTTTTTTTTTTTTATTAACTTTTTTTATTTTGTTTACGATTTATAATGCCTTAACCTACAAAAAATTTTATAAAACAGGTTTTGATTACTTTTTATGTAATTAACATAAAGTTCGGTTTGCTCTTTGTTTGTTAATTTGTCTTCTTAAGTTTAGTTTAAAAAGGTAACAATTGTTATTTATACATTTCATGTATTGTGTTATTGCAAGTTTTTGGTAAAAATTATTGAAAAAACCAAATTAATTATTATGTTTGAATATAAAACTTAACCTACCTTATTCTAACTTAATCTACAAAAACTATTTACTAGGCTTTGTCTTTTGACAATAAGAGATTCTAGCTGTTGTTTAGCCACCAAAACTCTCGTTTTGTAAATGTATCTTTAAAAGGAATGCACATGTCGTATTTCATTGAGTCTCTGTTAATATTGCCTGGAGTAAATTCTATTTTTTTATTCGTAGCCCGTCTATTATAATGAAATAATATAGGGACGAAATTTTGGCTTTGGATATAGCCTTTGCTATCTAGATAAATAAAATGTTCGGGTGCTATAAAACCCGTTTTTAATGTGCTTTCTATGTATTCCTCGTTATGGTAAAATACATGAGATATTAGACCATTTTCTGAGGTTTGTTGAGCTCTATTGAAATGATTCCTAATCAATTTTATAATAAAATTGTCAATCCTGTTTACTTTAGATTCATTATAAATATATCTATTTGAATAATAATGGATATATCCAGTTTCAGGCTTACGGGATTTGTTTATGCAAACCCTAATGCATTTTCTTTCAAATTTGCGTAATTGTTCCATTAGGCTACCACTGATATTGTACCAGATAGGAGCTGCGTACGTTAGAGTAGATCTTATTAGTGTTTGATAGGCTATCACTTTAATTCTTGTTTGTATAGTTTTATTGTAAAATAGGTTTTTGGAGGCCATGAATGCTTTGTTACCTTTTAAGACGGCGTTTTTAACTTGTTCTGCAAATTTTAGGTTTTGATCAAGAAGCACTCCCAAATACTTTACAGTTTTTTTATTTTTTATTTGTGTGTTACTTACTGTTTTTATTGTAAAGCTTTTCCAGTTTTTTTTTATGTTATAGTTTAGATTACTGTATGTGTCTCGAAATAGGATTGTTTCGCATTTATTAAGATTTATTTTTAAAAGCCATATTTTGCAGTAATCAACGGTTATGTTAAACATTTTCTGTACTTTATTTTGTACCATTTCTACAGCATTAGAGGCTGAGTAAAAAATTATATCGTCTGCAAAGGCTAATGTATAATTTATTCCTTTTATTCTGTCTAATAATTCTAATAGTTCTATCAAGTAGATTGAGAAAAGGATGGGTGAATTAACCGTTCCCTGTTGGAGTCCGTTTTTAATTGAAAAAATTTTTATTTTTATATCTGGAAAATTGGCTATATAGAATTTGTTATTGTTGATTAAATTATCTATTAAGTTAATTAGAGGTTTTGGGAATCCTAGTTTTAATAATTTATATATCAATCCATCTATCCAAACACTGTTGAAGGCCTTTTCCAGATCGATCAGGCAGGCTCCTACGGCAAATTTTTTATTAATGTTCCAACAGATATCTGACGTGAGTTTATTTATAGCATTTACGGTGCTATGTTTGTGTCTAAAACCGAACTGATTTTCTGGTATTATGTTGTTAGTATTTACAAATTTATTTATCATGTCGTTGATTAGCATTTCATAAACTTTACTTATATTGGGTAGCAAACTAATTGGTCTATAATTGCTTGGGTCTGTTGGTTCTTTTCCTGGTTTTTTGAACATAATAACTTTCGCTATCTTCCAGTTATTGGGGAAATAATTATTATTCAGTGCGTTATTAAATATTATTACATATTGTAGTATCATTTTTGGACTTAGGTTTTTTAGTACGATGTTCGGTATGTTATCTACCCCTGATGATGTTTTATTGTTTAGATTTGAAAATTTTGCATTAAGTTTTATTGAGTTAGTAAAATATTCATTAGTTGGATTTGAGGATTTATTTGAATTATTGAAGTTGCATATGGTTACGTTGTTTATTTGGTTTTGTTTGCAGTGTTGTCTAAGTGTGCTTACCTTCTCGGCAATTTCTTGATGAAAACGTCTATTTTGCGGAATGTCTATGTCATGAGTTCTTTCCAAGAATAAACTTAGAGTGTGGGTAATATCGTTTGGGCTATTTATTATTTGCTGGTTTGTTGAGTTAGTACTGTGGACATCAATATTTGCATTTGTATCTAACATTGTGGGATTAATTATTAAATATTTTATGTTGTCGTTTTTATGTTCGCGAAAAATTTTTTTAATTTCAGGAAACATATTTTTATTAGGAGAAATTTTTAAAATTCTGTTTTTCCAATAATTGTTAATTTCTATTTTAATTTGTTCTTTAATTAATATGTTTATATTTTTTAATAGACTTTTGAGAAGTATTATTTCTTGGCATGTAAAATTTAAATGTCTTTTATAGATTAAGTTGATGTCGTTTATCAGTTTACTTTTTTTGGCCATTAGAATTCTTATTTTATATGAATTATACTTATTTAGGTGACCCGTAGCTTTAGCTGTTGGAATAGTTTGTAGCATTGTGTTTTTTATAACAGTTTGAAGTTTTTCTATGTGGTAGTCTATGTTGTTTATTGACATATTAGTACTGTCTACTATTTTCAATGGGCTGTTTGTGTATTCTTTTATTAAATTTATGTCTAATGTTTTTTTGAACTTTTTCCAATTGGTTTTGTGAAAGATAAAAGCGTTGGTTTGTTCTGGAGGTTTAGGTGATAAATTTTCGTTTAATATTACAAAGTTAAATTTAATGGCGTTATGGTCACTCTCATACGGGATTGTTTCTATTCTATTGAATAGTTCTGGGGCTATGTTCGTAGATTCGATCCTTGCATCACATAATATTAAATCTAAATATGAATTACCTCGTGGATACGTTGGGGCGTTGGGTATTTGAATTTTACATTTGTAGGGTATCTTGTTAGTTTGAATCCAGTGTAGTAAGTTCCTACCTCTGTTATTGTTTGTTGCATTGCTCCAATGTTGGTGTTTAGCATTGAAATCTCCTGCTAGTATATAGTAGTTGTTGTTGTTACTTAAATCTAGAGTTTCGAAAATTTTATTCAAATCTTCTATAAATTTATTATTGTGAACATCAGGGGCATAAATTGAAATTATAATAAGCTTTTTGTTGTTTTTTAATTCTACGGAAATGGTACAACATTCAATACATTCAAGTTCATTTCCTATTTCTTTATTAATTATTTTATATTTTATATGACTTGAGATACAGATTGCTGTACCTCCTCCACCTCTTTGATTCTTTCTATCCTGCCTAATTAAGTCATAGTTATCTATTTTCAAATAGTGATTATCTTTCAATTTTGTTTCACACAAACACATAATATCTGGTTTATTATTTTCTAGAAAATGCATTAGGGAAAGCCTTTTATTATAAGAGACTAACGAATTAACATTCGCTGAAATCAGTTTAAATTTACATAATGTTGAGTTCATCAGGGCTAACCAAATCATAGATAAATTCTATTTTTCTAGAATTCTCATTTAACCTACTTTCTATTTGTTTAAACTTGTCATTAATTGATATAATATTTTTTTTAATATCTTCTAACAATAAATTTATATTACCATTATTTATATTTTGATTCGAGTCATTTGACCTTATATTAGTTTGGCTATTCCTGCTGGCAACACTGGAATATGATACATTAGGTTGGATAAAGTTTCGCATCATGTTATGTTTTAAATAGATTTTTTCTTTTATTTTATTCCTTACATCGTGGAGTTTTTCCAATTTTTCTTTATATTTAGGACAATTCTTGTAAGATGCAGGGTTCCGGTTTCCTTGCATAGAGCGCACTTAAGGAGCTCTTTAAGATCGCCTTTTTTTATTTTGCATTCATTAGGTGCATGGCTCTCTCCACATTTTACGCACCTATATTCCATGTTACAATTGACTGCCGAGTGGGAGAAACGTTGGCATCTTTTACATTGTAGTATAGGTTCTTTATTAATTTTTTCCCATGTGACTATTTGGTTATCTATCGCATTTATTTTTCTGATGTCAGCGATTAAACTATTTGGTTCTGCTTGAATAATGTAATGTGGTAAAATTCTATTTTCTGCTATTGATTTTTTGGTTTGCAATCTGCTAACTTTTGAGAATTTCATATTTTCATTTTCAAAAGCTTTTAAGCATTCAAGAATTTCTTCGCATGAATAATTATTGTTTAAACCTTTTAACACCATAGTGATCTTTTTCTCTTCTATTGGGGTGTATGTATAAAAATTTGTGTTTGATTGTTTTAAAACATCACAAACCTTTTTAAAATCTTGTATGCTGCTTATATAAATAATGGAGCACGTGTCATTTATTTCTTTAATAAGAAAGTTATTTATTTTTAAATTGATTTTTATTATTTTTTTTAGGTAATTAATGTCAGTGTTATAGACATTAATTGGGGGAACTTTTTTATTTTTTATGTCTGCTGATTTTTGATTATTTATGTTATTGTTGTTATTATTATTATTATTATTATTAATACTAGCAACATTATTATTGTTGTTGTTATTAATTTTATTATTATATATGTTATTTTCATTTATATTTTCTAAGTTATTACGATTAGTATTAGTGTTTTTATTGCTTTGCTCAACAGCATTTGAGTCGATATTCTTTTTTTTTTGTTTTTCTTTATTTTTTTTTGATAGCACTTCAATGAATTCTTCGAATTCTGACTTGTCTGTATTTTCTTTATCGGTATCAATGCTTGTATTTGTGTTGATTTCCGTTATTTCGTCGAGCTCTTCGAGCTCCATGAGAGCTTTAAAGCTATTCTCATTCTCACTAATATTTGAATTTGTATTTGAACTATTAACTGTTATTTGATTAATCAATTTTTTTAATTTTGAGATTTCACATTTAAGTTCATTATTTTCATGTTTCAACACTTCATTCTCACTGCATTTTTTTGTTTTATTTTTATTTTTTGTCATTATGTTTTTTTTTTTTGTTCTGCATAGAATTTTTTTTAATTTATAATTTATATGGTTTTTTAATTCATTATCCGATTTTGATTGCATAAGACAATCTCTTTATACGAGGCACTCCTAATTTAATATTTAAATATATTTTTCACAAAAGATATAGTTTTTTTTAATTTAATTTAATGTGTTTTTTTTTTTTTTGATAAGCCGGATTGATTTACCACGTCCGTTCTCTACGAAAGGTTAAACTCGACTCCTTTATGCGATAAGTAATGATATATAATAATTAATAATGTAAATAATATAAAATAAAAAAAGTGAGCTGTGGTGTATCGATGAATTTTTTAGAGTAAATTAAATATTTACCCAAGTATGTATCGAGGAATCTCAAAGGGCTAGATTCGTTTAAAACGATAAAATGACAACAATTGTAAACAAAAATCATATTCAAATGAAAATATTGTTAATTTATACGGGGCAGAGTTTTTTGAGAAATAGCATATTTATTTTATTTTCAGCACATTCATTATTTCTTGAATTTAAAGAAATTTGTTGAACCTGCAAATTTCTTACAAATGTTCTTTAGCAAACTCTGTATGTATATGTATATGAGATATGAGTTATCTCTCTCTGTGATATTATACTGTTGAGTGTTGACTGATGAATATGCATATGCATATGACAAATTGACAAATTATAGAATTGAAAAGAACAAAAAAACAATTACATTTGTTAAGCGCATAGTGCATATAAGATTTTGGTAATTCTCCTCATCATTATTTTTTTCTTTTCGTTTTAGTATTTCTTTCTATTGTGGTCTTTCTATGGTGTTGGTTGGTTCTTTATGTTTTTAATTTTTACTATGAAGTAAAGAGAGAGCGTAGAATTTCGTTTGTGTGATACTGAAACATGATAATCTAATCGATGTACAATGTACAAACCCAATGTGTGGTCATCTGATAATTTACTTTTTAGTAGAAATTTTTCTGTTGAATCATTTTACTGTTCTATAGTCTTTGGTTAAAGGTAAATCAATATTATCAACATTAACACTAGTTGTATTATATTTATTAAATAACTGTAATAATATAATAATATGAAAACTAGGGCAATAATAAGTTCTTCTCCTGTAAAATTAATAATAAAAAAAGGGCAAATTTTAATTTTAAGATACCAAAATAAAATTAAAATAAAAAAATAAAATAGTAAGTAAATATGGTTTTGCAAAAGAACAATGGGAGTGTAATGGGGTGGTGATGCGTTTTAGGGTCGTTATATCATCTCTCACTTGCTTTAATGGGGATCGCCCCATTCGCTCTCTTGCTTTAATGGGGATAACAAGTTTGAGAATTAAGCTCTAAATATTAATTAATTATTAAATGCTTAGTTGTTAATTAAATTATATATATTACTTTTTAAATTACGTGAATAAATTTAATTTAAATAAAAAAGAAAAGAAAAATGAAGTGCAATTTATGTAACAATAAAGTTGAAAGATTCGATTTGAACATTACCTGCATGAATTGCAAAAACATATTTCATGAAAAGTGCGTTAAGATTGACAAAAGAGAATTTGAATTCCTTTCAAAAAGTAAACAAGGATATAAGTGCAGTAGCTGTATGAGTATTAGGCGAAAATCAGTAAATGAGATGCCTATTACTCCAACAACCAGCTGTGCTCCAATAACATTTCAAAATTCAGCAATAGCAACTCTCAATAACAACAACAACAACAGAAACAGTTCAACAAATCTCTCACCTATAAAACGAACAGCGGTAAATATTCTCTCTTCAACAAACACAAATGAGAATATTCCTGAGAATATAACGTTACTGCTGTATAAAGAAATAATTAAAATTCAGCAAAGAATAAATGCTGAATTAATGAAAAAAAAAACTAACTTAGAAGAGAGGAATGATGTTTTCTCTAATAATGTTATTAAATTAGAATCACGCATTAATGTTTTAGAGCAAAGAGAATTAAATAGTTCTGTTGACATTGTTGCTGTACAAGAAGTTGATAATATTAATGCGGAAGAAAAAGTTATCAAACTAATCACTGAAGATGTAGGTTTTAACATTAATGCAAGTGATTTTGAGACTTGCTTTGTAAAAAAAATTAGTTAAGAGAATAAAGCAGCAGCATTAAATATAATAAGTGTTTAATTTACTAATTTATCAACTAAGAGAATAATTCAAGAGAGAATACGTAAAAATAAAATTAGACTGGATGCAAATATTTTTGGATATATAAGCAACAACAACAACAGGAAAATATTTGTAAATGATGCTCTTACTGATTTCAATAGATCATTGCTCAAAAAGGCGAATTCATTTAAAACAGAGAATAAATGTAAGTACGTATGGGTACGTAATTCAAAAATTTTTATTAGAAAAAAAGAAGGTGATAAAGCTTTTAATATAAAAAGTGTAGAGGACTTGTTAAAAATTTAGTTCATTTGTATTTTTTTTTTAAATTAATTTATATTTAAAATTGTTATATGTTTAATTACATTATGGTAGATATATATCCTCTTCATAGTCAAAATAATAATAGTTTTTCTTCTTCAACTTCTAATAATTTTAATTGTATGTGCATAGATCATAACAGTGGTGACCTTCATTCAGGCTTTTCTGTGGTACACCAAAACATTCGGAGTCTTAGGAAAAATTTTGATATATTTCTCTCTCATCTTGTTTCATGTGATCATTTACCTGATCTTATATTTTTATCTAAAATTTGGATATTTGATTATGAAATTTCAGATTACATTATTCCAAACTATACATTTGCTGCAACTTGTAATGATTCTTATTCAGCTGGTGGAGTTGCAGTATTTTACAGAAGTGACGTTGAATGTACAATAACTAAATTTAACTTAAAAATAGCGTTGTTGTATTTCGGGTACACGTTATTTTTTTGTTGGTGTTTATAGATTTCATAAAGTCAGTGTTAATGAATTTTTGGAAGAATTTTCTGGGTTTCTAGAAACTCTAACATGGAAAAATACCATTCTTATAGGCGATTTCAATATTAATCTGCTTTCTGACAATGGTAATTCGGATAATTTCGTCTCTACTCTGGCCTCGTTTGACTATACTTCTTTAGTGTTTCAACCTACTCGGGAAACGGAGTACTCAAGAACTTGTATCGATCACATTTTTTTAAGACTACATAGAAATAATCCTATTAAATATAAAACTGCTATATTTGGTCTTAAAATAACTGATCACGTTCTAACATACATTCAGTTTTCTAAAGACATACCAAAAAGACATATATCAAATTATAATGTAATTCAAAAAATAAATTTTACTTCTTTGAAGGATGAACTAACTTTTGAGTCGTGGGATGAAGTATATAGTTCGCCTGATCGCCTGATGGATGAGGCAGAAGTTATTGCGAAAAATTAAAAAGAAAAATCAAATTAGAATTCGTCTATTAAAACATCCAAATTGCATTAGACTCAAAGTGTATTACGAAAAACTATGCCGCGGGTTGAAGCGTGATATTCTAGTTATAGAGAGAGTTATTATGAAAAAAATCTAACTGAGAATTCTCTGAATTCTAACTGAGAAATAGTCATATTGTCATTAAAAATACTAGTAAGCTTGTTTCTGATCCTTTAGATGTTGCTAATTTATTTAATGATTACTTTTCTACAATAACAAATTCACTATTAGATAACTCTCCTTATGTTGTGTCATCGTGTAATTGTAGTAACTATATCGTTGCAGAACCATCTCAACAACAAAGTTTTTTCTTTCTTCCTTTTTCTTCGACAGAACTACACAAAATTATAATGTCTTTAAAACCTTCATCTTCTTCCTTTGATAAAATTTCAAATAATATTCTAAAAAATGTTTCTTTTCAAATTGTTGATGTTCTATGTTATATTTTTAATTTCAGTATACAGAATGGTATTTCTAAAAACAGCTGTTGTTATACAACATTTGCATAAAAAAGGAGATATTTTATTATTCAATAATTATAGGCCTATTTCCTTATTATCAGTTTTTTCAAAATTTTTTGAAAAAGGCATTAAGTTTAGAATCATAAAATATTTGATTAACATCAGCTTTTTCAGCGAATTTCAATATGGGTTTGGAAGTGGCAAATCAACTGAAGATGCCTTATTAAAATTATGTAGTGAGCTCTACAAGTCCTTAAATGATTCCAAAATTCCGGTTGCTTTATTTATGGATATCACAAAAGCTTTTGACATGGTGGACCATACCTTATTATTAAACAAATTGTTTAAAGCTGGATTTAGAGGTTTTATTTTGGATTGGTTTAGTTCATACCTTAAAGATCGGATGCAAATAGTAAAAACTTCAAATGTATACAGTTCCGAAAAGTTGATAAATATCGGAGTTCCTCAAAGCTCTGTACTAGGTCCAATACTTTTTTTAATTTATGTCAATTCACTTTTTGCTCAAGCGTTTAAAGGAAAAATTACTGCTTTTGCTGATGATACAGCTCTATCCTAGTGAAATGTAAATTATTTTAATACTTTTACTGATATAAATTTTGATTTGGATATATTAAGGCAATGGTTCAAAATGCATAAACTAATAATAAGTAACAAAACAAAATTTATGTTTTTTAATCTGTCAGGAAAAGTATGTGAAAGTATATCTGTAAAATATCACTCTCCTAAAAGCTTAAAATTTAGTCTATGTAATTTAGGAGAATTTAGACTAAACTGGAAAGATCACACGTCTTATCTAAAAAGATACCTGAATAAAGCAGTTAGACAACTGTATCATCTAAGTTTATATTCAGCTTCCTCTGTTTTAAAATTTTTTTACAATGGCTTGATTAAGTCTAAACTTCAATATGGTCTGTGTTGTTGGGGTGGTACCCATTATAATAAATTGTTAATTAAACAAAAACGTTGTATACGTATTATTTGTAAGATCAGTAGAACTCCCAGTTTTTATTTTTTCAGAAATCTAAAAATTCTTCCATGAAGACATTTATACTATTTTAAGGTACTTAAACTATTTTTTTTTTAAAATCGGGCTATAAAAAAGTATATAATAATTCGACATTGTTGGTGGATCATAATTTGCGTGTAAATAATAGAAATGTTGTAAATGTACCCAACGTTAAAAAATTTCATTTTCGTCACTTTTATTCTGTAAATGCACCTCAGCTGTTTAATAAGCTGCCTGAATCCTTTAGAACCCGAGAGAATACAAATTAGATTTATAAAACAAATAAAACACTGGATCTTTTCATTTTCTCATGCACAAATTGAATCAATATTAATACCCATAATTTAAACTCACTTTTTATCTGTTTTCTTATTTCTTATTTTTTATTTTATTTTTTTTTTGTTATTTCTAATAGCTTTTATTCAGATCGTAATTCATTCTACTATCCTATGATTTATTTTATTCGGTAGGGAACACCATTTGGTCTTCGCGTGTATGCAGTTGAGGACGTCAGCTCTTAATCGACGTAGCATCGGACCGGAAAGGAGAGCTCATTTCAATGTAACAGCATTAAAAAATTCCACCATATGTCGTAATCTCGTAGCCAGCACCAACGACAAAGTAACAACATTGATGTTTGAAAATGAGCAAGATGCATCTATAGATGTTATGTGGGATAAAAAAGCATTTGTACAATCCGGTTCCGAAACAGTACCTTCGCTTTCTACCCAAACAGATCCATGGATATCACAAAGCTCATGGGGTAAAATTGCTGAACGTAGCTCCTCAAAGAGGAAAATCAATGCTGAATCCAATCAGCAAAAAAAAGAAGAACTACGTTTGCAGTATGGATAAGCACATAAGGCTGCAGAGAGGAGTCTAAGACGTGACAAACGGAAAAATAAAGAAGATCTTGCAAAGGCAGCTGAGAGCGCTGCTAACAGAGGAGATATCAAAACTCTTTACAAGATTAGGAACCAAATTTCCAAACGTAACAGTAAAGAGCATCAAACAATCTTGGACGAGAGGTGAAGGTTGTTGGTCTATAAAGGATCAACTGCAAAGATGGCAGGAGCATTTCTGCCGATTGTTAAACGAGCAATTCGTAGAACAAAATGTATCCACAAGCTCTCCTATGCCAACCATGCGCAGATCCTTTAGGGGTATCGATGTGGGAACCCCAAGTATAAGCGAGATAAAATCAGCAATTCTCCTTTTAAAAAACAATAAAGCAACAGGAGTAGATGAGATACCCGCCGAATTCTTAAAAGCTGATCCAGATGTATCAGCCAATATTTTGTTACTTTGTTCCAGGCTATATGGGAACAAGAAAAATATCCAACCGAATGGAAGGAAGGAGTTATTGTCAAAATACCAAAGAAAGGTAACCATTGCAATAACTGGCGAGGTATCACTCTACTCTCAGTTTTCTCGAAATTAGTGGCTAGAATAATACTCGAAATGATTAAAGGCAGAATAGAAGCTACACTCAAAAGACACCAAGCAGGTTTTCGCAGTGGCCATTCGTGTGTGGATCACATCAACACGTTACGAATAATTCTTGAACAATCCACTGAATTTAAAACACCGCTGAATCTCATGTTTGTGGACTTTGAGAAAGCCTTTGATAGAGTAAACCGAGAGTATATTTGGGAATCGCTTATTAGGAGAGGCATTCCAGAAGAAATTATACCTATAATTAAGGAATACTACAAAGATACAAGATGTCGCGTTTTACATTTTGGACAGCTGACAAATTGCTTCGAGGTGTGTGAGGGAGTAAGGCAGGGCTCTATTTTATCACCCATATTGTTTTTAGTGGTAATGGATGACATAATGACCACTAATGTGGGTGTAAACGAGAGCAACGGTATCCAGTGGCTTTCGAACGTATCAGCCACTTAGATTACGCCGACTATGTGCGTTTATTGTCACATACGAATGGAGGTTTGAACGATATGTACCAAAAGCTGTATGACACTGGAAAAAGTGCGAGACTAAAAGTCAATTCACCTAAAACTAAAATCATGCGCACAACTCACACATCACAACGTCCGATCCTCCATGAAGAAATGCGAATCGAAGAGGTGACTACGTTCAATTACTTGAGCAGCATCGTGTCATCAGATGGAGGCGCCGATTTGGATATTGAAGCCCGCATCAGTAAAGCCCGTACTGCTTTCGGGATGCTTTAAAAAATATGGCAGGCAAGGCACCTATCTCTGCGCACAAAAATAAGAATATTCAACGCGAGTGTAAAATCTGTTCTCCTGTACGCTTGCGAAACATGGAAAGTTTCAGTAAACATCACCAGAAAACTCCAAGCGTACATCAATAGATATCTCCGGTGCATCCTAAACATTCGTTGGCCATAAACCATTTCCAACAGAACGTTGTGGCGAAACACGAAACAAACACAAATAGATGTGGAAATCCGACAGAGGAAATGGCGTTGGATCGGGCATACTTTGAGGAAACCTGACAACAACATCGCGAAACAATGTTTCGAATGGAAACCTCAGGGAACAACCTCAGGGTACCCCGCAAAGAACGTGGCCACAATTGAAGAGGTCCGCAGATAGGAGCCGTTGGAAAGAATTTACCTCCGTCCTATGTAACAACTTCCAGAGTAACAACTTAAAAATATCTAGGTGCTCTAAGACCTTTCATGGGATCCTCATGTAAGGAATTTACTAGTCAAAACTTACTGTAATAACTGAAGGAGTGTTTAACCTCCTTACAAATCAAGTGCATTTCTAATAGCACTTCTAATAGAAAATAATAGGAAATAAAACAAAAAACTCTCTGCCTGGGGGTAGCGAACTAGAATTTGACTAAAAATGTGAAAATTTTACTCTCGATTCTCGGAATTTCATTTTTTTTTATTAATAATTTGCAACTAAAATACAAATTTCAAATTTCAAATAACTCAAACATCTTAATTATTGTTCTATTAATCTATTACAACACTACGTAAAGGCTTTTATTTATTTTAATCCTGTAAGAATGAAAAATATATTATTTATAGATTGCATATATCTATTTTTTTACATATACCGGGTATTCCAGAGCATGTAAATAAGTTTTTTGGGAGAGGAAGGAGCCGTTATTTTATAAGTTAAAAATATTTTATTAGCTAAATCGAAATAAATCAAAGTGCTTTTAAACAAGAATTTCAATTAAAAATAATTAAAAAAATGTTGCTAAGAAATTAGTTACTTATTAAATATATTAATATCTGGTATTAGTTATGCCGCGAACAACACAAGAGTCAATTATAGATTCAATGTTACGTGGAAAGAATTTTAAGGCTTCAATTACTATTGAACCTTTTAATGGTAAATCTACTAAATGGAGCAGATGGATTAGACGGATGGAAAAATCATTTATCAAATTCAATGAGGAAATTTTTAGGAAAGTTCTACCTACCGCTTTTGAGTATATAGGTGAGGAAGCTTTTGATGTTCTAAACAGTTCTAAAATGATAAAATTTGGCCTGAAAAGCTTACGAAGCATAACGATATAAAACTTACTGTTTGAACTTCAGTTCCTAAAAAAAAAAAAAACAAACAAAAAGTAAGCAAATAATTAAATTAATAAATTCCATTTGTGTGAAATACATAAACATAAAACAATTAAGATTAAATTGAAAGTAAACGTCAATAAAAAACTGACAGATCATTTGAAGGATACAACAATTATTTGAAAGAAAAAACTGGTAAAATAATTTATAAATAATTTGAGTGAAAATTTACATTGACTAATTGGATGAATGCACTTAATTGTGAACGTTGATCAATGTGACTTTGTAAATTAAACTCTTTGCAGAGAATCACATCACCAGAGCCAAGCAAACTTCAATAAATTTATATACAATTAATTCTAATTTTTTAACAAACTAGTATAAAAAAAATGAATAAAAGTTAAAGTGTTTTATTTTGCATCATTTACTTAATAGGAAATTGAACACTAAGAATCCAAACCCACAAAAAACATTGGTCCTTCGAGCCGGATCATGTTGAATCCTGTTTGAATAAGTGGTACACACGGATCACTTATAGCAAAGCAATATCAAATTTAACAATTTTGTTTATTTGAGTTAATTTTTTTTTTTTTTCTATTGAAAACTTGATTAACTTTTAAAATCAGAATAGTAGATACAGGATTAAAAACGATACGCGAATATCGCGAATAAATATTGAAACAACGATATTAAATGGAATAAAACCAGCTTAGTGAAAAGAACAATATGTATCTATGAAAACAGAATTGCAAAACTAAGAAAACTTTGGGAAACGTTCAGTGAAGAGTGCAACCATCTAGAAAGTACAATAATAGAAGCTAAAAATGACTCGCTCAATAAATACATCATGAAGCAGGAAGATTGCAATGAATTAGAGGATAAATATGACAGCTATTTGGATGATTTAGTCGATGGGCTTCGCACTAAGACAAAGGGAGCGGCATTTGCTGAAGCGTCTCAGTCATCAATCAACACCAGCACACAAATTTACCAACAAGGTACAAATATACAACTACTTCGCATCAGTTTAGCTCGGTTCAATGGCAACTACAATGACTGGAGAGCATTTAGCATTTAGCATTTATCCAATCACTTATCCACAATAACGATGGAATCCAAAATGTTCAGAAGTTACACTATTTAAAGGGATGCTTAACTGGTGAAGCGGAACTTCTGTTGAAAAACATCCCAACGACAACCGAAGACTATCAGCCGGCTTGGGACAAATTGAAGTCCAGATATGAAAACAAGAGAGTGTTGATAAACACACAATTAAAGAGATTGGTAACACAACCAAAACTAACCACCGATAATAGCAAACGCTCAGAACCTTAGCAGACATTACTGAAGAATGTTTGCAACAACTAAAGGGGCTGAAAGAAGATGTATCAAATTGGGATACATTACTGATCTTTCTCATAGTACAAAAACTACCATTCAATACCATTAGGTTATAGGAGGAAGAATTAGGCAACACTCAAACGATACCAAAATGGCAACAATTTGTCGATTTCATCCAAAACAGATCTAGAATCTTAGAGCCTGTAGCTAGTACAGAAGCAGCTGCAGCGCAAACTCATTCAACGGGCATCAAGACATACTACATAACACCATTACATCTTGCAAAGACTAAAGCTTGCGGGCAGAATCATTTTGTGAGCAGATGCCCTACATTTATAAAGATGACTACATCCGAACGCAGAGATGAAATCGCAAAGGCACACAGATGTTTCAATTGTTTTTCCAATAAACATCAAATGAGCAAATGCAAGAGCAAAAACACCTGCCAACATTGCTCAAAGTTACATCACACAACATTACACGATGACAAGATCGCAATATCACAACTAAACACAAATGAAGGTTTGAACCAATTACAAACATTAAGTAGCCAGAAGGCTAATACAAGTGAATGAAACCAAACAAGAAATTAACTTAAAACACAAAAGCGCATTATTAGCAACAGCAAATGCTTTATTACACGACCGCAATGGTCAGTTAAAAAAATGTAGATGCCTTGTGGACCCTGGGTCCAAAGCAACCTTTATTACAGAAAAAGCTGTAAGGAAGTTAGGGGTTGATGGAACCCCAATATCCATGGAAGTGAATGGACTCAATGACAAGCAGACTGCTTGTGTGAAGCAGCAGGTTCAGGTGAGACTGCTATAATGTCACGATCACGACAAATCTATCACGGCAGAGCTATTAGTCATCAAGGGAATCGCAGATTCACTGCCAACTCCAACACGAAGCACATTGAAGGGCTCACTCTAGCAGATAAAGAGTTCTGGAAGAAAGGTCCAGTAGATATCTTACTTGGTGCCGAGAGTTACGGAGACATACTATTGAACGGGTTAAGAAAGGGTGTGTCAGGCACACCGGTAGCAATTCAAACAATATTTTGTTGGATATTGTTGGGAAATCCTACCCCTAAACCCTAACAGTAACGAGATAAAATCTTTTCTAATAGTTGAGAATTCTGTGGAACAAATCAACAAAAATATTGTTAAATTCTGGGAATCTGAAGAGATATTAAAACCTAAAATCATGACGATGCAGGAGAAACAGTGTGAAGAGTATTTCACAACAACGTATAGAAGACTAAAAAATGAACAATCTCAAGTTAGATTACCCTTCGCAACAACATCGCCTGGCATAAGTCGAGATCTGGCGGTGAAAAGGTTTCATTGTCTCAAAAAAAGATTAGAAAAGGACTATACGACATATTTAAATGAATATCTTGAAATGGGGCACATATCGAAAGTGAAAGGTCAACAAGAACAGTCATGCAAATACTATATCCCACATCATGCAGTAAAGAAAGAAAGTACAACTACTAAACTAAGAGTAGTATTTGATGCATCAGCCAAAAGCACTAACAGAAACAGTTTAAATGAGCAGTTATTAACAGGTCCCACTTTAAAACCTAAGTTAGATGGAACGTTTCTTAAATGGAGGAAATATAAGATTGCTATAACTGGAGATATTGAAAAGCTGTATCGTATGATTTTAATGCATCCAGAAGACCGAAGGTTTCAACAAATCATTTGGACAGATACACATTCTGATGAAACTTAAGAGTACCAACTCAATACGATAACATTCGGAACAACTTCAGCACCGTACTTGGCTATAAAAACATTACAACAGTAAGCAGAAGTTGAAAGGGAAAATTGGCCATAAGCAGCTAAAGCTGCCTTTGAAGATTTTTATGTAGACGATTTGTTAACTGGAGCGGACACAATAGATGAAGCTAAGAAATTACGAGATGAATGCATTCAGATGTTGAGGGGGGCTAAATTTAAGTTGAGGAAATGGGCCAGTAATGAACTATGCATGTTAGCTGATCTACCTAAGGAAGATGTAGAATTGAAAGAATATCTAGATCTCAGTAATGAAGAATCAATAAAAACTTAAGGAATAAAATGGATACCAAAAGAAGATGCATTAACATTTTCAATAAAAATTAAACCATCTCAAGAAACACATACGAAAAGAAACATTTTGTCGCAAATTGCATCCCTGTATGACCCATTGGAATGGATAGCACCAACAATAGTCATTGCAAAAATGTTGATGCAAGAATTATGGATTAGTGGTAGCGGATGGGACGAATAAGTCACACCAGTAATTAAAACTGGAATTTGTTTGAGAAAAATATGTGTTACAAAGAAACTCTAAGAATACCCAGGTGGATAGAGTATACTAAATATGGCTCACAAGTTCAATTGCATGAATTTTGTGATGCCTCCATCAAAGCATATGGAGCTGTAGTGTACATGCGACTGGAAAATGATAGAAATGAAGTTGTAACAAACATGTTAACTGCTAAGACTAAGGTAGCCCCTATTAAACCAGTGACCCTCCCCAGATTAGAGCTTAACGGTGCAGTGCTATTAGCAAATTTAATTCAACAAACAATCAAGGACATGCAACTAAGTAATGTGGAAGTATTTTCGTGGACAGATTCGACAATAGTGCTGCATTGGATAAAAAGTCATCCAAATAAATGGAAAACATACGTTGCAAACCGAGTGACCGAAGTACAAGAGGCAGTACAGCCTGAACGTTGGAGACATGTACCAACCGAGTATAACCCGGCAGACTTGGTATCTCGAGGCATGAATGCCAAGGAATTAGTAAGCAGTCAATTATGGTGGACGGGTCCCAGTCTGTTAACCAAACCAGAAGTCGAATGGCCTGCATTACACACCAACTCAGAAGCTACAACATTAGAAGCTCAAAGAGAAACAAAATTAACATTGACGTCCCACATTACTCATATGATATTCATCGTTTCAAAAATTGCAAAGGGTTATTGCTATGATCAAACGTTTTTGGTGGAATTGTAAGAACAAAAGCAATAAACTAACAGGAAACCTCACCGTAAATGAGATACAAGGGGCAACAAACACCATTTTTAGACAAATTCAAATGGTATATTTTAGTGAAGAATATGAGAAATTAAAAAGAAGAAAAGAAATATTCCAAAACCAGCAACCTTTTACAGTTAAGACCTTTTATTGATGCTAATGACGTAATGCGGATTGGCGGTAGATTAGAACTTTGAACTTGCTAATACACCGTATAATCAAAAGCATCCTGTAATACTCCCTACATACCATCAGGTTACATCAATTAGTATACAACAAATTCACTTAGAAACGTTACACGGAGGAGTAGGTCTAGTGCTAAATACAAGTAGAAACAATTTTTGGATTCCAAATGCGAGAAGGATGATTTCAAAGCAAGTCAACGACTGCCCAAGGTGCATTAGATATCGAAAGAAAAATACCAAATTACCAAATACCAAAATACCAAAAATACCAAAATACCAAAATACCAAAATACCAATTAATGGGAGATTTACCAAGTGCGAGAGTGAAAATAAGCAAACCATTCACACATGTAGGAATAGATTATGCGGGACCAATTTGGTTAAAAACATCCACGCACCGCTGTGCGCGAAAGTACAAAGGATATTTTTGTATATTTGTGTGCATGTCAACAAAAGCAGTGCATTTAGAACTTGTATCTGATCTCACAGCAAATACCTGTCTTGCAGCATTTAAACGTTTCACTGCCAGAAGAGGCAAATGCCAACCAATATATTCCGACTGCGGCACATACTTTAAAGAGCAAAAAAAACGTTAGATAAGGAATTTAAAGAAGTAATTAATAAAACAAGAAAAGAATCAGCAACACAGACCAAAATGGTTTACCCCGCAACCCAATATGAAACCAGGAGAAGTGGTTATCATTAAAGATGAAAACAGTCCGCCTGCAAGTTTGCCATTAGGTAAAATTATTGCAACATACCCAGGGAAGGACGGTTTAGCAAGAGTGGCTGAAATTAAGACTGCCACAACCATATGCAAACGAGGAATTACTAAACTATGTTCGTTAGCAGATGAGCTACAGCCACTGGTATACGAGGACGCATCAATGAAGCACAGCTCAAGAATTTCAATATCGATTTTGTACCGTCTTATGTGTTTAGGTAAAGGACTATGTGTATGTATAATTTGGTATATATATAATTTTTTTGACTACCGTAGAAAACAAATAATGTCAGACTTTGACGAAGATATCTTGGACTTGGAGTTCTCAGTTGATCTCGAATTAACATGGCCCAACATGCAAGATCCAACGTTAGATGTTCTAACTGGCCGATCAATAATAAAACATCAAACCAGAGATAGCTCATCACAAACAAAGGTTTTGGAGGAGAGTATCAAACCTGAATCTCAACTGATGCAATCTAAACCAACAATACAATGTAGTAAGAATTGGATCACTGATTGAGACCTATTAAAAGCATCAACTACGGTCGCAGAAATTCGTGATCGTATGCAGTATCCAGTGCCGCGGAAGGAGTTGTTCTAAGTGCTCCACTTATGCAGATGGAGGCTGATCTTTGAACTTTTAGAAGGAGGTTGAGGTTTGTACCAGTGTTGGGTGCCGTCCACCACACCACGACACCATACATTAGTGCAGGCCTGACAACTGCTGTATATAGCCAGTGGACAATGTGTGGATTCATTCCCAATTTTTTTCCAATAGCTCGTTTGCAAGAGTACAGTGCTGTTGTAGCTTTCTTTACTCTTTCAATTATATTCGGTTTCCAACTTAGCTTCTTGTCTAAGATAAGACCCAAGTACTTAGTTCTATCTTTGATAATTAGTTGGGTGCCGTTAATATAGATAGGGTCTACTGTCGAAAATTTATATTTTCTAGTGAAGAGGACTACATCAGTCTTTTGTGGATTTACTGAGAGTCCACAGTTTATAGTCCATTGAGCCAGTTGACTTAAAGCGCTTTGCATGAGGTCTCTAAGTATGCTTAGATACTTTCCAGAGACAGCAATAGCAATGTCATCCGCATAAGCAATCACTATGCAGCCTGCCCCTTCTAGTATTAGTAACAATTCATTTACCACCAAGTTCCATAGAAGAGGAGACAAAACACCCCCCTGAGGAGTGCCTCTTCTGACAAACCTTCTTTCGTAAGCAGCACCAAGTTTAGCATTGATGACCTTGCTTGTAAGCATTTTGTTAACAACTGCTACTAGTGCGGATTCTACTTCAAGGTTCGACAGTGTACGTGTGATTGCCTCAACGTTGACATTGTTAAAGGCTCCTTCTATGTCCATAAACGCAACCAGAGTATACTCTTTGTAAGCCAATGATTTTTCAATAGTACTAACTAGAGAGTGCAGGGCGGTATCCACCGACTTTCCCTTGTTGTACGCATGCTGTGACTTTGAGAGTCGATTATTATCCATATTACATCGTTTATAGATATCAATCAATCTTTCAAGAGTCTTTAGTAAAAAAGGAGACAGGCTAATTTGTCTGAAATCTTTCGAATAGGCGTGGGAACTTTTACCCGCTTTCGGTATGAATACTACTTTAACCTCAGACCAACACTTTGGAATATGGCCTAGATCTAGACAACTCATAAAAATTGTTTTGAGCCAGGGAAAAGTAAAGTACTAAAGGAGTGCTGCAATTCAGCTGGATAAATACCATCCGGTCCTGGTGACTTGAATGGTTTGAAACTTTTTATAGCCCATTGTAGTTTGGAGTTTGTTACCACTCTCTCCGATAAATCAGAGTGTTGAATACCGCTTTGATTTATCGTAGATTGTGTATTAGAGCCGCCGGGAAAATGAGACAGCAGCTTCAATGATTCTCCACTAGAAGTGGTCCATGTGCCATCTGCCTTTAAAAGGTAGCTGGGGATCGCCGAATCTGTGGATAGTATTTTACGGAGCCTTGAAGCTTCGGAGGTTTCTTCTATGTTGCCAGAGAAGATTCTCCATGAATTCTTTTTGGCCTTTTTTAGTACAGTTTTGTACGCTTTAAGGGAATTTTTATATAGTTTCCAGTCTTGAGCGTCTCTAGTACTTTTTGCGATATTAAACCTTCTTCTACTAGTTTGCCGAAGGATTTTTATTTCCTCGCTCCACCACGGCGGTCTAGTCTTACCTTTAAACTTCCCTGTGGGGCAGGAGACGGAAAGAGCCTTATTGTAGGCGTTTTGTAAAACGACTGCGAGATCGTCCAATTCCGATAAACCATTAGGAGGCCTGAGAGTCTTTGAGGTAAGTGTATCAGAGATAGACAAATTGTACTTAGACCAGTTGGTTTTTCTCGGATTACGGAAGATCGGCGGTCTAGAGAAACATTCCTGTAAGTGGAATTTAATATAGCGATGGTCAGAGAAGGAATGTTCATTGGACACCCTCCAGTCATTGACTTTATGGATGATAAGGTTTAACGCAAGGGTGATATCCAGAACTTCCTGTCTGATACTATTCATAAAGGTAGGTTCTCTACCTTTGTTGCATATAATGAGGTTAGTATTTAATAAGTAATCAAAAAATAGCTCACCTCTATAATTAGTGTCCGTGCTTCCCCAGATTTCATGATGAGCATTAGCATCACATCCAAGGATGAGCCCTGTTCTAGATCTTTCTGCTTCCTGTACCACACTACCCAGATTTCTCGAAGTTAGTGGTCCTTGGTCGTCATGAGCCAGATAAGCTGAGATTAACCAGTAATTGACTTTGCTAAGTTCTAGATTAACCACAACCGTATCTGAATCGCTGTAGCTAGGGAGCAGAAATACGTTAATGTTATTTTTCGCTAAGATACACGATCTGGGTTTACCTTTATCTTTAACATAAATTAGCTTATAATTTGGCTACCTTAGTCCTTGAACTAGGTTGTTATTAACCAATGGTTCTTGGATAAGGACTATATCCTCTCCACCCTTTGCCAGGCGGATAATAAGACCGGCTGATGCCGTTTTCGAGTGATGGAGGTTGATCTGCAAGAAACGTAGCATGGCACTACATCAGCAGATCTTCCTCCTCATTGGTTATGGTGGCATCGCTGTCCTCTGAATACAACAAGATATCTTCGCCCACACAGAGAGTCGCGATGTCGTCATTTTCCTCCATCTCTTGGGCTTGTGAAGTTTTCTTCACGTCCTGAGGAGCTATAGCCTTTTCCGGCTGGATTTCGATATCAGCCGCTATTTGTTGGGCAGAACAAACGGCCTTTGTTATGTTAGTTTCGCTACAAGTTTTTGTTGAAGCACTCTGCCCCATTGCTTCATCACTCTTGTAGACTCTCAGAGCAATCGTTCCGAAGCCAAAACCAATAACCCCATTAGATTTAGTTATGGGTGCCAGACAGTCCTTGTTTAACACCGGCATAATGTGTCTGGACTCATCCTTTGCCTCGTCAAACTCACCAATCTTCCAGTTTGCAGTTAGAAGTTTGGGGTTACTAAGTTGTAGCATTCGAAGGACACTCTTTTGATCCGACGGTATAGCAGGTATCCAAGCTCTAGCTCTTGGTCGCTCAGGGATTCGGTCCTTGCTAACGACCTCGAGCTTAGCACCTGGCCAAACTTCACCTAATTTGGCGATAGCAATCTTGTAAAGGAACAAAGATCTTTCGTCCCCACACGCTAACAACTTTACTCTTTTGTGATACCAGCCCGCCTCCGAACAAACTGGCGCATCACCTGGATTCTCTTCCAACACCTGAAGGAAGACCCCGCTCAAAGCAAGTACGACCTTCTTCCAGTTATCACAGGAGATTTCACCATTATCCGCATTCCTATTGATGACGGCTACTACTAGGTGTTCTTTCAGTACCTCGTTAATAGGTTTCGTAACAGGTATTGCCGAGAGTTTGTTCAGATTTTTGACAACAGACTTAGCCTGTAGCTTCGAATGCGAACTCTCCCTCGACTTTACCCTTTTGGGTGTGGAGTTACCCGAAGTTTCCTCCTGAGATCTCTGCAGTTTAGGCAGCATTTCAATTTTCTTAGTGAGGTTCCTTGCCCACTCGATAGAATCCTTTTCGGTTTCAGTAAGCTTCTCAGCAGGTATATTACTGAGTCGGGTTCAGGACTCTGTAGGCTTTTCTTCCTTCAAAGAAAGTGTTCCTCTTAGATTGAGACTTGCTGTGAGATCTCAGAGCTGCAGAGGATCGGGCTGGCGTAGCAGTGATATGGTCTAGAAGTTTGCCATTGCTGGGCTCTGACGCCATAGCCATGACATCCTTCGTGACCGAAGTAAAAGTACAATCTTTTTGTGAGCTCGAAGCCATACTAAAAGATGATACCGAAGTAGGGCGGTAGCTTCCTGATTTATATGGCCAGGTTTACCACTAATACCGGGCTCTGAGACCATGGCAGTAGCGGTAGACGTGACCGAAGTGGAAGTGGATGGAGGTGCCTTCCGTGAGCTTGATGTTATACAAGAGGAAGGTTTTGTGGTAGCTGTTTGAGCTACAAGGCCAGCATTACTGTTCTTGCCGGGTTCTGCAACCGAAGCAGGAGCAGTTCGCTTGGCCGAAATTTTTGCTTTGACCTTGGTGTTAGGTCGAGCTTTGCAAACTATACTAGGTATAGCAACTTGACCAGATACGGTCAACTGGCTGGGCTTAGAAGCCAAAGCCATATGGTCACGCATGACCGAAGAAATTGTGGGAATTTTATTTTTAAGCCCTTCTCCACTTAGGCTAGAAGTTTGTTCTTTTTTTTATTATTAGTATAATTATCCATAATTTGGACCCACGAGTAAGCGAAGAAAATAATGTCCACCTATGCACAGATTCGCATACATAGGTAAGGCTATATAATCCGGGGGTCACCAGGTATCCGGATATACCGTTCGCGACTGAGCTATTTTTTGATATGGGCTCTCAGCCTGGTCGATTGTCAGCACCGTTCGTATAACACCTTAATCCAGCCCAATGATTATCCTTTGGTTTCTGGTCTCCCCTAAGGACGTGTCTTTGATCATGGAAAACACCAAGTTCAGAGCCAGCCTGAGAGTCATTGACCGTACTCAGCTTTCACACCACGGCAAGGTAGATAATCAAGTGAAGATATAATAAATGACAAAAAATTAATTGAGAGTATAATCTGGTAACAAATAAAATAAAATAAAACTATTATTATGTTCAGGTGAGACTGCTATCATGTCACGATCACGACAAATCTATCACGGCAAAGCTATTAGTCATCAAGGGAATCGCAGATTCACTGCCAACTCCAACACGAAGCACATTGAAGGGCTCACTCTAGCAGATAACGAGTTCTGGAAGAAAGGTCCAGTAGATATCTTACTTGGTGCAGAGAGTTACGGAGACATACTATTGAACGGGTTAAGAAAGGGTGTGTCAGGCACACCGGTAGCAATTCAAACAATATTTTGTTGGATATTGTTGGGAAATCCTACCCCTAACCCCTAACAGTAACGAGATAAAATCTTTTCTAATAGTTGAGAATTCTGTGGAACAAATCAACAAAAACATTGTTAAATTCTGGGAATCTGAAGAGATATTAAAACCTAAAATCATGACGATGCAGGAGAAACAGTGTGAAGAGCATTTCACAACAACGTATAGAAGACTAAAAAATGAACAATTTCAAGTTAGATTACCCTTCGCAACTACGCCATCGCCTGGCATAAGTCGAGATCTGGCGGTGAAAAGGTTTCATTGTCTCAAAAAAAGATTAGAAAAGGACTATACGACATATTTAAATGAATATCTTGAAATGGGGCACATATCGAAAGTGAAAGGTCAACAAGAACAGTCATGCAAATACTATATCCCACATCATGCAGTAAAGAAAGAAAGTACAACTACTAAACTACGAGTAGTATTTGATGCATCAGCCAAAAGCACTAACAGAAAAAGTTTAAATGAGCAGTTATTAACAGGTCCCACTTTAAAACCTAAGTTAGATGGAACGTTGCTTAAATGGAGGAAATATAAGATTGCTATAACTGGAGATATTGAAAAGCTGTATCGTATGATTTTAATGCATCCAGAAAACCGAAGGTTTCAACAAATCATTTGGACAGATACACATTCTGATGAAACTTAAGAGTACCAACTCAATACGATAACATTCGGAACAACTTCAGCACCGTACTTGGCTATAAAAACATTACAACAGTAAGCAGAAGTTGAAAGGGAAAATTGGCCATAAGCAGCTAAAGCTGCCTTTGAAGATTTTTATGTAGACGATTTGTTAACTGGAGCGGACACAATAGATGAAGCTAAGAAATTACGAGATGAATGCATTCAGATGTTGAGGGGGGCTAAATTTAAGTTGAGGAAATGGGCCAGTAATGAACTATGCATGTTAGCTGATCTACCTAAGGAAGATGTAGAATTGAAAGAATATCTAGATCTCAAAAATGAAGAATCAATAAAAACTTAAGGAATAAAATGGATACCAAAAGAAGATGCATTAACATTTTCAATAAAAATTAAACCATCTCAAGAAACACATACGAAAAGAAACATTTTGTCGCAAATTGCATCCCTGTATGACCTGTATGACATTGGAATGGATAGCACCAACAATAGTCATTGCAAAAATGTTGATGCAAGAATTATGGATTAGTGGTAGCGGATGGGACGAATAAGTCACACCAGCAATTAAAACTGGAATTTGTTTGAAAAAAATATGTGTTACAAAGAAACTCTAAGAATACCCAGGTGGATAGAGTATACTAAATATGGCTCACAAGTTCAATTGCATGAATTTTGTGATGCCTCCATCAAAGCATATGGAGCTGTAGTGTACATGCGACTGGAAAATGATAGAAATGAAGCTGTAACAAACATGTTAACTGCTAAGACTAAGGTAGCCCCTATTAAACCAGTGACCCTCCCCAGATTAGAGCTTAACGGTGCAGTGCTATTAGCAAATTTAATTCAACAAACAATCAAGGACATGCAACTAAGTAATGTGGAAGTATTTTCGTGGACAGATTCGACAATAGTGCTGCATTGGATAAAAAGTCATCCAAATAAATGGAAAACATACGTTGCAAACCGAGTGACCGAAGTACAAGAGGCAGTACAGCCTGAACGTTGGAGACATGTACCAACCGAGTATAACCCGGCAGACTTGGTATCTCGAGGCATGAATGCCAAGGAATTAGTAAGCAGTCAATTATGGTGGACGGGTCCCAGTCTGTTAACCAAACCAGAAGTCGAATGGCCTGCATTACACACCAACTCAGAAGCTACAACATTAGAAGCTCAAAGAGAAACAAAATTAACATTGACGTCCCACATTACTCATATGATATTCATCGTTTCAAAAATTGCAAAGGGTTATTGCTATGATCAAACGTTTTTGGTGGAATTGTAAGAACAAAAGCAATAAACTAACAGGAAACCTCACCGTAAATGAGATACAAGGGGCAACAAACACCATTTTTAGACAAATTCAAATGGTATATTTTAGTGAAGAATATGAGAAATTAAAAAGAAGAAAAGAAATATTCCAAAACCAGCAACCTTTTACAGTTAAGACCTTTTATTGATGCTAATGACGTAATGCGGATTGGCGGTAGATTAGAACTTTGAACTTGCTAATACACCGTATAATCAAAAGCATCCTGTAATACTCCCTACATACCATCAGGTTACATCAATTAGTATACAACAAATTCACTTAGAAACGTTACACGGAGGAGTAGGTCTAGTGCTAAATACAAGTAGAAACAATTTTTGGATTCCAAATTCGAGAAGGATGATTTCAAAGCAAGTCAACGACTGCCCAAGGTGCATTAGATATCGAAAGAAAAATACCAAATTACCAAATACCAAAATACCAAAAATACCAAAATACCAAAATACCAAAATACCAATTAATGGGAGATTTACCAAGTGCGAGAGTGAAAATAAGCAAACCATTCACACATGTAGGAATAGATTATGCGGGACCAATTTGGTTAAAAACATCCACGCACCGCTCTGCGAAAGTACAAAGGATATTTTTGTATATTTGTGCGCATGTCAACAAAAGCAGTGCATTTAGAACTTGTATCTGATCTCACAACAAATGCCTGCCTTGCAGCATTTAAACGTTTCACTGCCAGAAGAGGCAAATGCCAAGCAATATATTCCGACTGCGGCACATACTTTAAAGAGCGAAAAAAACGTTAGATAAGGAATTTAAAGAAGTAATTAATAAAACAAGAAAAGAATCAGCAACACAGACCAAAATGGTTTACCCCGCAACCCAATATGAAACCAGGAGAAGTGGTTATCATTAAAGATGAAAACAGTCCGCCTGCAAGTTTGCCATTAGGTAAAATTATTGCAACATACCCAAGGAAGGACGGTTTAGCAAGAGTGGCTGAAATTAAGACTGCCACAACCATATGCAAACGAGGAATTACTAAACTATGTTCGTTAGCAGATGAGCTACAGCCACTGGTATACGAGGACGCATCAATGAAGCACAGCTCAAGAATTTCAATATCGATTTTGTACCGTCTTATGTGTTTAGGTAAAGGACTATGTGAATGTATAATTTGGTATATATATAATTTTTTTGACTACCGTAGAAAACAAGTAATGTCAGACTTTGACGAAAATATCTTGGACTTGGAGTTCTCAGTTGATCTCGAATTAACATGGCCCAACATGCAAGATCCAACGTTAGATGTTCTAACTGGCCGACCAATAATAAAACATCAAACCAGAGATAGCTCATAACAAAAAAAGGTTTAAGGAGAGTAGTCAACCTCAATCTCAACTGATGCAATCTAAACCACCAATACAATGTAGTAAGAATTGGATCACTGATTGAGACCTATTAAAAGCATCAACTACGGTCGCAGAAATTCGTGATCATATGGAAAACGACGTACAAAAATTTATAACAAGAGAAGATGAAACTATTTTCATTTCAAACAACAACCTAAAAAAGGTAGACCTCAACAACATAGTGGCCTCGAAAAGAAAGGAACATAAGTTAAATTTACCCAACAGATTTGAAGTTAAACTTCAGGTGTATGTGGATGGAAACGTGTGCTGCCATCACCACCAAAAGAAGAAATACCCACCAAGCAAAAGGTTTTATGTCAAGAAGCGAAGCAAGTTCCAAAAGTAAATGCAGAACAAAGTAAAACTAAGAAACTGAAAAATATATCACTTCAAACCTATAGGCAAAGACGACAACGACCTGCATTCAACCATTAACCAAATAGAATTCAATCGTCTCTATAAAAAAGTCTATATCATACAAATTCACATACAACCAACAACACCAGCTGCAAAATCTTTTAACGAGTAACATCACCTTCAGCCATACAGCAACCACAAGATAAAAATTAATAATTAAACGCTGCAACCACAAGATAAATTTAATAATGAACACGCTGGGGGGCGCAGTAGGTAGAGCGCCTGCCTTTAAACCGAAAGGTCCCAAGTTCGATTCCCGATGAAGCAAAAAAAAATGCTTTGTTGGGTTTTTCGACCTGGTCTAGTACCCTTCGTCAGTGGGATATAATAAATGACAAAAAATTAATTGAGAGTATAATCTGGTAACAAATAAAATAAAATAAAACTATTATATTAAGAAGGCTTAGTTCCTGACAATAGCAGTAGTTTTCCACATTTAAGTAGAGCCAGTAATTTGTTAAAAAAATACTCGAAATATTGTAGATATCGTAGTGTAAAATTGCAGTACCGTATTTAATTAAGCACGAAAAGGTGATTTTACCTAAGTTACTGTCAAGAACGTAAACAAAAAAAAAATAATAATAATGTAAATAAATTATCATTGTACAGCAAAACATTAAGAATATTGTCATGTACGGGAGAATGTTTGAACTTCAGTTCCTAAAAAAACAAATAAACAAAAAGTAAATAAATAATTAAATTAATAAATACCAGTGATCTCCATTTGTGTGAAATAAATAAACATAAAACAATTAAGATTAAATTGAAAGTAAACGTCAATAAAAAACTGACAGATAATATTATTACTATGATGCGACAAAACGCCAAAACACACACTGGCGGAAATGGTAACAAGTGTAAAGTTTTAATTGAAATAGTTTAAGAAACTTTTGCACAGTGGTGAAATGAAGAAGCTTAAAAACTTTATAATAATCAGTAACTTTAGTAAAAGAAAATCAACGAAAAAGCCAAGGTAAAGTATATGAGAAAAAAAAATACAGGAAAGGAAGAAGAAAAAAACACATTATTTTTTCTTCTTAAATTAGATGTTGAACAGAGTAGACCACTAGCGGAAAACAACAAAAAAAAAAAAACGAAGAAATCTATATAACACTGCAACAAATTTATGAACCTACACCAAATTAAATATTAGAAAGCTATTATTTTCACTTAAGTAAACAAAGAGATGGTGAGAATGTGGATTAATTTCTGATGGTTCTAAAAAGCCTGATAAAAATTTTTAAGTTTGATAAATATTAAATTACTGCTCTACGAAAACAATTTGTGTTCGTTTTACGAAACCAACGAAGTTTTAGCCGGTTGCTCGAAAAAAAGAATTTAATCCTGGAGACTGCTTTAAATTAGCACAAGCAATTGAAGTTTTCGAAAGTGGTGGTGCTACAATTAATAGAGTGAAAGAAGTGTGTGCAATACATAAATTTTTTTTTATTCGACGTGATAACTCTTTTATTGCTTTTGCACAACTCAAATTTAAATGAACTCTGTACGAGCTTTTTAAGCTCCTTTTGAGATTTTTAAATAAATAAATAAAATAATAAATAAAATAAAAATCCAAAAAGAAAAATGAAACACGTTAGGTAACGCAATAGGTAGAGTGTCTGCCTTTCAACCGAAAGATCCCGGGTGAAATGAAAAAAAATAATTGAGAGTAAATATAATCTGGTAACAAATTAAATACTATGAAACTATTCTATTTAACAAGACTTAGTTCCTGACAATAGCAGTAGTTTTCCACATTTAATGAGTAGAGCCAATAATTTGTTAAATAAATACTCGAAATATTGTAGATCATGTAGTGTAAAATTGCAGTACCGTACTTACTCGAAATATTGTAGATATTGTAGTGTAAAATTGTATTACCTAAGTTACTGTCAAGTGTATATAAAAACGAATAATTAACAACGAGAGTCCAAATAAAAATATTCAAAGTAGGGTTCGCAATCCCGGACCCTTTTTTCGCAATCCCGGGATTTCGAGATTGGGTTTTGTTCATCCCGGGATTCCGAGATTCTGCCGGAATTAACCTAATAGAACTATAGAAGGTGTTTTGTTATTATTTACTTCGTAAAACACAATACATTATACAAAATTTAATTATAAAAGAAAAAGAAAACATTACATAGCGTAAATTTATTATTTATTATTATTATATTATAGATATAGAAAATAAATACATATGTTGGTGAAAAAATTCTCGAAGGAAACAGAGTGAATCTACAGCATCGTCATTTAAATGTGAACGAAACTTAGTGCATAAAATTCCGACAGCTGAAAAAGCTCGCTCCGAATGGTGAAATAGTTAACAAAAAATTAGACATAATATTTTAATTAACATCGAGAGTACCTTCATATAGTGTTTTAAAACTAGATTTAAGTTATTTGCCAGTCCAGATGGTTTTGGTGATTTTGCTAATTCTTTCTCAATTACTATTTTTTTTAAAATTTTCTGATAAATGCTTACCTTATTTTATTTAAAAATATTTAAAATAGTAAAATTGAATGACTAAATTAAATATTCTTTGCTAACAAATTAAAAATTAAATTTAAGTTCACAAAACCAAAAATACATTTATGGCATTTAAAACTTTAACCGACTGCAATTCCAATTCTAACAGAAAGGCAAAACCGACTCTGCAAAATCACAATTTCCATCGCAATCGCAAAACAAAGCCTACTACGCTAAATATTATTTAAATAGAAAAAAGCCAAAATTCAAAATGCTTAAAAAGTAATTAAAAAATATACAGTGCAATTTTAATTTTTTTTAGAAATGAGTTAATAATTAGAATCGTTTTTCCGGGTTCGGAACTTCGGGATTGAATATATTACTGGGATGCCGATTCTCCTTGAATTGTGACCTCTAATTGAGAATTATGAAAAGGAAAATATGTCATTCTAACGTTGTGGGCCTCCTAATCATCTGGCAAACAAATGTAAAGATATTAACTCAATTTGCAATCAGTGTAAGAAAACTGAAGATTTTGCTAAAGTTCACTTGTGAACTAGACAACGTAAAGGTGAAACTAATCAAATAGGTATAGCAGTACACATCAGTAGAAGAACTATTATTTATATAAAAGACCAGAGTTGTATGTTTGTAAACGACGCTTTTTGACATTTTTTGTTTTTACTAAAAAAAAAATATTTTTCCTTTCAATTATTTTTATATGATTTTTTGATTTTTAAATTTTTTTCTTTCAATTAAATTGTGAAAAAAAAAAAAAGAAAAATGGATAAGAAATAAAATGAATGGAAAATAAATTATTAATTTGTTTTAAATTATAACAAAAAAGTGTTTCTAGAAAAAAAATTTCTTGGGGCCACTGAGTGGTTATGTTTGAAAAAAAGTTCGGTTACTTTTTACTCGGGACCCGTGTTTAAACGGGCTGACTTACTAGCTTCGTTATATTAATTTTAAAACTGATCGTGAGAAATATACCTGTGAGAATGTAAGATTCATGTTAACGATATTTACGATGATTACGATTAATGTTAACGAAGTAGATACTGGGGCTCCTGTTACGGTGGTTAATTGATCAGACGCAAACAAAATGTTTTGAAAAATTAAATGTGCATTATGAAACCGATTTGCAGTTACATAGTTACTGTGAGAGAAAATTATATTGTTTGGCGTTTATTTAAATATCACTTCAATTTAATCAACAAGATACAATTTATGAGAATTTAAAGTTGTATTTAGTACATTCATAAGCTAGTAATATTTCGGTACAGTTGTATTTAGTACATTCATAAACTAGTAATATTAATATACCTCACAGGAAATAACAACTTTTTCAGAGAATTATCCCGACGAAAATTGTAATAAATCGTGTAGCTAGTCACTTTAGTAGTTTAAAAGCTAGATCTATAGCTGACACTGTCATATATTGCGAATCAAATTGTTTTAGAAAAACAAACGGTCAAAATTCAGCAAACTTTGACCAAACTTTTAACAATATCTGAACAACACAACAACCGATAGAAATTGCCATCAAATTAAAATCTTCCAGTTAGAAATAAGCACACTTTAAAAAAAAATTGTGATTACTGTAGAATTTACTGATTTTTGCTTGTTTTATATTACTAACATTTTTTATGTTCTTTTATTTAATAAGTTTGTTTTTCTTTTTTCCTATTATGAATTAAATAGTTTTTGTTGTTATACATTTCGTTTTCAATCAAAATATTTATGTTTTAAAATGTTTATGTTTAAAATAAAAGCTTTGGCACAAAACTTTCCATAAGTTGCCACATCTACAAAAGTGCTTTCCTCTAAAAAACAAAATAAAATGTAAAATTAATAAATAAGAAGATGGATATGTTTTTAAAAGTTAGTAATATAAGAGTATTCATACAAAATAGAACTATCATAAAAATAAGAGTTTTAAATAATAGTAATAAAATAAACATTATTTTGTTTAAATTTCTAATTCGTCTTTATTTGATGGATGGGATGGATAAGATACTAGGATGTGTCGATAAAAAAAAAATTTTTTTTTGTGACATAGTAGGTATATGTTAATCCAATTAAACTAGATAAAAAGTGTGAAAAACAAACTTAATAACAAAAATTAATAAAACAACAAAATTGTGTAATCGTTTAAATTTTACAAAATAATATACAACTAAAATCAAATAAAAAAATTGTGCAATTGGTTCAACTTTACAAAATTGTATAATTATCTAAATAATCTAAACTGAACAAAGTAACCTAACAGTAAAAAACGCTTATACCAAATTAATATTTTTTTTATAAAGCAAGAAAAAAACATAATCATCAAATTACAATTTAACATCTAAATTATCAGTGTAAACTGAAAATATATGTATAAACAGTACTAGAAGTAAGACCCCATAACAATTAAATCATCACAATAAAAACATCAAAGAAAAAACTCCAACCAAATTAAAAAGCAAACCAAAAAGAAATTTAATACCATAAGTAAGCGAACAAGTTTTTTTTTTTTTTAAATATTAGGTATTATATTTTTATAATTATTATTAAATAAAATAAAAAAAAAAGAAGTAAAAGAAATATAAAATTTTCAACCTTGATACATGTTAAGCTTATAATACAAAATTTTCTCATTATCAAATTGTCCAAGTCAAGCTAAATTTTTATTATATGAAATTGTCGAATTTTATCAAATTAAATAAGTGATATTAAAATAAAAAATAAATATAAAATCAAGAAGCTTAAAATTTTGATTATCCCTGTATTGAACTGTTACAGGCATGGTGTCATAATTCCAAAAAAAAAATTCAAAACACTGAAAAAAAATAATTCCAAAATAAAAATTCCAAAATAAAAATTCCACAAAAATTCCACACATGTATGAATGGTTCCGGATAGTTGACGAAATCTTTTAAAATCTTGTTTCTGAACCTTATTTCTGAGAATCTTATTTTTTGAAAATCTTATTTTTTTCTCCGAAAATCTTATTTTTTCCTGTAAAATTTTTTCCTTGCCCATTAGTATTTTTAGGTTGGAAAATTTAATTTATACACACAATTTTAGTAGAGTTAGAGTATCTATAACTATTATAATAGACAAGCTTTAAAGGACCTGCTCAGTGGACGTCCTCTAATTTTATCTTTTTTCTCCTGAACGAACTCTTAATATGTAAATAAGTTGTATATACAAAAGAAAATATTTCTATTTTGTTTATAATATTCAAACTTTTAAATAAAATAAAATATCCCTTTTGTGTCATTCAACATCTTATAATTTGTACATATAATTAAAGGAAATTTATTCTATTAATTGTTTTTTTTTTCTCCTATTACTCCGCGTGGTAGCATAGGGCTTCGATAGTGAACCTCCATTCCTCTCTGTTAAGTACTACTTCCTTAATATCGTCCCAGGTATAGTTGTTGATTGTTAATTCTTGATCGATTGTGCGTCTCCATGTGTTGTATGGTCTCTTTTGTCCTTGTGGATTCCACTCTGGAGCTCTTCTTGCTATATCACTTTCTGATTTCCTTAGTGTATGACCTATCCATTTCCATTTTTTCCTATTTATCTGTCTGTTGATCGGTTCTTCTCCAGTTATCATCCATAAATCCTCGTTGCTAATTCTTGCCGGCCAGAATATTCTGCATATAATTCTCAAGCACTTGTTGATGAATACTTGTAGCTTCTGTTTGATTCTGACCGAAGTGAGCCACATGACATCACTGCCATATATTAATGTTGACTTAACACATGCTCTGAATATTGTTAGCTTTGTTGTTCTCGATATTTGTTGCTCCGCCATATCTTCATTAGGCTCCCAAATGTTCTTCTTGCCTTTTTTATACGGCTGTTGACATCTTCTGTTGTACCTCCTCTTGATGTTATGATGCTCCCCCGGTAGTTGAATTCTTCTACGTATTCTATCTGTTGTCCACTCACTGTTGTTGGCTCACTATCACTGTTGTTTGTCGTCATTGCCTTGGTTTTCTCGATATTTAATTCCAGTCCCGATTTTTTTGCTTCTTCCTGTAATCTGTTGACTTTGTTCTGTAGGTCCCTTTGATTCCTTGATATGAGGCATACATCATCTGCGTAATCTAAGTCTTCTAAGTTGCCGAAGAGATCCCATTCTATTCCGTTTATTCCAGTGCAAACTTTTCTTAGAATGTCGTCTAGTATTGTGTTGAAGAGAAGTGGAGATAGTGGGCATCCTTGTCTAACTCCTATATTGGTGTAGAATGGATCACTGATGTTACCTCTGTGTTGAACTGTTGTCTTTGCATCTTTATACATCGCTTTGATGATGTTGACGATTTTTTCAGGAACTCCCTTCTTTTTAAGTGTTCTCCATATTGCGCATCTCTTGACGGTGTCGAATGCTTTCTTAAAATCTATGAATAGTAGATATAATGGGGCATTCCATTCTACTGATTGTTCAACTATGACCCGTAAAGTATTTGCCTGCTCTTTCCGTAGTATTGGTTCTAGTACTTCTTCTAATCTTTTCTTTATAATAATTGCTATTATCTTATGAATAGTATTTAGAACCGTGATTCCTCTCCAGTTGCTGCAATTTGCCAAGTCTCCTTTCTTAGGTATCTTGACAATCATTCCTTTCTTCCATGATGGTGGTATATTCTCCTCTATCCATGCTTTCCTGATGTAGGGTTCAATTGTTTTTGCGAATAGGTCGGGGTCCAGTTTGGCTATTTCTGGTGGAATTCCATCTTCACCTGTTGCTTTGTTGTGTTTCAGGATATTCAGGGCAGTCCCTCGGTTGGGTAGATATTTGCATTGTCTCTGTTTCTTATGTCTGCTTCATTATTTGTACTTTCTTCGTTGCTCAGTTCTTGGAAATGTTCCCTCCATCTCTTTAATTGGTCCTCTAAGTTTGTGATGAGCGCACCATTTTTATCTTTAATTGGTTTGTTTTGTTGTTCCGACTGGTTGGTTAAGTTCTTGACTATGCGATGCAATTCTCTCAGATTATGTTGCTGTGCTGCTATTTCTGCTTCTCCGGCTAAATTTTGTAGAAATTTCCTTTTATATCTTCTTGCTGTTCTTTTCACTGTTTTCGCTATTTCTTCATATTCTCTTCTTGATGCCGTCCTGTTGTTTATCATTTTCTTCATCTCACCTCTTCTTTTAATCAAGGCCCATGTGTTATCGGTTATCCAGATTTTTCTTTGTGGTTGTGAAATTCCCAGATTTTGTTCGCTTGTTTGGTTGTAAATTTCCAGAATCTCTTCCCAAGTGTGTTCTCTATTATTTCTAATATTTTCTAGTAACGCCGTAACTATGTCAGCTCTTACTTGCGGATTTTTTAAGTTGTTTATATTTATTTTCTTCTTTCTATTTCTTCTGCCTCTTCCTTGTTGACTTAGTTTCATTCTGAAGTCCCCAGTTAGAAATTCATGATCGCTGTGTATATCTGCTCCCTTCTATTTCTCACATCTAACATTGATTGTTTCCATTTTTTGCTGATGCATATGTTATCTATCTGATTTCTTGAGATCCCGTTTGGTGTTGTCCATGTGTATTTGTTGATATCTTTGTGTGGGAATAGACTCCCTCCGATTGCTAGGTCGAAAGTCTGACACAACTCTATCAATCTTTCCCCATTGTTGTTTCTTTCTCTCCCTAACCCGTGTTTGCCCATTATCTCCTCAAGTCCATTGTTGTTAGATCCTATTTTCGCATTCCAGTCACCCATTAATATTATGATATCTCCCCTATTTATGACTGCTAGCGTTGTTTCTATTTGTTCGTAGAAGTCATCCTTTTTTAAGTAACTTTCACAAATTATTGTTTCTATATTTTGGTCATTCGTAGTAATCATATAGTTTTTGTTAAAAATATGTATAATGTATAATATATACCTCTTTATATATCGGAAACGGGCCAGTATAAGAGGGAGGTGAATTTAGAATTCGATCTTTTGGCATGGTATTTGCTGCTTTACTTGGACAAAAAGTGCTTTAAGGAATCCTTATTGTTTTAGAGTTTTCGAAAGTAAACCGTTATATCTGTTGATCTATTAGATATGTTGGTTTTTTTATGCAGTAAAATAATATCCTGAAAAATATTTAAACCTTTATTTGCTAACGATAGGTGTTGTCTTTGTAGAGATATTGTAGGTCAATATTGAAAATTTATGAAAACAAAATATTCTAGTTCTCATCTCATTTTTATCTCATTAGAAAAGTCTTTTCTCTTCGATTATATATTTATATATGAGCTTTAAAAATATAATGTTTTTATATGGACAAAAAAATTGTGCGCCTTTTATAAAGTAATGTAAGACAAATACTTTGTACATTCAAGTTGTTTTTTTAAATTAATTTATTAAATAAAAATTTGGAACAGAAATTAAATATCAGTATTTAAATATAAGAATAGTTTACTCTAAATAATATACCTGGATAAACATATTCAATATCATTTAGAATTTTGAAAATGAATAAACTTTTAGAGCTTTTATCTTTACACGTTCTTTGTATTGGCACATCGTATGGGAACATTGGATCAACAAATATTTAAGACTGAAGATAGCAGAAAAATTATCGATTTATATGTATGGGTGAAAGAACCAGAAAATGGCTGCAGGTATTACAGTGACTCTTTGATACTAAATTTAGTAGTATACCTATCTGTGTAATATGTGCCATCCGTGTATAAAAACTTACCACAGACTAAAACAAATACAATTTTTAAATTCAAAATAAAAAGAATAAACATAAAGAAAAATGTGGTATTTCTCAATCAACATATTTTTGTAAATATGTTTAAATATGACTGTGGCATCAAATTGCTATCTCTTGCGAGTATATTTTGTGATTGCAATATTATAATTTAAATTTAGTAATTTTTTTTTGTTTTGAGGTTTGTCATGTTTGTAAATGGGCCCGTTCCCACGTATCAACATGATTACGGCTTTGAGATACATTTCATACTCTCTTTCTGGTCCTTTTTTTATGTATTTTGCAGTATTTATTCTTGTTTTAAAAATCTAAGAATAATAGTTTTAATAAAATTGCGCCGGAAATCGTAAATTGTATGTGTTATAAAAATTAATTGCATTTCGGAGTGAAAAAATATTGAAAAATATAAGTATACCTGCTCATTTGTATATCTGCACAAAATATTATAAAATGTAAATCATTATTGTAATGCTACGCTAAATATAAATTTAAATAATTTATTATTTTATTATTTAAAAAAAATACTTCTTTTTTTTTATTAAAGAATTTTAATATATATTATATTTTAATAGGCATAAAATTTTATGTTAATAAGAAAAAATTTTCTATGAAAGTTTATATTTTTTAACTTATTTCTTCCCTTTTTCCGTTTTACTTCTTAACAATTTATTATTTGACGTATAGACAAAAAATAACCAATGGACGCTGCCGTTCAATTGCTCGCTTCAGTTTTATTTTCAAAATAATTCAATTTATTTTCAAAATAATTAAAATTATTTTTATACACATCTCACACACATATAAAAAACATCATTGCAGTGATGATGAGTGGAAACGAAAAGTGATGGCAAGAATCATCATCATGTTGATACGCGAAAACCGACCTAATTTAATGCTACTGTAGTACCGTATATTCTCAACTCTCGACCATGTGCTGTTGTTTTGCTGTAACTGCAGCATTTTTTATGTATTTTGGACCATTTTGGCATTGTGACAAATTATAACACTATATTTCGACTGAGTCTTATAATTGATGTAATTACATTTTTTTCCACCAGATGTCAAAATTTTTAAAATTTTTTTCATAAGCTTATCTTATTGATTAAGAATGCCAATTGAAAATTCCAAAATTGTTTGCATTAAATTCATTTACAATTTTACATATGTACTAGAAGAAACCTTGGAACCGTGGAATTCTAACGCACTAAAACCATGAAACTCTTTACCATAACTAATATTATTAACCGATTAAGTGATTGTTCGCGTTAATTAGGAAAACGCATGTTCTTGCAAAATAGTTTCCGATAATTTTATTAAACCATTGATCATACCTATGGGTTAGTACCGTTTCTCAATTATTATGAGTTTTAAAATTCATCATATAGAAAACAATTGGGTAAAATGAAGTATTCTAGACCTGGTATGTAACATTGTCATATGACCAACCTCCTGGTATGCAACATTGTCAGGTACAGTGTCGTTGTCAGTAGTTTTCCCTGACTTGGTCCTGCTAGAGTTTTAAGTTTTAGAGCAGTGGATTGTGTAGAGCTGACCATAGGTGAAGGAAGGTTGAGGGAGATAAATTCCGACTCTTTGAAATGTTTAACCTTGTGATTTATTGATTGATATTGCATATGCAACACTTACTGGAAATTGATGTCTTATAAAATAATTTTCATTCTATATCTGATATTTTTTTTTTATTTTATAAACAAAAGAGATAATTTTATAAGGATTAACTTACAACTTTGATCAATTTTTTTTTTTGTGGATTGCTATTAATATTATTATTCTATATGTTATTTTCAGATACTTTAAACATGTCTAATGCATCAAAATTTTCTTGACTTGACTATTCAGGTTCTGAAATTAAAACAGATATACCTACAAAATTTTTGCACAAAAAAATTCGGAACAAAACAGAAAAATTTAGAACTATTTTAAACAATCTGCTCAACAACGATCAGAGCACCTTTGGGCAAAAAAGTTAAACTAACGGAAACTACTGAGCACAAGAATTTTTTTTACTCCAGATCGTTCTAGATCGGTCTTGAACAGTTTGTTGAATAAACCTAATATTCTGCTGAAATATTAACAATTTAGCGAATGAATATATTTTATTTTTTTATTGAGGTACTTTAAATTTTAGTTTTCTTTTTAGAAGATGTACTTCAAATTACTTCGAAATAATTTTAAATTGAAAAAGGAATACAACTAATGAAATTATATAGATATACCTCAGATTTGCTATACGTTTTAATGGAAAATCAGCTTCATTATGAATCGCATCCATCATTTCAATTTATCCTTGGTAGGTAAATACCATATTTTATTTTTGAATTGATTTTACTTAGAAAACAACCGTATACGTAAATAATAATTTATTTAGAAAATGTTTAGGTATGTTAAAATGTCTTACATGGGGTGAAATTTTAAATTGAAATTTCTAATTAAAAATTAAAAAAATTTAAAAAAAATATATAATTTTGTTTAGTCTCCTTTTAAATATCTATCATTTTAAAAAATAATAATGAACATCGGTTGTTAGATGGTTCAGATTTGACCCATACGTTTTAAATCTATATATTAAACATAAATGATATATTTTCAAATGACTATGTCATTAAATAAATTATTCAACGCATGACTATTCATATTCATATAGAACTATCTAGAATGGTTACTAAATAAACCTAATATTTTACTATTTGCAAATTTTACTTGGCTTATTGGCCGGCAGATGTTTTTTTATGTAGATTTTAATAAATATATAATTTTGATCTTTAGTTTTTTTTTTTAAATAAGATATTTTAATTTCAAAACTTTTTATATTTAAAAAACAAATTTAATATAAATATAATTAAATATAATTTAAATGAAAAGAAAAGTTAATTTTATTGTTTATTTAAATAAAAAGAGGTACCTATTTAAAACTTCTTTTATTTAAATAAACAATAATAAATTTATAAATAAGTATTATATAACTGTATGCTTAGATTTATTTCAAACTAATCGGTTTTGTATTTTGTTGAAATAATTGAGAAGAGAATAATAATTAAAAATTACTTTTTTGTTATTAAAAAAATATTGTTTTTTGTTATTAATTATAATATACTAGGAGCCCCTGTTGAGTAATTATATTTCAAGTTGAAATCAAATTTAAAGTTTTTAAAAAAACAGTAATTTACGTACTGACATAGACTTCGCACGATATAGCAGAAACCACTCGTGTTTAATAAAAACTTTTGTGGTTAGTAAGTTTTATTTAGGACACATAAATACACGTCCCTCATATACTGCTTCGTTTCCGATATATTCCCTATAGTAAGTGGCATTTACTGATAAAATTACTAAAAATAAAAAATTTTGTCCTTAAGGAGGTATGTATATATATATACCTACATAATACATAATTTTAATAAAAACTATATTATTACTACAAATAACCGAAATTTAGAAACAGTTCCTTAAAAAGATAAAAATGAAGAATTCAAGTGATTTGTTTTTTTGTTGTTTTTTATTTTTTATTTTAGATGAATTTGTTTTTTTGTTTTTTTTTTTGGCATATGTATATAGATTCATTTGCAAGTCCATATGTAAATTATAATAACTGATTTGTTTGTTTCTCTTCTATATTTTAATAAGAACTCACTATACATAATGTATTTGCTGAATAATAAAATCATATGAGTAAAAAATTTTCAACTGTGTGCGCATTTTTGTTTTATATATACATCTTATATATTATATCAGAAGTTCATGAAGGAGTAGGAGAAATAAAATAAAAAGGTGTCTACTACGCAGGGCCTTAAATGCTTGTCAATTATAATTATAGACTAGGGGCCCCTGTTGAGTAATTATATTTCAAGTTGAAGTCAAATTTAAAGTTTTTAAAAAAACAGTAATTTACGTACTGACATAGACTTCGCACGATATAGAAACCACTCGTGTTTAATAAAAAGAACTTACTACACTCGTGGTTAGTAAGTTTTATTTAGGACACATAAATACACGTCCCTCATATACGGCTTTGTTTCCGATATATTCCCTATAGTAAGTGGAATTTAGTGATAAAATGACTAAAAATAAAAAATTTTGTCATTAAAGAGGTATGTATATATATACCTACATAATACATAATTTTAATAAAAACTATATTATTACTACAAATAACCAAAATTTAGAAACTGTTACTTAAAAAGAAAAAAATGAAGAATTCAATTGATTTGTTTTTTTGTTGTTTTTATATTTTTTATTTTAGATGAAATTGTTTTTTTCTTTTTTTTGGCATATGTTCATAGATTCATTTGCAAGTACATAATGTAAATTATAATAACTGATTTGTTTGCTTTTGTTTATTATTTTAATAAGTTCTCCCATATGCACAATGTCAATTGTCAATTGTGTGCGCATTTTTGTTTTATATATAGATACATCTCATTTATTATATTAGAAGTTCATTAAGGATAATTATAGATACTCTTACTCTACTATATAAAAATGAATTTGCTAGTCATATGAACAATTCATCTGATTTTTTTTGTTTTTGCTATTTTAGATTCTTTATTTGAGATGAATTTGTTTCCTTGTTTTTATTTGGCATATGTACATAGATTCATTTGCAAGTATATAATATAAATTATAATAACTAATTTGTTTGCTTTTGTTTATTAATTTAATAAGATCTCCCATATGCATAATGTATTTGCTGAATGATAAAATCATATGAGTAAAAAATTTTCAACTGTGTGCGCATTATTGTTTTATATACAACTATTATATTAGAAGTTCAATAAGGATAATTATAGATACTCTAACTCTACTATATAAAAATGAATTTGCTAGTCATATGAACAATTCAACTGATTTTTTTTGTTTTTCCTTTTTTATATTTTTTATTTGAGAAGAATTTGTTTCTTTGTTTTTTTTTGGCATATGTAAATAGACTCATTTGCAAGTACATAATGTAAATTATAATAACTGATTTGTTTGCTTTTGTTTATTATTTTAATAAGTTCTCACATATGCACAATGTATTTGCTGAATAATAAAATCATATGAGTACAAAATTTTCAACTGTGTGCTCATTTTTGTTTTATATACAATCTTATATATTATATATATTAGAAGTTCATTAAGGAGTAGGAGAATCGAAATAAAATAAAAAGGTGTCTACTGCGCAGGACCTTAAATGCTTGTCAATTATAATTATTGATTATAAAAATTAATATTATAATACATAATAATAAAAAAAATATTTTTTTAATAAAAACAAAAAAAAATTTGAATTAATAGAGAATCGAACTCACAAAATTTTGTGATATTAAAATCTATATTAATAATATTATCCTACTAATTAATTTTTTTCCTACTAAAAGTGTAAAAAACCAAATGCGATAAATAAAAAATAAAATAAAAAGAATTTGACTCAAAAGAGAATCGACAAAAATTTCTGATATTACATGATGCTTTAACCAACCCAGTTAATATCTTATAAAAATTGTTTACCCAAAATATACACATAAAATAAATCTTGATTTGGATCGCTACGACCTGCATCATCACTGATTGATTGAATGAAAACAAAAAAAACGATGCACACGGAAAACCGCGGAAAGTGTGCCTTAAAAATCGTGCTTTGTGTATTATAACATAGATAAAATAAAAATTGATTTTGATGATGCGGGCATCGCCGATTGATTGAATGAAAAAAAACGAAGCACACGAAAAACCACGAAAAGTGTGCCTCCACTAATCCTGCTCTTGTGTATTATAATATAGATATAATCGAACTCGCTTAAGAGCACATCGAAGATAACAGGCAAATTTGATAACAGACTTAAGCATGTTGTGCTTTTAAATGGATAAGTCCTGAAAAATTTTTGTTAGATCAATTTTAATTCTGTATAGGTGCTATGTTGTATGAAACAATGCAACCAGAACTAGAAAAAGTGAAAAGAAATGGCTAATAATAAAGAATAGTCAACCAAATTTTATATATTAACTCTTATTAAATTTATTATGCTCTCAAATGAGCTTAAAAGCTCTTACATTATAATATAGTATAAATAATAATATGGTAATATAACTAAATTGAAGTATAGCATAGAAAAATTTAAAAACGTAAAAACAGAAAAAAAATTAGAAATTATAAATTATATTAAGAAAACATATTTGTATTCGTGTATTAACTAAATATTCCAATATAGGTACATAAATGTAAAAATATAGCTTTTAACTTATTTCCAAAAATGCTTATTTTAAAAAACATATGTACGCACATATTCTATATTTAATAAACAAACGCAAGTTTTTCTAAGACACTTGCAGTCAAAATTTTGAAAAATAATGTCTGGAAAATCTATTCAGTTTGAGCCTCACAATATTAAAAGAACGTTCAATTCACACGATTTTTTCTATACAAATATATTAATAAAATAATGTACATATTTATAAATATAGAAAAACATATAGACAATAGACAATTTAATTTTAAATTAATTTTCTATAACTTATTTTATATGTAATTTTTTAAATGAATCTGTTATACAAACTCTTCCTTGGAATTGTACAAAATAAAACCATATGAGTTATACGACCGCGTGTCAAATGAAGATTCACTTTTGGCAGAAATTTATTAAATAGAAAATTGCATTAGAGAGAATAACTATAGGAAACTGGCTATCTATAGTATAATAAATCTAGAAATAACTTATTAATCTCTTATGAAATATAAATATACAAGTAGCTACATAGTACACTAAAAGCAATAAGTCTAGGATTTTTTGTTAAGTAGTTATGTACTTTTTGTTATATTTATCAAAATCGTATGAAAATAAAAATAAAATTAAAAAAAAAAATTTTTACGAAAATTTTTTGGAAATTTTACAAAATTTGGAGGCAGCTGTTAGCTTCAAAAGATAAAACGACAGCACTGGTTCAAGGTTTCAGGTTTTATCTATTTAATAGCCAATAAAAGAAAAACAAATATTGAATTGAACTTTCTATAAAATAAAAATGAAAAATATTATAAATGAAAAACCATTATATGTATTTGAAATATAAAAATTTATATATATTTAAAATGCTATAACTAATAAATAAACAAAAATATATATATATATATACCGGGTAGTTCAGAGCATGCGTATCAACTTTTTAAGAGGGGAAGAAGTCGCTATTTTAAAATTCAAAAATATTTTGATTATCTAAATCGAGGGTGCTCTATTGATTGGTGATCTTTTCAAGTTCCGGAAAAGACCAAAAATAGGTTTTTTTAAACAGAAAATTTGCCAAGATCGCCAAAATAGAGATTTTCAGATTCAGGTAGTTTTTTTCCCGAATTCGGACTCTACATCAAAAAATTAAAAACTTATTTTTCTGTTTTGTTTTTTTAGTTTAAACTTTATAGCTACACAAGTCTAAGAGAAAAAGATGTGATAATATGGTAAGCAAATTTAATTGTATATAATTTAATAAATGATTATTATTAATTTTAGTTTATCAAAGGAAAATATGGAGGATTTTTGTTTTATTTTTATTAATTTGAAAGAAAAATACTGAAAAAACAAAAAAATATTACTCAACAAAGGTTTCTTATTTCCGAATTTGCATTAAAAGTACACCTTCCTATTTGAAAATCTCAGTCTCAGTGAATTGCGGCGAATTCCGGGCTTAAAAAACCATTTCCGGTCCTTCCCGGAAGTTGAAAATTTCACAAATCGATAGAAAACCCTAAATTTAGTTAACAATATTTTTTTTAATTTGAAAACAACGGCTCTTTCTCCTCCTCAAAAGCTAATACGCTCGCTCTGGACCACCCGGTATATACACAAAAATAAATAAACAATTTTTAAATTTCAATGCAATAGATAATCTTCTCAAAAACTTATAATAATGATTCTGATATTGTGCCATATAAATAAGTAAATATTATTCAATTTAAAAACAATCTTCATTTTCCGGTTCAACTTTTAGTATTGGTTGAATATTTGGATCACATATTGTATTTCCAATTAGTTTATCAATACAAGAATTCATTATTTTAAAATTAATTTCATTATTATTTAACTTCGAATATAAAAATATTGGTAATTTATTACTTATTATCCATACATTTTGATTAATTTCTTTATCAATTTTCAAATCATTTGGGAATACAATACCACCAGATGAATCATTTTGTTCAAAACTACCTAAATTATTTTTGTTATATGGTTTTCTAGTATCCCAACAACCAACTGAATCACGATGTACTAATGTGTAAAACATTATTTGATTACGATTAATCTCAGATGTTGATGATTGACCATTTAAGCCACGATTACCAATTCGTATAACAGATTTTTGTCCACCACTACCACCAGGTAACCATAATGCTTCATCTCTTAAAATTGCTGTCGATATCATAAATTCCTAAAATTATATTTTTTTATTAGTTTTTCTTATTATTGTTTGTTATTTGGTTAGAATAACCAAAATCCATTTATAACCAAGCACCATTTTAATAAAAAAAAATCCCAATTTACGAAAATAAAATGTGCAAATCTTAATATGAACGAAAATAAATCAAGAGAGAGTGACAAGTAAAATACGTCAAAATAATAACAATAATAAAGCTGTTTAACAGTGGTGGCTTAAATGACAAGCAGACTAAGCAGTCGCAGGGACCAAGCTTTTAAATATTCTCAAAAATTCCTATTGTGTATATCACACTTATACTGAATTCTAGAAATGTAATTTTTGAGAAACAAAAGGTCAAAAATTTTGTGATTTTTATCGATTCAAAAATTGCTTTGAAATTATTATTCTAAAATTTTTGAATACGTTTTGTGTTAACCGTATATCTGTGTTAACTGTATATAAGAACACCATTAAAACTATACCAGATATCTATAAAGTCACGAAAGAAATGTACATTTCCAAATGTTGAAATATGGTTTAGAACAATTCCGTTATCAGGATCGGGAGAAAGATCCTTTTCTATACTGAAATGTGTGAAAAGTTACTTAAATGTAATGAATAAATTTGGAAATGCTAAAGCAAGAATAAAGGTCACATAAAACATTGTTATTTTATTTATTTCTTTAGTTGAACTCTCTAATGCTAGGTTTTGACCTCAAGTCAAACGAGATTTAAGTAAATTGGATTATAGCTGTATTCATTTTCATCAATTTAACATAATTTTTTTATTTTAAATTTAGTCATTGGATGGAAAGGACCCCGTCGGGGAGGAGGGGTGTGAACGCCGACAATCACATTCAACGTGAAATATTGAAAGTAACAGATAGATACAAGTGATTTTTTTTATTTGAATAATTTTAGATTAAAGATCTGTAAAGATATTTTTGCGATATGTCTTTCAACAAATTTATCCATGAAACTCGTTATTATATATATTTTTAATAAAATCAAAGAAGAATGAAATGAAACTATTATGAGTGATCAATGAGGGTTAAAAATTAAAGTTTTAAGTTATATAATTTCTTTTATTTTACTTACTTTATAGCTAGCCATTGGATGAAAAAATAATAAACGATCTTTATATTCATTTACTGATGATAAAGCCATACCAAATGCACCATCAGGCCATTGAAAATTTAACCCATATATATTAAAATCACTATGTTGTGGTGTTGGATAATAATTAAAATTTGTTGTGCGCCAACTACGACTTTTTTGTAAGCTATATACAACAATACCATAACGCCAAACATCAGTAACATATGCATATGCATCATTACACAAACCATTCCTAATATCAACGATAATATTTGAATGAAGAGAATCTTGTTTAACCTACAAAAAATTAAATATAAATATAAATGAAAAAATATGTCAAAAAAACTTAGAACTATCAGAAAACATCGACCAGAGAAAACTTCTACCTGATGGTCATCAGGGTACAATATTAACAGGGTAGGTATACTGAATTGATAAAACAAGGTTTACCCCAATAGTATAAGTGTTGATAACCTTCCAAGCGCTTTACTTACTTTCTTGTGATGGTCATTGGTAAGTAATTCACATTAATAACCAGTTAGATATAAACAAAAATTAGATAACTACTTAGTTACGGTCCACAGTACGGTACCACCACATATTGCAGAGAAACGATCAACTAGCTTCGGGTATAACCTTATATATGAAACGATAACAACTTTTACCGCACGCAAATGGATTTTAAACTTTGTGCTACCTTGGCATACACATATAAACACTAAAGATAGAAACTTAATAAATTTGATGTAGCGCAGTGGATCTTAGGGGACGAGACAAACTTCGCGAATGTTATTAAACTTCTGATAAAGTTGAGCTTAAAACTAAACTTAAAATAATAATACTTCAATCCAATGTTTGTCCCATTATACGGCTGCGAAATGTGGAAAGTAAGCGAAAATAAAATAAACATATATAAATATTATAAGATCAATAGCTTAGGTGTTTATTAAAATTAATTTCTTCATTATATACATACCTATATATATTTTTTTTATGTTATTGAAAATAGCTTAATAACAAATATTCTTTTTGTGCATTAAGTACGGTACTGCAATTTTTAACTACATGTGGAAGTTCAGATGTTATTCGAGTACTTATTTATAAATTTTTTTAGCATATCAACTAAATGAGGAAAATGTAACGAAAGAACAAACGCAAATAACCAAATAATTATCAAAAAAATTTCAAAATTATTTTGTCCCATAGAATATTACGGTATGATCATGTGAACTTTTAAAGTGAAAACTTATTTTTTGCATCGTAAAATTGAACTGTGAAACGAAAATTCATGAAATACACATTAAATAAACAAAAGAAAATGCATGTAATTCTTGAGATAATGCACATTTTACAAGTTTTGAATTATGCAGAAACTTTAATCACTTATTTTATTAGCACGAAACGTTACATTTTTAGGACTCTGGCGAGAGTGATTTAGATATAGAAGAATATATTAATTTTCTCGCTCCAAAAGTTAAACAATATGTAGGTAAAACAGAAGTGGGCTCTAATAGTCTAATACTAACTATGATTTGAACTTTTCTGGTATATATGAATATTTTTACCTTAAGTATATTAAATTTCATGCATTTAAACAACGTTGACAAGAAATCTATGTGTTTGGTGCCACATATAATAAGCAGTTGAACAAAAACAAACGTTCGTATTAATATGTGTGCAGTTTAATTTGTCTACTTATTACTTATTTATAAATAATAAAATTATTTTAACAAAATATTTTCTAAGATGACGACCCCTGATACTGATTTGTAATAAGTCTAGGTAAAAATAAATATAATAAAATTTGGTAATTCTAATGTATCCTATTGAAGATATAATTAACTTTTTAATAGAAGATTAGCGTTAGAAACAATTCAAAATTATGAGGATGAGACATTAAGAAGCCATCTAATTAAGGCAGCTCTTTGAATTGTATTTAAAAAAAAAAGGTAAATTAAATCGAGAAATAATTCGACTGTACAATTTAGATACATTACAAGTTAAAATTACTTCATGCTGGACAAGCTTATATAAATCATAAAAACAAATCCTTTTAAAATTACTTTGATTATATTATCTAAATATACTGGGGGTTGCCGTTGGCTCTTATTGAAAAACTTATATTTTAGTTCTGTAATTTATATTTTTTTATTGTAGAACTACCATTTTAATTGTTCATTATATTTTATTGAATAAATTCTCCCGTCTTGGTTCGACTTATTCATTAATCATCATCAAAAAGCTATATTAAAAATTCATATAAAATTAATTTGTTCCATATCACTTCAAAACCATTATTTTAAAAAAAACGACTTCTTAAATTATGTATTATCACATATTCAAAAAAACTTTGTACCATGTCATAGATCAGGAATAAATTAAAAAAACTATGTATGAGCTATGAGGTGGTATAAAGTTAATAATTTACTTTCAATAATTAAAATGATTATAACTTTTTTTTAAGAAGTACGAATCATCTTCAAAATTTAATTTCAAGTGCAAAATTATTCAATTCAATTAACAATGTAAAAAATTTAAATATTTGTCGGCTAGCTTTTTAGTATTTTCAAACAAAACATTCAAAATCGATTTATTTCAAATGTATTAAATGGCGTATGAGATAAAATAATTCTCATGCGACGTTAAGTTGCTACCAGATTATACTCCCGTATTAATTTCTGTCATTTATTTTATCATAATGACAAACGTACTGCATCAAGTCAAAAACCTATAAAGCACTTTGCTTTCATCGAAAATTTAAGCTAAGCCCTTTCGGTTAGAAGATAGGCGGTCTACCTACTGCGCCACCCAATTTTAAAAGAACGTTTTTTAAAAACAAAAATATAAAACATTAATAATTACTTTTGTATGAAACATGATGCACACGCACACGTACTTTTAAGAAAATTATGTAAATTACGGAAACTAATGTAAAAATTTGTTATTTTCTTTAAAAAGGTTCAATAAAATCAGATTAAGCAAAGAAAAAGGTTTTTAAATTAGTTTAATACTAGTAGTTAGTTAGTATTAATTTGTGTTCTGAGAAACAATTTAATAAAATAGTTTAAATTAAATAGTTAAACTTTCTAATAATATTATAGGACCATCTTATAGTAAGAAGGATACTTATAATGGTGAGATACTCAGTGGTTACCTAATGCTATAGACTTATACTACTAAAAACTTTCTCGTGGATTAAACCACAATTTAGTTTATGTTGTAGAGAATCGGCCCAGTAATGTACTCTCGTGTTGAAAGAGCGATTAATAGTTGTAGTTTTTTTGCACGGTTGTATTGAACCGTTTTATCATCAGAATACTAAAAAGATATATAGAAAACATTACACTATTCTAGAAAAATATTGCAAATACAAAACATATTCGAATATTTAATAAAATTTTTATCTTATTCTGTCAAATAATGTAAATCAGTTACAATGTAGAATATAAAATATGCAGAACTATGAGCGTTCTATCTATAGTGTTATCTGTGTTTGTTGTGCGAAATTTGGTAATCGACAAAGTAACACTTAACAGCATCGATTAGCCAACACACAAAATTGTTATCATTTTCATTACAATTAATAATGTGTTTTGGTGTTAGAAGTTTTAAAATTATTTAGATCTCCGGACAGGAACAAATAAAACGAAATTTGGAGCAAAAATAGTCTTAGTAATAGTTCCGGTACAGGATTCACCTAGAACTGGCCAAGTGAAGCAAATAGAACTATCCGAAGAATGAAATAATACTATCCGATTTATTATTTTTTCGCTTAACCTATAGTAGCCAAAATAATATAGTGGAAGAAAAGAAGAGTACTCTCACATTGTGGTGCAAGCAGCAGAGGTAGATAGAAATTCTGTGGTAAGGAAGGAGCCAAAGAGCTTTTAGAGTCATAGAGAACAACTTTGGTAGAAACAGATCAATGGATATATCATCTGCTGAAATGATAAAAAGAAATTATGGAGTTTCTTGTACCATATAAGTAATTTTAGTTGATTACAGAAAATTTGTTGTTTTTCAAGAATTAAAAAATAATAATTTTCTGTGTAATTTTCAGACTTTCAAAAATTATAACTGAATACAAATAGATATTTACTCTATGACATAAATAATTAATTTCATGTATTATGTACATAGAGAATAATTCTTTGGATCCAATGAAGGTTTTCAAGTAGATATATCTGTATTCATCACAAATTTTACAGCATTTTTTTTATATGAAAAATATATTTTAATATTTGTGTACTGATTAGTTTTTGTATTATTCTTGGCAAGTTTACCAACCTCTGTATAATAATAAATAATAAATTTTTATTTTCGGTAGGGCAACATTTAGACATTTAACCATTTTTCTTCCTCCTTAAAAATAAATTCAAATTTTATTTGAATTTTTCACAACAAAATTATCTAGATTTATCCTAGAAAGCATTAGTTAAACAATTTACAATTTAATTGCACGCTCAAATGGCACACATAAATATTATATTAATATTATTATTAATACCTGTTCTGGTGGTAAATCATAGCTTATAACACGTTGATTTGTATTTAAGTCATAAGCAACAATTTTTGGTGGACATATTTGATTTAAATTTACAGTTGCATTTACAATACCAGAATCAATACACCATAAGCGCCCGCATTCATCAATTTGTGTTCTATAAACTGATATTAGCTTTTTACAATCTGGATTATATGGATCACCATGTTCCTCTAAATTTGGATATGGTTGTAATAATGGACTTAATTCATTTGCAATTTTTGGTAAATAATTTAAACTTGCTGGTACACCATCTTTCCATCTTGGTGTTGTTATAAATAAACGATCTGATGATATATCAATTCCAAGTGGTAAATTGTTTTCAGGAATATATTCACTTTATTTTAAATTCAAATTATAATATGAAAAATTAAAAAAAAAAACAATTCAATAAAAAAATACTCAAAATTTATATTGTATATAGATGGAAACAACGGATATATAAAATATCTTAGCACTTTAGCAGTTAGATTCTTAAAATAGATAGATTAATACGTATTTATCAGTGTGAGTATTTACATAATTGTCACATCAATTGGAAAAAAGTAGTAAAGTTATAAAAATAAAAAAATATAAAATTATAATTAAAAAACTTTGTCCACTAGAATTTGCAAAATAAAAAAAATAAAAAAAAATTTTTTAGAAATATTTGCCTTTAATTTACGTGCACTAAAACCAAAGAAAGTGCTGAATAGAATTATAGATTTGAAAGAAAACTAGAGAGCAGATTAAAAAGAAAATTTTTAAAACCTCCTAATAAAACTTTGTCAAGACTTCGTCAAATTTCGACTGATTTTCATTTTCTGTAATTATATTAATCACTTTCTTTGAAAATTTGATATTAAACTACGATTCTATAATCTATTTTTGTAGTTTCACTGCGGTTAAATTAAAAGCAAGTATTTCTAAAAAAAAAAACTGTTTTCTTTATTGTTTTATATAAAATTATACCTGTTTGCAATAGCAAGTTGTCGTCTCTGATATGTTTTAAATTCAAAATCTAAATACTTCCATTCATATATTATTTTAAATGGATTATTATAATTATTATTATTAATATTATTGTTATTATTATTATTATTATAATTATTTTTATTATTATTATTATTATTATTAATATTATTATTATTTTTATTTAAAATTGTTATATTTTGAATAATGGCTGTTGGATCTGTTATATATATAAAAGCTGGATTATCACCATTTTGGTAACTATCATAACCAATTTTTGTTTTATAATCCGATTCTTGTAAATTGTATGTTAAAGGTAAATCATTATTATCAACATTAACACTAGTTGTATTATATTTATTAAATAACTGTAATAATATAATAATATGAAAACTAGGGCAATCATAAGTTCTTCTCCTGTAAAATTAATAATAAAAAAGGACAAATTTTAATTTTAAAATACCAAAATAAAATTAAAATAAAAAAAGAAAATAGTAAACAAATATGGTTTTGCAAAAGAACAATTTGCACTTTTAATTTAACAAAAAAAAAATTACAATATAAAAAGAGTAACAACTTATAAATATCTAGGTCATCTAAGACCTTTCATGGGATCCTCATGAAAGTAACTTACTAGTCAAAACTTAACTGAAGGAGTGTTTAACGTCCTTATAAATCAAGTGCATTTAAAAGCACTCCTAATAGAAAATAATAAGAAGGAAGGAGCCGTTATTTTATAAATTAAAAATATTTTATTAGCTAAATCAAAACAAATCAAAGTGCTTTTAAACAAGAATTTCAATTAAAAACAATTAAAAAAATTTTGCTAAGAAATTACTTACTTATTAAATTTATTAATATCTGGTGTTAGTTATGCCGCGAACAACACAGAAATCAATTATAGATTCAATCTTACGTGGAAAGAATTTTAAGGCTTCAATTACTATTGAACCTTTTAATGGTAAATCTACTAAATGGAGCAGATGGAATGGACGGATGGAAAAATCATTTATCAAATTCAATGAGGAAATTTTTAGGAAAGTTCTACCGCTTTTGCAGTATATTCGTGTGGAAGCTTTTGATGTTCTAAGACATAAAATTTGGCCTGAAAAGCTTACGAAGAATTGACAAAAAATTTTAAGTTTGATAAATATTAAATTACTGCTTTACGAAAACAATTTTGTTCGGTTTAAGAAACCATCGAAGTTTTAACCGCTTGCTCGAAAAAACGAATTTAATCCTGGAGACTGCTTTAGATTTAGCACAAGCAATTGAAATTTTCGAAAGTAGTGGTGCTACAATTAATAGAGTGAAAGAAGTGAGTGCAATACATACAATTAAAGAAAAGTCCAAAAAGAAAAATGAAACACGTTAGGTGACGCAGTAGGTAGAGTGTCTGCCTTTCAACCGAAAAGTCCCTGGTGAAATGACAAAAAATAATTGAGAGTAAATATAATCTGGTAACAAATTAAATACAATGAAACTATTCTATTTAAGAAGACTTAGTTCCTGACAATAGCAGTAGTTTTCCACATTTAATGAGTAGAGCCAGTAATTTGTTAAATAAATACTCGAAATATTGTAGAAATGTAGTGTAAAATTGCAGTACCGTACTTACTCGAAATAATGTAGATATTGTAATGTAAAATTGTACTACCTAAGTTACTTTGAAGAGTATAAACAAAAAACGAATACTTAACAACGAGAGTCCAAATAAAAATATTCAGAGTAGGGGTCGCAATCCCGGAGTCTTTTTTCAATCTCGGGATTTCGAGATTGGTTTTTGTTGATTCCCGGATCCCGGTATTAACCTAGTAGAACTATAGAAGGTGTTTTGTTATAATTTTTACTATAGAAGGTTTTTTGAACTATAGAAGGTGTTTTGTTGCCTAGTAGAACTATAGAAGGTGTTTTGAATAATACTAATAAAAAAACTAACAATAATAACCTAAATAACATTGTTTACTCTAAGAACTCTAACACTAAATCCCATATTAATTCAAAATCTAAAGAGCCTAATAATGAAACCATTTTTAAAACTAAGAACAAATCTGACCATTCTGAACATTCTAAATCATTTATCAAAAATATCCTAATTTTACGAGAGGCGAAACAATTTTTGCTAAAAATTCCCACGATAAACCTGTAACTAAAAGTAAAAATCGTGGATCGTTGGGAACACTAGTTTCTGTAATCCTCTAATTCCTCCAACCGTTCGTGTAACCCAAAATGTAGTTGAAAAGGATCACAGTAAATATGTTTTATCTCGTCTTAGGGATCATAAAATATATGAAAACGTAAGAGTATATTTAGCGTATCTACATGAAAAAACAAATCACGTGTGTTTGAATGGGAAAACTAAAACTAATGTCAAGATTCTAATGCAACAGGAGGGTCTTCCAACAGATTTTAGTGAACTCCAAAAAATATTTTTTAAATATCATGAAGCTTTTGGTGTTTCTAGAAAAGACGTATCTAAAGAATTAGAAACTTATAAAAATCACCTAAATAAAAAGTTTTTTCGTTAACCCAAATTTAATCCAGTTAAAAGATAGCTTTTCCCATAAAAAAAAAATAATCTCAAGTAACCAGTCCATTTTCTATCAAGACATACGTAATAATTCAAATATTCTTAATTTTGATGTTTTCACTCTAACAGAAACCTGACTAACACAATCAATTCAATCCCTAGAACTATTTGATCAATCTTACTCTGTTTTTAGAAAAGACAGGTTTCAACTTACTTCTGTTGATTCAAATACGTGCAATATTCCTAAAGGAGGCGGAGTTTTAATAGCAATTAAAAATAATTATAATGTTACAGAGCTTATATATCCGCAACTTTTTAATAAATCACTTTTTATCGTTTGTTGTTATATTCCACCGAATTCAGTTGTTGATACATACTTAAACTTCAGCCTCTCCTTTGATTTCATTTCATCCCAAATGAATTCTCGTGATGAACTGTTAGTATGTGGTTACTTTAACTTACCTAAGTTGTCTTGGGGTCATCATGAGGAAGAGATTTACTTAACTCCCGATCAGATTAGTACTGACTCTGAATTTGCATTAATAGATGGTTGTAACTCTATTGGTCTTCAACAAATTTCCTCAGTCATTAACTGTATGGGCAGGCAACTGGATCTTATTTTTGTAACAGATTGGACTAATTTTTCTTTTAATGATCCCATTATGCCCTTAGTTAAAGTTGATAACTTCCACCTCCCCCATTTGTCTCTCATATTGCTTTCATAGTCCAACATCGCCTTCCGCTGATCTATCCCATAGTTAAAATTTTTCTAAAACAAATTTTTTTAGCCTTAAATCATTTTTTTTTATCTGTTGACTTCGATTCGTTAATTAAGGGTTGCGACATTAACAAAGCCGTTTCCAATTTCTACGAAATCATATCTCAAGGGTTTGAGTTGTATATATTATGTAAGGCCCTTGGTCTGCGGTAGAGATCTTACTTCTAGTCCTCCTTGGTTTAGTTATGAATTGAAAAACTTAAGAAATAAAAAGAATAAAGCATGGAAAAAATGTGTGAATGAAAAAACAAATCATAACTATAGGGAATTTGTTAAACTGTTTCATTCTTACAAACTAACATTAGATTTCAATTATAATAGATATCTCATAGATATGAATTCAGAACTAAAGAAAAATACTAAGTCCTTTTGGAAATTTGTTAATTCGAAACGAAAGTCGGATCAATTTCCCGTCACTATGTCCTACAAAAATGATTCTACTAATTCACCGCAATCTATTGCTGATCTTTTTAAAATATTATCTAGTTCTTATTTGGAGAATCTCTTTGAAGTTGACGATACTAAATTCGATCACGTCGCAACCTTATCTGAATTATCCAATATTTCGATTGATTTTTCTGTTCAAAAATTAAAGGAATATTTGAGCAAATTAAATAATGACTTTTTCCCTGGACCAGACAAAGTACCAGGATTAGTTTTAAAAAATTGTTCTGATTCTCTTTCCTTACCATTATCGTTATTATTTAACCGTTCATTCACTTCAGGTATTTTTCCAGAATATTGGAAAAATTCATTTATCCGACCAATTCATAAGAAAGATGCTAAAAATAATGTCTCAAACTATCGTCCAATTGCGAAGCTTTTATGTATTCCCAAACTATTTGAACTGATAGTATTTGATTCAATATATGACATTTGCTCTAGTTCCTTAGCAGTTAACCATCACGGATTTATGAAAAAAAGATCTACTGTAACTAATTTAGTTGAATCCTGTTCAAGCTTTTTGAATACTATGGAAGTTGGTTCTCAAACTGATGTTATTTATACTGACTTAAGTAAGGCTTTTGACTTATTACCTCATAGCGTTATTCTTCTAAAGCTCAAAAAACTAGAGTCCCCTGAAACCTTCTTAAAATGGATCAAATCGTTTTTGTCTAAGAGAACTTATAGTGTGATATTTAGATCAAATATAACTCTTTTTGCGCTACCTCAGGTGTACCACAAGGCAGCAATCTAGGCTCTATTCATTCCTTCTATTAGCCATCTCCACTACTATTCATTATTTCTATTAATGATGTAACTAAAATCATCAAGAATAGTAATGTTGTTATATATGCCGATGATATGAAAATTTAAAAAAAAATTTCCTCATCTAATGATTCCACCTTGCTTCAGGAAGATCTAGACTCTTTTTTTAGTTGGTGTACAACAAAGGCAAATTCTATGTTGGGATTCATAAAGAGATGGTCTAAAGAGTTTAACGATCCATATACAATTAAATCATTATTTACAATGCTCGTTCGCCCTCACCTTGAAAACGCTAGTCCCGTCTGGTCACCTTACTATTTCACTCATATCAACAGAATACAGTCAATTCAAAAAAATATTCTTAGATTTGCCTTACGTAATCTTCCCTGGTCCAAACCAATAATCCTGCCTCTTTACCAAGATCGCCTCAAACTACTTCAATTAAATACTTTGCACTCGAGAAGAATTGTTGCGGATATTTTATTTATAATTCAACTATGGACTGGCGAAATTGATTCCCAAACTATAAAAGGCATAATCAATAAACAGATTAATACTAGTACACGATTTCGTTCAGAAAATGTCTTTAACCTTCCTTTTCACAGAACAAATTATGGTAAATTTGAACCCATAAATAGAATGTTAATGGCAGTTAACCAACATAAAAATAGTATAGACTTTTCTTTTAGTAAAGCCAGGTTAAAGAAAATCCTATTCCAAATCCTTTCTTAATCCTACTAATCCTATTTATATATGTAGTCACTAATTCACTAATTTACTTAATTGGTTTCTATGAACTTATTGTTTTTCCTCACACTTTTTCTTTTTTTTTCATCGAATTTAATTTCATTGAGTTAGTTGTTCACCATTTTTTTTTTTGGTTTATATTAATTTATTTCTAAGTTCATATAGTAATTGTTATCAATTCTAATAATTTCATTTTTATTGTAATTATAATTTAAAAATTAAAGTTTAATTGAAAATCTAAATAAAAAAAGAGGAAAAACCAATTAAAAATTAAATTAAAATATATTATTAATTTAAATTGTTAATTAAACTTTAACACGCTGGGTGGCGCAGTAGGTAGAACGCCTGCCTTTCAACCGACAGGTCCCAGGCTCGATTCCCGACGAAGGCAAAAATGCTTTCTGAATTTTTCGACCTGGTCCAGTACCCTTTATCATTGGGATAAAATAAATGATAAATAGTTGAGAGTTTTGGTTATCACTAAAAATAAAAATGGAACTATGCTATTATGAAGGCGAAGTACTCTACAATAGATATAGTTTTCCACATTTAAATTAGTAGATATACCACAAAAAATTCTACAGAAAAAAGCTATTGTATGTGATTGTGTATTCCAAATCTCTGTGTAAAAAGCAGTTAGGGTGTTCATCCCATAGACTTGGAAATATATAAAAAAAAAAAAAAAAAACTACAATATTGTAAACCGTTTGAACTAAATGGTGAATAAATAAATAAATATTATTTAAAAATAGAATACATTATACAAAATTTAATTATAAAAGAAAAAGAAAATATTACATAGCGTAAATTTATTATTTATTATTATTATATTATAGATGTAGAAAATATGGTTAGATTAAATACATATGTTGGTGATAAAATTCTCGAAACACAGTAAATCTACAGCATCGTCATTTAAACGTGAACGAAAGTTAGTGCATAAAATTCCGACAGTAAAGAGAAAGCTCGCTCCGAATGGTGAAATAGTTAACAAAAAATTAAACATAATATTTAAATTAACACTGAGAGTACCTCCACTTTCATATAGTGCCATCTCTCTTTTTAAAACTAGATTTAAGTTATTTGCCGATCCAGATGGTATTGGTGATTTTGCTAATTTTTTCTCAATTTTCTGAAAAGCGCTTACCTTATTTTATTTAAAAATACTTAAAATAGTAAAATTGAATGACTAAATTAAATATTCTTTGCCAACATATTAAAAATTAAATTTTAAGTTCACAAAATCAAAAATACATTAATGGCACTTAAAACTCTAACCGACTGCAATTCCAATTCTAACATAAAGGCAAAACCTACTCTGAAAAATCACAATTTCCATCGCAATCGCAAAACAAAGCGTACTACACTAAATATTATTTAAATAGAAAACAGCCAAAATTCAAAATGCTTAAAAAGTAATTAAAAAATACACAATGCAATTTTAATTTTTTTTTAGAAATGAGTTAATATTTAGATTCGTTTTTCCGGGATCGGGATTGAATATATTACTGGGATCCCGAGTCTCCTTGAATTGCGACCTCTAATCCAGAGTTATGAAAAAGAAAATATGTCACTCTAACGTTGTGGGCCTCCTAACCATCTGGCAAACAAATGTAAAGATATTAACTCAATTTGCAATCACTGTAAGAAAACTGAAGTTCTTGCTAAAGTTCATTTATGAACTAGACAACGTAAAGGTGAAACTAATCAAATAGGTATAGCAGTACACACCAGTAGAAGAACTATTTCGTTATATTAATTTTAAAACTGATCGTGAGAAATATACCTGTGAGAATATGAGATTAATGTTAACGATATTTACGATGAAGACGATTAATATTAACGAAGTCGTTACTGGGGCTCCTGTTACGGTGGTTAATTGATCAGACGTAAACAAAATGTTTTGAAAAATTAAATGTGCATTATGAAACCAATTTGCAGTAACATAGTTACTGTGAGAGAAAATTATATTGTTTGGCGTTTATTTTAGTATAACTTCAATTTAATCAACAAGATACAATTTATGAGAATTTAAAGTTGTATTTAGTACATTCATAAACTAGTAATATTTCGGAAGGGAAGTAGTTACCTCACAGACAATAACAACTTTTTCAGAGAATTATCCCGACCAAAATTGTAATAAATCGTGTAGTAAGTCACTTTAGTAGTTTAAAAGCTAGATCTATAGCCGACACTGCCATATTTTGCGAATCAAATTGATTTAGAAAAACAAGCGGTCAAAATTCAGCAAACTTTGGCCAAATCTTTAACAAAATCTTCACAACATAACAACCGATAGAAATTGCCATCAAATTAGAATCTTCCAGTTAGAAATAAGCATACTTAAAAAAAAAATTGTGATTACTGTAGAATTTACTGATTCTTGTTTGTTTTATATTATTAATATTTTTTATGTTCTTTTATTTAATAAGTTTGTTTTTCTTTTTTCCTATTATGAATTAAATAGCTTTTGTTGTTATACATTTCATCCCTCCCAACGAGAAATATTACAAGTCAAGTTGTAGCAAAATTGAGATAGCATTATATTGTGTTTTGTTTTATTGTATTCTATACTATCTTTGGGAGCATAGTTCCAGAAAAAAACGATTTTATAAAGCTTTGAAAATTTATTACAACTAAACTTTACTTACTTTTCCAACAAAAAAAAGTATATCTAGAGTAGTAATATTTATACACAAAAATATTTAATAAAAAAACATCTCAGATCAAATTGTAAATATTTTTATCAATCGTATTTTTATCAAATATAAGCAACTTTATTTGTAATATTTTCAATTGCCTATTCTGTGTGCTCAGCTATCATACAAGAAGACTTGTCAATTTGTCATCGGGATATTTTAAAAATGATTGTCGCTCAACTCATTTTGTTTTTATTGAAAGCAAAAAAAAAAATTGACATAAAAACAGTTTAGTTTTTTTGTATTATTTGTCAGCGGAATAGTTTTATAAAACTAGCTGAATAACTAATTTTGACATTATTTAAAGTGTCAACGAGTATTGACGTAAAATTCAGTTATATTAGTTGTTCGTTTCATTTTTGTAATAATTTCATATCGTCTTTGTTTAAAAGTGGAATATGAACCGATCCAAGTTAATTATTGATTTAGTTTTAAAAAAAAAGGTAAATATTTTAATAAATTAAATAAAAAAATTAAATTTGATAAGTGAAATTTTATATTATTACATTGATAAATAAATTAATTGTATATGGAGTAATAAATTAAAACATATTATACCTAATTAGTAATTACCTATAATAATTAATACTTAATTACCACAGAAAAAAATAATATACAGAAGCACAATCCCATATAAAATTTTTGTATGAAGATAAAATTAACGATTTTTAAGAAAATCAATAACTCCATTTCTCGTTCATTTAGAAATCCACAAATACATGTGCAATGCATATGAATATGAAACAAAAAGATAGAAAATGAACAAAATTTGAGAGAAGAAAAAAATACCTTTATTTTCATTATCAGTTGTTACTGATATTTTATAAGTGTAGAATGTATGTCGGATAAAGCAACGATTGAAATGTTTTTGTTGTTCTTTTTTTTATTCATTACTATTAATTGACGAATAAAGACAAAAAGAAAACCAACAAAAAAAAAAATTTTTTTTTTGTTATTATGATTTTGATTATATGATTATCAATGCCTGTATATTTCAAATGCCCCGAAACTAATTTTTGCTTCGTTAGAAAGGGATTTTATTTGTATGCAAAAAGGAAGATTTACGATGATTTTCCTTACAAATAAAATCTTTTTTTAACGAACCAAAAATTAGTTTCGAGGCTTTTTAAATATAGGGGCTTGTGATTATATGAATATAAAAAAACAAGAACAAAACAAAATGATGTTCTGATGCGTGGTTCTATTAAGTATTAAATTCTGTAATGTTGCCAAAATAAAAATACAGATCACAAGAACTCAGAAATAATTGGACTGAAATGGAATATATTATAGAAAAAATATTGACTATAGTTACCCCTGTGCAATAGCACAGTAGTGGTTTTTTGTTTAATAAATTGTTAAGCACAAAAATTAAATTTTTCCAAGAGTCGTACCAATAGTCGGCAGTAAAATAAATATATTTTAATAAAGTATGTATATATGATATGTATATATTTTTAAATGGATAATTAAACAGTATTAAGTATTTTATTTATCAAGGTTGAATTAACTATTTAAATGTTTATATCTGTAAAATAAATATTTACATTTAGTAAAAAGTATCTTAATAATATACTATCACTGTATATTATTATATTACATTGGTGAATTTTTAAATAATATTCTTTAGGAAATAAATGGTAGTCTTTAAAAGGGCAGTTTGTTTTATGAAGTCTGATTATAATATTCCTATTGTTCAATTTTATGGTTTTTTAAAACGAATGAATTTGGATATTTTTCTTTTATTTTGTAATGTGTCTTGTACAAATTTTTTTGTCTAAGTTTTAATTTTTAAATTTTTATTAAATTATTACTACTTGTTTCTATTGCTACATATTTTCTTTTTTTCTTGCGCTTTTTTTCTGATCGAACTCTTCTTTATTTAATATCTCGGTAAGCTATGTAAATTTTTTTTTTTTTTTTTTTTTTTTTCTCCTATTACTCCGCGTGGTAGCATAGGGCTTTTTTTCTTAATAAAATTAAAATTAAAATTTCAACATAAGATGTTTCCGATGATTTAAGCGCACCCCGTCAGAAAACCAGCTTTTAAATTTTTCACAATTTGTTGTTTCTTGTATGCAAATATCAACTATTTCGTTTTTAATTTACGAAGTACAAGAATTTGATTTGAAAAACATGTCAAAAATTTTAACATGATACGAACAAATCTATGAAAAAGATTTTTGGTTTAAACGTTTATCACGAAGAATATAACAAAGAATTTTGAAAATATATTACAAATCTCAAAAAATAATTCTGATTGTACTTGTAGTGCAAATTTTCTACTAGTTTTATTTTCTACTTTTAAGGGGGATAATTTTCTTTCGATAAGAGTATATTTTAAAAGTTTTTATTGTTACATTATTATTTTTTTCAAAAAATTTTAAATTTTCTTTCAATATCAAGTAAAGAGTTTTCTATAAAATAAAATATTTTCAAACAAAACGTTATCATACAATGCGATTAATTGCAACGCTGTATTATTTTATTTACCTAAATTAAAATTTAAAGTGATATTCCTAAAAAAACTGATATGCATATCAATATGATATTGATGATGAATATGTAATAATAAAGTTAAAAGCAAAAAAATATCAATTAACTAATAACTTTACCTCTTTTTACCAAATTTATCTTTTTGTTTGTTTTTGTTTTATTAACAATTATATTTACGTAAACTGAGGGAGGAATTCATTATCTCGTTAATATAATTCTTTGGTTAAGTTAAGAAAAGTATAAAAAAAGAATAAAGAAGAGCAAATAAAAGTAAAATGAATAAAACAAAAAAATTTGAGAATCGCAAAAACAAAATTCTCTTTTAAATTACCAACATATATAAGGTGCAGCTATGGCTTCTTGAATTTTTTCTGAAATTTTAAAATAAAATTGTACATATTCTTTGTATGGACTTTACGCCTCTGTATATAAATTCTCTGTGGTTTTACCAAAGACCGTTAATATATAAATATACACAAAAGTAGTTTGATCGCATAAAAATTAGAGTTGAGATGGGACATTTTTACGATCTTACTATTTCATATTAAAACATAAACAAGCACACACCCCATTAAAGAAACAAGAATTAAAAATAAAAAAAAAACACATATGTAATATATGTTATATGCCAAGCCAATACTCTGTTAACAAAATATAGTGTACTCTATATTATGCTGTGCAAATTATAAATATGTATTGGCTGTACACATTATACACACTGGTATAGATACAAATATAGAGTTATATATCTAATTAGAACTTTATTTTTACGTTCTTCAATTCTCCTTGCAAAAGTTCCGTTTTTATATCTTTGGTGGAATTGACAAAAAATGTGAATTGTTGAATGTAGGTATAGGTACATATAAAATAAATGTGCTAATTTCACAAAATATACTGTCTTGATAAATCGACAACATTTTCATTAGAATATAAATTTTTTTTAATGGTTATTATCTTATTGTTTTTGATAAATCTGACGTTTTGATATAGTACCTCGATTCTTGGGTATATATTTAATTTACTATAAAAAATTTAATTTACTATAAAAACACTGCAGATCAAATTTTATAATTTGTATTACATACATATCTATATTGCTAATTATTATAAATTACTATTTATTTCATAAAAGCAGATATCAACTAATAAAATAATATTAATAAATAGTACCTACTACAATTTAAAACATTAGTATTATTAAAATCATTCAGTCAAAATAACCTTAAATTTACTTACTTACTTACTTCGGTGGCCAACAGCCCATGTAGGTCCTGGGCCTGACTCATCAACATCCTCCATTTTTGCCGGTCACGGGCGGATTCTCTCCAGTTGAAGATTCGAAATTGCTTTAAATCCGCCGATATTTCGTCTCTCCAACGAAGGTTTGGTCTGCCCCGACGTCTTGTACCTTCGGGTCTGGAATCGAAGATTCTCTTGGCTGGAGCATTTTCGTCCATCCGCTCTAGGTGTCCGAGCCACTTTAGTCTCTTGACTTTAATTTTTGTGACTACGTCCACCTCATTGTACAGCTCATAGAGTTTGGCATTATATCTTCTCCTCCAGACCCCATCGTCGTTTTCAGGACCATATATCCGACGAAGAATTTTCTTCTCGAAGACACCAAGTGCATGCTCACTTTCCTTAGGCAGTGTCCATGATTCTGATCCGTAAAGCAAAACCGGGAGTATGAGCGTTTTGTAGATTTGTACTTTGGTGTTTCGAGAGAGGAGCTTTGACCCGAGATGTTTTGACAAACCGAAGCAGCAACGATTTGCAAGGGTTATTCTTCGCCGTAACTCCACATTGATGTCGTTTGTGGGACTAACACTGGTTCCAAGGCAGGTAAACTCCTGAACTACCTCGAAATTATATTTGCCGACAGTGATGTTTTGACCAATATGATGTTGAGAGGTCTTTTTATTTGTCGACAACATATATTTTGTCTTATCCTCATTTACTTTGAGACCCATTCGTTTCGCTTTTTCTTCAATCTGGGTAAAGGCATCGACGACCGCCCGTTGTGATCTGGCGATGACGTCAATGTCGTCGGCATACCCTAGTAGTTGAACAGATCTGAAAAATATAGTACCGGCCGTGTTTACTTCCGCTCGTCGCACTATACGTTCCAGTACTAGATTGAAGAAGTCGCATGATAGTGCATCTCCTTGTCGAAATCCGGTACACGTCTGAATAGGTGGTGTGTATCGATTTGAAACTCATGGGTCTTCTCCAGGATTTGTCTAAGTACGAACATCTCGTCGCTTGTTGATTTTCCGGGGCGAAAGCCGCATTGATAACTGCCAATAACATTAGGCATGCTTTCTTCCTTCCAGATGTTGGCAATGATTTGGTGCATGCAGTTAACCAAAACATCGCCTCCAGGTTTAAATAATTCAGCTGGGAGTCCATCAGGTCCAGCAGCTTTGTTGTTTTTCAGCTTGCTGATGGCTTGGCCAACAACCTCTACAGTGGGTGGCGGGGGGTTGCTGGTAATGACTGGTGCTGGTGTTGCTAGCTCTTGCTGTTGTTGTTGCTCTCCAATTAGCAGCTGCTGAAAGTGCTGCTTCCATGTCTCCAATATCCCTTGCGTTTCGGTAACCAAATTTCCCATATTATCTCTTAGCGCATGTGTAGCGGGTTTATAGCCAGCTGCCAGTTACTTGGCTTTTTTGTAGAAGTTCCGCACTTCGCCTCTATTTCTATGAGATTCGATATTTATGAGCAGAGATTTTTCGAAGTCCCGTTTTTTCCGCTTGATGAGTTTCTTCTCATCTCTTCGTTTAGCCTTATATTCTTCCTTCGCTGCTCTTGTTTACCGTTGCAGCGCTTTTTTATACGCCTCGTTCTTCTTCAACGTTTTTGATGCATATTCCTCGTCATACCATGGATTTCTGGTGTTTCGTGGTTTGAAGCCAATTGTGTTTGCGGCTACCACTTTGATGATACTGGCACAGTTTTTCCATTGATCATCAACCGAAGAATGGTTTGAAGCAGGTGTGGCTGTTAAATTTAGGCTAATTTGCTCTTTAAAGCTTCTGGCTATCTCGGGCGACTGCAGGCTACTAATGTTAAATTTGGGATTATGATGTGACTGCACTTTTTTAACATTAGATATTCTGGCTCTGAAAAGTGCTATATCCATATCCGAGGCTTGTTTTAAGTCTTTCATAACTAAGTTTTTTTTTTATGGGTTAGGTAGTTAACCCAACGCCAACCTTCAATCTGAAGGGTTGTTTTTGCGCACTTACAATTTTGGCCTATCGTATAAGCGGATGCTGTATAGGATAGTTTCCGGAGGTCACCACGTGGAGGTAATGTAAGCACTTGCTCAGAAACTTGACACTTGCGCATCTGGGTCAGCGACCGGTCAGATGTTACCCTGTCTCCCAAGCCGGACCATCCAAACCTTAAATTTACTTATTCATTTATTCAATATATGCAACTCTGATTAACGTCAACACAATTCTTTTTCATTATATGATTTCTTTTTTATGATTTGGAGTTATTCTGAGGATATGCACATTTTTGTTTCTATTTTTTTTTTACATTGTTGCATAATTTAATTATTTGTTTATTTATGGGTAAGTCCTCTTCATATGTAACATTTAGAAAGATGTTTTGTTGTTGTTATCTTTACTAATTATTATTAATTTATTATAAAGAGTTCAAAATTAATAAGGTGATTATTGGAGGGGTTTAATTTCAGTTATTGCAAGTGATTATAAGTGGATTCTCATTACTGTAGAGAAAAATCTACAAAAAAATACGTGTCGGAAGAATTAAATATAAAAATACTGTATAGAAAAACTCGACGCAGAGGAAATAAGAATTGAAATAACTAAACGTCAGTACAGAGATGTATTTAATAATGATTTTAATATTGCCTTTCATATGCCGCAAAAAGATCAGAACGATGTATGCAGAACGTTTCGAAATTCTCAATGTCCAACTGGAAAATCACTTCTTGATCATCAAAAGCATCTTGACAGAAAAGATAAAGCAAGACAATTAACATATGAAGGAAAAATTGCTGCAACAGAAAGTAAAGGAAAGATACTAGCAATCGCTTATGATTTCCAAAAGCAACTTTGTAATATAAAAATAAATTCGCTATTATTAGTATAACTTGAGTTGTAACAATTATAATAAAAATAATCAAATAAAACACAGGTTGTGGTCTAGAAAGTAGTGCATTTTACTATTATAGATAATACTTGGGCTATAATTTAACAATGCACGATTTAGAAAGTAAAGATGCATTTTGCTATGTTTGGCACGAAAGCGTCGCCAAAAAAGGGCAAACGAAGTTGCCAGCTGTATAAATCACTTTATTTCCTCCAGAGATATGGACAAAGTAGATGAGATTTATTTTCAAAGCGACAACTGCCCTAGCCAAAATAAGAATCGTATCGTGTTTGTTTGCTATGTATAAATGGCAGAAAAGTATCAAGTAAATATAAATCATATCTACTGAGAAGGGGCATACCCAAAACAAGGGTGATTCGGTGCAGTCACTAATTTAAAGGGCTAAAAAGAAGAAGAAAATATGTATCCCGAATCAGTGTTACTCACTGATTCATTGCGCGAAAAGAACCGGAAACCCTTAAAATCTAATAGAAATGAAACAAAAAAAAAGTTTTAATTTTAAAAGTATTATGCAACATTTTAACTGGGAATTAAATTGCGACGGAGAAAATTTTTTTTATAAAAGTATAAGATCATTGAAAATATGAGTCAAATCAAATACGAGTTCGACGAAAATTTTAAGATATTTAATATTCTCCAAAAAAAGGAAAAAGAAAAGCTCCATCTAAAAAAATGTTACAAATAGATCCTGAACAGCTTTACAACTCACAGCTACCAATATCTGAGCAAAAATTTAAAGATTTAAAGACTTTATGTGAAAAACATTTAATACCAGAAATTTACCATGAATTTTATATCAATTTCAAATCAACTGACTCAATTGCTATTAATGCTTCTACTGATGAAGATGAATAAGCTATAAAATATAATATTATTAATTTTTTACGCTTTTGAATAAATGAATTTATTTTGTGATTTATTTTTAATTTCTGTAAATATTTGTTCATTTTTTGTTTATGAAATTTTTAATTTACATGGTAGGAATGAATAAAGTTAAATAAAAAAGTAAACTAATAGAGATACAATAACTAAAAATTTTTTTTTTTTTATTTAACAAAAACTTCTACTGATCTTGACTTACTTCGATGAAGAAATTTTTTTCGTCTGAAACATACCAACCTAAGTTATAGTATAATTGTAAGTTTTCTGTTTTACCTCTAAAATTTACAAATAGACTTGATGATTTTCCTACTACTGAAAATTCTTATCATTCAAAAAGGCTAAAACTATTTGTACCAATACATTAATAATTTTTTCCGATGACAAAAATTACAAGTTGAAATGTACAAAAAAAAGTTTCTTTAAAATCCATGCTTTATGCTTTACAACTTTAGTTGGTTGATTTTTTTATTTGATTATTTTTATTATAATTATTACAACTCAAGTTATACTAATAATAGCGAATTTATTTTTATATTACAAGTCAAATTTCGACTAAAGTTTCAAAATATTTAATATTGTTTTATTTAGAACTTATTGTAATTAAAAAGAAAAATTAATTGATTTTTGACCGGTTAAAATACACCTACTCAAACAAAAGTTACAAGGTTTACAAAACTGCAAAATTTTCAAATACTTTTTTTGCAAAACAACGAAATTAGAGTTGTCATAATTGTCGTTGGAAGAGACGATTTATAAATTATAGTATAATTTTAGTTATATAGTATAGTTTAATTTTTCATGAAATATTTTATTATAGTACCTATCTACAATGAAAAACAAACTTGTGAAATATTTATATAGGCAAAAAACTATTTCGATTTCCGGCGGTTTGAATTTGTCGTTTTTCTCTGATCCATCATCCACAATTAACAACAATTGGATAAAGTAAATGACAAAAAGTAATTGAAAGTGGTAGCAACTTCAAATAAAATAGATCTACGCTATTTAAGAGGGCATGCTCCGGACAATAGGCTGTAGTTTTGCCCGTTTAATGACTTAATAACCAGAAATTTGATAAATAAATATTCGAAACACTTATATAGTAATCTAGTAAAATGTGTAGTAAAAACACGACAAAATAATTTTACTTCAGTTACTGTCCAGAAAATAAAAAAAAAACTAAAAATATGTTTTGATATGCAACTTTTTTTAAGAGAAAAAATTTATTTATATAAGTTTGCAATGTGTGTATAATTTAAATAATTTTAATTGATTAATTTAAACGATTGAAAATCAAATTTATAATACATTAGCCTAATTTTTTAAATAAAAAAAAGGAAAACATTTAGATATTTTTCACTCTCACTTCATATGTAATTCTAAATTTATAAAAAAATATAATACATATACGAGTATATATACAAATATATATGTATATGTATATTTTTTACAAAACCATATATATTTATTTTTGAGAACAAATTTTGGGTTAAAATTTGATTCGAATACTATTAAGTAATATAATAACAAAAAAAATAATATATATAAAAAAATTACATTGTTTTTTTTCGTTTTCTTTTTCTCTTTGTTTTAAAGTTGTTCAAACAATATCAATATATTTACGGTATATGAATAAGGAAATCAGAAAACAAATTTAACGTCTAAGTTTTAAAAATCACTTCTATTTACATGAAAATACACTTAAATACTGTTAATGTAAAATCAAAATCCATATATGATATACTCTCTCTATCTACCCTCTCCAAAAACACTCTATATTTTACACAAACCCACTATTACTTTTAGTACTTTTGTATGGTATTTTTTAACACAGATTTCATTTAATGGTAACCATACGGGATTTGTAAAAAAAAAAACTACAAATAAAAAAATTATTAAAACAGGAAATTATACAGTTGATCTACTCTACTTTAAGATACCCATATAATCGTAGTATGATGTAGAAAATTATCTTAACTAATTATAAGAATATTATTGAAATGTAGTACAAATGTAAATTAACAAGCCTTTGACAGTTTTCCGAAAGTCAGACTGGTTTTCGTAGCTGCCATACAACCCCTTTTTAAGGTCTTGAAAGTAACTTAGGTGGAATCTTCTTTTAGTGCTTAATTAAGTACGGTACTGCACATTTCTACAATATCTACAATATTTTTCGGGCATCTATTTATCAAATTACTGGTTTATCAACTAATTAAGTGTGCAAAATTTATGCTATTGTCAGGGACTAAGCCTTCTTAAATAGTAATCCTCCATTTTATTAATGCGGTTACCAGATTACACTCTCAATTATTTTTAATCATTTATTTTATCGCAATGACAAAGAGTACTGTATCGTAAAACCCATAAGGCATTTGTTTTTTGATTAATCGGAAATCGAACCTGGGACCTTTCGGCTCTACCTACTGCATGTTATGAATAATATTAATATAATTACTCAACCTTTTATCTGAACTATTTTACTTGAAAGCAAATAAACCACCAGTTGCGAAAAAGGTCATTGGTACCTGTCCATTGAAAATAAATAAGACGCTTTTAGATTTCTTTCCTCAATCTAAAGAAATCTGGAAATAGTAGATGAAATACGCGAGTTATATATAACGAGGGAATAAAGAGGAGGACCCACCAAATAAATGTATAGTAACAACAGCAAAATACAATGACATTATGTCAAATATTAATAACCCTTTAAATTCGAAGTTTTAATATAGTGAAAAACTATACTTCGTTTTTTGAATTATTGAGCAATACCGAAAATTGATATATGTATACGTTTAAATAAATAAATAAATAAAGTGAAATACTAAATTTGTTGACCGTTCAATATGTTCCATTGAACCTTTAGTTTTATAAAGGTTGCTGATAATTCAAAATATCGAAGTACAGTTACAAAATTAATGAAGTTAATAAAAAAATAATAAAACATTGTAAAAAGAAAAACAGATAGTTCATGTTCAGAATTTGGAGAAGACAGTTTATAAAATATCATAAATAAAAATAAAAATTGTTTTTTTATTTTAAAAAATTAAACAAAATAAAAATCTGGCGTAGTCGGTAGGATAATTCAATAATTGTTAATTATCCAGCTAACCCTTTAAGTCCCAAACATTTTTCCTTTATCCGATTGTTATGAAATTTTAGACATTATTTGAATATATGCTAAAAAACTTAAATCTAAAATTTTACGGACCTGCAGCTAGCCGTTCATCAGCAGTAAATGGACCCACACGAACGTGTGGGTTGCGACTTAATTAACATAAAAGAAAAATAAATTCAGTATAATGTTTTATTCAGTTTATATTATATATAACATTTTTTTTGTAAACTAAATTACTCTTCTAGTTTACCAAACTTTAAAAATTCATTATAATTTAACGGAAATTAAAAAAATTATAATATAAAGTAAGTAACAATAAAAAAACAATTTAAAAAGTCCTTAAAAATAAAATAATGTCAATATTTTATAAAGTTTATTCTATAGAAAACAAAAATCGGACTTCTTAATAATGCAACTTACAACTAAAGTACTCAAATTAAGTACAACTAAGTACTGTTTCCCAGTATTTTTTCCAGAAACTGAGAATGCCATCCCAACACATTTGTGTTTTTCCATTTCACACTGAGCTAATTTTATTGTCGGTCCCTTCAAGCTGAACGGATTCTCCTTGCTTCATATCCTTTTTTTTGGGAAATTGCACTTTTCTGAATCTATTTGCTTGTATTTGTCGGATTCCATTAAGCTTCATGTCGCTAAGTTTTTTCAGAAGCGGTAAGCGGTGAAATATATTTCAAAATAAATACAACTATTTTCGGGAATAGTTTTACTTAATTTAATATTACTACTGCTCCCAAACCCAAATATTTTTTCTGTTAATATTCCCTGGTATATTTCAAAATTGAATACCACACCAGCAGGACACGGTTTGTTTTTCGCATATTGTCCCAAGGATGTTGGACATCGCCCTGTAAATGAAATCATCTGTTCATCCATGGGATAATGTGTGTAATGTCGACGTAAGGCAAGGCAGCGATTTCTTACATCGTCTATTATTGGTCTTCCCATAATTTGTTGCCTGTCTTCCGATGGTGTATTATTGACATCAACATAGTGTATGTACTTTCTCAAATCGAATAGACGATTTTTGGAAATGTCTTAAGATACCATATCTTGTCTAAACCGATGTTGCCGGTAAAGTCTCATTTTGGGAAGAGGAATACAACCAAAATACAAATAAACACCATAAAATTTACATTCATCAAATGGAAAATGCTTTGCATATATTTCGGATCAGACACTGATATGTTTCAGTTAAAAATATAGAGAAAAACACAACCCATATAGAAAAAAATTCAAAATTAACCGTGAAAGAAGTTCATATAATTGCGCATTTTAATATCTATTTAAAAGTATATGCAAAATCCCAACTAACACAATCGTGTGACTACATAATAAGCAAAAAATATGTATTTATATTGAACTAAGTCCCAAGCCACACAATCGTGTTACTTACTTTTTTCTGCCATAGTTCTGCTTAATTGTACAAATTTGGAATTTGAAATATAGCAAACAATTAAATTTAAACTATTTTCTACCTAAAGGTAGAGAAAGAGTTATGAAGGAGATTCGATATATGTCAAGATTTACTGGTAACAGCGAAGTTACAATAAATTCTTTCATCAGTAGTGTCGATTATTATTTAGAAGTTATAACAGATGATAATTTAAGGAAGTGTATGGTGAGAACAATATACTGTGAGAAAATTTAAGGTGAAGCGAAAGAAACAATCATGAACATTCCATATACAGATAACTAGGACACCATAAGAGGATCACTAAAATCCTGATATAGACCAGAAATGGAGCCGACGGAAATTTATAGAAAAATCAACGCTTTAAGGATGTCGACTTTGCTGCAGAGGTGATTACCAAAAGCATCCTATTAGGAATGAAAACCTTCAAACCTAATAGCCTTAAAAGTATAAAACGAAATCCCCCAGGTTGGCTTAATGACCTCTGCAGCAACGCTCTGAAATCCAAAGAAGAAGCTTATAAAAAATATAAGAATAATAAAACTGTCAACACGTATGAGATTTATAAAGTGGTTAAGAATAAATGTAAAAAAATTATCAATCAGCAAAAATTCCTGCATAACCACAGGTTGAGACGAGAAATCTTTAATCTCCCTAACAGCAGGTCCTTCTGGACATTTGCTAAAAATGTTGGGCAAAATTTTTGCTAATCTTCATTTCCACCTATGATTGATAACAGTTCTATTATATCAGATTTTGTTGGAAAAGCTAATCTTTTTGCAAAATTATTTGCAGCCAATTCTACACTCCCTAATATAGCCCAAAATTCTCCAGCAATCTCTGTTGTAAATTCTTCGCTCGGAAGGATTTACTTCAGAACAAGATCTGTAGTAAAAGTTTTGAAGAATCTCGATATAAAAAAATCCACCGGTCCGATGGTATACCTGCGATTGTGCTGCGTCACATTGCCTTAGCCATTTCTAAGCCTCTGCGCAACTTATTCTATTTGTCCTTTTCTTCAGGAACTTACCCGTTCTATTGGAAAGTTGCCCAAGTTTATCCTATTCCTAAAAAAGGTGACAAAAGCAATCCTTCGAACTATAGGCCCATAGCTATAACTTCTATTGTTTCAAAAACAATGGAAATCTTAATTTATTTATTTATTTATTTTCTTTTATTTATTAATTAGTAAAAACTATATAATATAAAACATAATTCAAAATTCACAAACAAATTTAAGCCTTCAAAATTAAATTTTTAAATTACTTTTTCAAATTAAGTTATTTTTAATTAATTCCTTTAATCCTTTCTTAAATCTTACAAAATTTTATTCTATTTTTATTTCATATGGTAAGCTGTTAAAAAGTGCTGATCCTCTATATAGTAGGTTGTTTTGCGTCCTAGCTCTTCTATACAATGGCAATCTAAAATTTTCTGCATTTCTAACATTGTAAGTGTGACTATCTGATATGTATGCTAAATTTCTCCTCAGATATTCGGGATATATTTCATATTTGGTTTTAAACATGAAAACTAATGCATTGAACTTCAACCTTTGTTTTACACTCATCCAATTTAACTGCTCTAACATTTCTTGTATATGTGTTCTCCTATCACATTTTAGTACAAAATTAATCATAAGCTGAAGAAATATCTTGACAGTAGAGGTATAATTCATGATAGCCAATACGGCTTTTGAGCCGAACGTTCCACCGGTGATCTCATGACACAGCCTCTGCGAGAAGCTCTGGATATATCTAAGGCTTTTGATCGAGTCTGGAATTCTGCTCTTATAGCAAAATGCAATGCTGTAGGCCTCGGTCCAATCTTTTCTAAATAGATTGAAAGCTTTCTTCTAAATCGATCTATCATAGTTTCAGTTGACGGTACTTTTTCCGACCAACTTCAAATCAATGCTGGCCACAAGGCTCCGTCCTTTCAATCACCCTATTTCTCATTTTCATTAATTACCCTCTCAAATTAACTTTCAATCCAATCCATAGTTTTGCTGATGACATCACTCTAGTAGCATCATATGATTTTTTTAAAACAACTAATGCTACAGCTTCAGCAGTCAACTCCAAAAGAACAATGATGGCTGGTGCACTCAATCACGACCTAGCCAAAATTGTCGACTGGGGTAGAGCAAATAGATCAAAAACTCAAAGCTGTCTTGTTAGTAACAAGCTAACAGCCTTCGAACTAAATTTCCGGTTTCAAAATGAAGTTATTCAGCGACTCAAAGACTTGAATATTCTCGGGATGCGAGTGAATCAAAATATGCACTGAAATGAGCATATTTTCGATATTGCGAAAAGCGCCGACAAATGATTGGGATTTTTAAGTCGCTGCAAAGCTTATTTTTCATCTCGAAACCTCTTAAAGATCTATAAAGCATATATACGACCCAAGCTGTAGTATAACTCACATATATACGCAGGTGCACCAAAAACTGCTTTAAGTTTTTTGGACAAAGCTCAAAGCTGCGTCATTCGTCTTATAGGCGACATAAATGTGACCTCATCCCTTATACCACTTGGTGCACTTCCTTTATTTTAAAGATATCTACTTGGTGTTGGCACTTGGTGTTGGCACTTGTTGCGAGGAATTAAAGTAACTTGTTCCTCCTCTCAAGCAATTCCGTCGCATAACACGAGAGGCACCAAGTGCCCACCCTTTGACAGTGGAAATTCCGAGATGGTTCAATTCCGGTTATGGAAATTCTTTAAATTATTTTATAGCAAAAATTTTTAATGGGTACCTTATCCAATATTTTGGTAAGTTCCTTTCTTTGTGTAGTTTATCTTCTATTTTGTGCATGAATATTTCACTTATAAATGGAGACAGTGGATTCCCCATTGCGACTCGGTTTTGCCTTTATAAAACTTTCCTGTGAAAGTGAAGTAATCCTCTGTCATGCGTAATCTTGTTAGTTTCATATATTGTTTGACTTTTTAACTCCATTGTTGCCTTGATTCTTGTTTAGATAGCCAAATTTCTAAGTCGATAAGTGCCTCATCAACTGGAATACTGGGGAATAAGGCTTCGACGTCGAATGAGACTGATACATCTGTTTCTTTGAAATTTTTGAAACTTTGTACTCTTTTAATGAATTCCATGGAATTTTTGACCGATCTCGTATTCTCGTCTTCGTTCATTGTCTTGAATTCATTAAGAAGCTATTAGCTAATTTATAGATAGGGGAGGTGTTTGCTGCGACTATTTTGCGCATCTCGTTACCCGTTTTGTTTATTTTAGGTAAACATTTAATTCTTGGGATAGACGGATTAGGCATACGCAGCTCTCTAGTTATTTTTCCTAACAACGAAATACACTCCTTATATGTTTTTTCAACTCTTCGAATTGATTCTTGCAGAGGATTTTTGCTAAGCTCCAGATATTTGTCGCTGGTTATTTTCTTTAAAACCTGTGTGTCGTAGTCTGTTTTGTCCATTATAACAAATGAATTTACTTTGTCTAATTTAAGGTAGTTCATGTTTAGAATTTGGAGAAGATATGTAATAAAATGTCACAAATAAAAAAATTAAAATTGTTTTTTTATTTTCAAATACTAAACAAAATACAAATCTCGGGTATCTATGATAATGTATATTTAGTAAAATTAAAAGAAAAATACTCGACTATTTTCAACATATATACAAATTTAACTCTAACCATAGAGTAATCATATAAGTAGAGTATTCACGTAAAACAAAATTTGCTAGTCACTTTTTCAAATATCAAAATTCTGTCTTCACTCAAAATAATATTACTCAATTTTTTACTGCTTATAAGTTGAGCGCAATGTATTTTGTACTCATAAATAAAAAAATTTGTGTACCTACTACCTATGAACATATTTATTTGTAATTATGCTGCCAACAGTGTCAACAGGGATGACATTCAGTTAAACAAATTTGTACTAAATAAGAACTTCCAATTGTACTTTTTGTAACTATTCCAATAAGCTATTCAAAGCTATTCAAAGCTAAATCATTTGTCAAATCATTTCTTATACAAAACAAATTATTTTTAATCTTTTCTTTCTCATTCAGTTCATTCAATAAAACTCATCAAGTAATAACAAAAATTATATAATTAAAAACATAATATAAATTCACAATGAACTAAAATTTTATTATGATTCTTATTAAATTCATCGAATCTTCAAATATTAAATTTGGTATGAAAACTAAATGTATGTATTCAAATACAAATCACAAAGTTTTATTTAATAATATTAATTGATCAACATAATTATGTTATGGTATGTCTATGAACTTGAGAATTATATATAATCACCGCCGATTAACGCTAAAAATTCTGGAAAAAGCATTATATTTAACACATTTTCCAATATGGCCGAAAATTATGCATAACAATGTTTTTATATAACGCCCGCATTTCATAGATTTACCGTAACAATTATATAACTTTAATTCTAATTATAAATGATTGGTGACTCATATTATTTTGATTATTGATAATTAATCTTCTAACAAAGCCTCATTATTTAATTTTGCTAAATTTTTGTTTAGCATATTATCACATATATTCAAATTATAGCATACGCAATTGGATATTTTTATTAAATTTTTCGTTTGGATCAAAGCGGAGCAAGTCTCAGTGGCCAATCTATTTTTATTTCTATGAAAAGCTAGTTTATCAATTTTGTTTTTATCTAAAATAGATTTTTTTATAAAATTTCTAGCTACTGAATAAAAAAGAGTTTTCATACGTAGTAATAGTATGTGAATGCGTGGACTTTCTGATTGCATTTCGATATTTACATCATTAACAATATTTAAAATATAAAACAAAAAAAGTAAATAGAGCTTCATCAACTTACTTTCTAAACATTCAGTTATAAATTCAATATTAATATTTTTTGCACGTAACTCAAAATGTTCAAAATAAAGTAGTGATAAAGACCGCTCCACTGCTCCAATATTCTGTCAACAACCGCCTATATGTAAACATGAATATAAAAAAATTCTCGATATTAGCTACTGTTCCTTAATGATTTTTTTAATTTTAAATTGAGTATTATGATCATTGTAAAATTCCTTTCTTAATAATTTTTTTTGGGATAAATTGTGAGTAAGAAAAAACTATAGAAAAGGAATTTCAAAATTATCACAAATTTCCATTAAAAAATGCATAAAATTCATGTTATTTAGCAAAATATAATCTTTACCTGTCTGGATAACCACCTCGTATATGAATATTTTAATATAACATGATCTTTCATATTAAAATATTCCTGAAATTTCTTAAATTCTTCTTTTCTAAGTGGCTTTTAGAAAAATGAAAATATATGCTTTGAATAAATTTTTCAATATTTGTTGCTAATTGTGTACTAGCACCTTGAGATATTAAATTTAAATTGTGACAAATACATCCTTGAATATATAAGTTTGGCACAATTTTTTTGAGTTGGACTTGTACCCCATTTTCCTTTCCCATCATTACGTTACAATTATCTGCTGTGAAGGCTATCATATTTTTCAGAGGAATGTTATTTTTTTCTAAAAACTGTTTAAGAAAAATAAATAATTCTTCGGCATTCACATTAGTAACCTTTACTAAGCCCAGAAATCTGTCAAATCGTCCTTTAAAATGAAATTAATTGTCTTATAACAATGGCTAAGTGTTTACATGACATATCTATGCTTTCATCAATTACTAAAGAATAATATTCTTCAGCTGCTTGTTTTGATATCGTATTATTATTTTCAGGCCCTGTTATAGATGTTATAATTTTCTGAGCTTTAACCCTATTTATAATCATTTGTTTTATAATTTTCGAGTCGGTTATTGATTCCTTCAGTAAACATTATGAAAATAATTGTCCAATTTTAAGTAGCGATATGCATCTAAAATTGTAAACTTTAGCAAGAAAATAATTTCTAACAATTTACAATATGATTACAATAATGCTAATTACAATTCATTAAATATATTTTTGGAAAGTGTAAACTGGGACATCATCTTGGAACCGGTTGGCCTACTCGATAAATATAATGCTTTTATTAATGTGATAAGCAATTCGATAGAAATGTTTTTTCCGCAAAAAAAAACTATATTGTCAAATCATCCTAAATGGTTCAACCGTAATTTCTTAAGACTAAAAAATGCTAGAAATAAAGCTCATCAAATATACCGAAAAACAGATCTTCTTGCAGACAAGAAATATTTTGAAAGATTACGAAGGGAATTTCAGTTTTTAAACCGCTTCCTTTATCATAATTATATGTGGTCCTTGGAGTGTAAAGCAAGAAATGATAGCAATAGTTTTTGGTCAGTAATAAGCAAAAAGAGGAATATAAGTGGTTTTCCTGGACACATGGAATTCGAAAATAAAGTTTCAAGTGGTCTGTCTACAAGTTGCTCTCTATTTGCCGATTTTTTTAGGTCAAATTTTGTTACACCTCAAAAAGCCAATGTAAGGAGTAGTTTTGCTAATGTTACTCCAATTGTTGACTTAGGTAATATAATGCTTGAGAAAGACGAAATTTTAGTAGCTCTTAGTAAACTCGATGGGAACAAAAGCAGTGGCCCCGATGGCATACCACCTATTTTAGGGAAAAATTGTCCTGCTTTAGCTGTTCCGTTAACAATAATATTTAATTACTCTCTCAACAGTGGTGATTTTCTCGACTGCTGGAAATTATCCAGCATCACACCAATTCACAAATCCGGCCCAATAAATAATATAAAAAATTATAGACCGATACCTAAACTATCTTGTTTTCCAAAAATATTTGAAAATGACAGATTAAAATTTCTAATTAAAAATAAAATTCCGGATAGTCAACACGGTTTTACTACAAAAAGATCTACCACTACAAATCTTGCTTCTTTTGTAAACTATACGTTAAATCACATGGAATTAGGTAATCAGGTGGATGTAGTACACTGATTTTGTAAAGACATTCGATAGATTAGTCCACTCACTTATGATTTCAAAACCGGAGAGCTTAGGATTTCAGTCTAATATTCTTTCCTGGTTTGAATCATATCTAAGAAACAGAGTGCAAAATGTAAAGATCAGCAACGTTTCCTCATACAATTTTTCTGTAGAATCGGGAGTACCGCAGGGATCTCATTTGGGACCCACGCTATTCATTCTTTTTATAAGTGATATATTACTAAAATTTGCTCATATCTCATTTTTTGCAGATGATGCGAAAATTTTCTCAAAAATATCATCTTTACATGATTGTACAGCAATGCAAGATGACTTGAATACATTTTATGACTGGTGTTTAATTAATGGTTTAGACCTAAACTATAGCAAGTGTACCGTGAAGTCGTATTTTAGAAAATTATCACCCATAACATTTGACTATTCTACAAATTGCAACATTTTAAATAGATCAAATAATATAAAAGATCTGGGGGTTTATTTCGATCAAAAATCGTCCTTCAAAAATCATGTAGATTACATAATCGCAAAGGCTAATAAAATGCTGGGTTTTATTAAGCGTAACTCTATCGATTTTAGAGATCCATATACGCTTAAAGCGTTATATGTATCTCTGTTAAGACCAATTTTTAGAATACGGTGTAATTATTTGGAATCCTTATTACAATATACACGTATTAAGAATTGAAAAAATTCAAAACAAATTTACTCGTTTCGCCCTGAGAAGATTTCAACTCACAACAGGAAGACCCTGTTTTTTTGCTTAATTTTGCATTCTAGTTTTTAGCCTTTTCAAATAAATTGTCACGATTTATTCACTATGTAAATTTAATCCATTAAAAATTTAAAGGCACAATTTTTTTTATAAATTGAACAAATTTTATTTCTAAACTTTTTTATTTCTTACAAACTAATAGAAAACATAATATTTAATTTTAAGAACTGTAAACTGTTTTTATTTTACATCAAAAATTCCTTTTAAAATTATTTATCAAAATAATATAAATTATTTAGTAAAATAATAAATTATTATTTTGTATTTTACACATGCGTTAAAGATTTAAAATTTAATGAATTTTATAATTCTATTCTTTTGACTTCTGTCTTCTAAGTATAATTCATCCGTACACGATCACCGATAATACAAGAATCCTCTTTTTTTTTTCAAATATCCATTTATAATCTTTCTTCTCAAATGTCCGTACCGTTGTCTTCTTGTTTTCTACCAATCGTAATCCTCGATATTTTTTCTATTCGTAATTTTTGATAATCATCCCATTTTTTTCATTATTAGATTTTCATGTAACCTTCAGTTGTTATACCCTTTTTTTTACATAGTTTTTCATATACCGGTCATTCACCTTTCAAAGATTCATATAATTCTTTTTTTTTAAGCTCTGTATTTAACATTACATTTTTGGTTTTATTTCTTGTTCTGTTATTAATTTCTGTTATTAATTTCACAACAACATATTGTGATGTCATTTAAACTTAAAGCTTTATTATTGCTTTTGTATTATCGAAGTTTTCTTCACGATACCTTTTATCGTGTTTTTTATTTAATTGTTGAAAAAGCTTTAATGCATTATTGTTGAAAATAAAAGCTTTAATGCATTTGTTGTTTTTCTTGTGTTTGTGATTAAATTGTATATGTCATTTCAACATTTTGAATAGCTGGCAGGTACATCAATAATAATAATAATAATTATTATTATTTATATTCTTATAAAAATAAGAATATAATTTAAATCCTGTCCAACGAGGGAATGAGGAATAATGGAACATCAAGTCATCACTGGAACATCAAGTCGTTTCTCAGTTAAGTATAATTTTTTATTTTATCTAAATAGTTTTATTTGTACTTTATTTTTTAGGTTGGAAAGCTTCACTTGGATGAACAGCTTTGTAGATCACAACAATATTGATAAGGTTAGTATTATTATTATGATTGAATATTTAAATATTTTATTCCTTTTTAATTTTTTTTTTTAGGTTCCTAATGAAGGCACGACTGAACAACCCTCATATGATGCAAGATGTAAGTTGTTAGGTTTAACAAAGTTGTCTAATAGAAGATCTGTTTTCTGTGTTATGTTTGCTCGCGATATTTTGATATCGCATATTGATTCATCAAATTTATTACAGAGTTTCGGTTTAGCTTTACCACCGAGACTACTTAGATCGCAGAACTTGTTGAATACTCAATTTCATAGAACAAATCATAGTAGAAATGAACCGGTTTCAAGGTGTTCCGCTTTGCTTAATGAGTTTTTAGCTGTAAATAATAAGATTGATGTTTTTTTATTAAATAGAACTCAATTTAAAGATCTTGCGTTATATAGTGTTAATTATATTTTTGAATAATTTTAAGTACTCTTTTTTTTGTTTTTTCTTTTTTTTATATATAGTTTTTTTTTATTTTTTTTATTTTTGGTTGTTTTGTTGCTAGTCTGTAAGATCTAACTTTGTAGACGAATAAATAGAATAAAAAATAAATAAAAACAATTTAAATGGTTTAACACGGTAAAAGGCAAATTGTGTTCCGCTATAAAACAAGCTAATTTGATTTCAATTATCTTTGCTTTTGCTATCACTTATAACTTATAACTTATTGCCATGCTATCTTTATTTGAAAAAGTATAGTTTGCTATTGTTGGCGTTTGTTCCGCAACTTGCATTGCTTTCAAATGACAAGGATATAGTACTAATCGTTTAATATGGGTATATCCACCAGAAATTTCAGTATTGCAAATAATACACATTTTTCCATTTTTTCCTGTTCCAAACTCTTCAATCCATTTTTTTGAAAAATAATTTTTTTTATTTTTGAAAACTTTTTTACCTAAATTACCATTTTCATCATCTGAAATACTTTCTGTTTCAGAAATGGAATCATTTTTAATATTTTTTCTGTAAATGATAAGATAGGTACCTCTATAACAAAAATTTAACATAAAATTAAAATAAAAAACTAATCCAATCTTCCTTGTTTTTGAGGTTCTTTTGTTTGAAAATGATTTGAAGTTTGTTGGTCTATTCCTGTTGACTTATGTTTTATATATCTGCCAGACAATAATTAAGATAAATTTTTTTAGGATTATTAACTCAAAATTACAAAAATAATATTTTCTATTTTAACTTACCTATTCATTATTAATGCTTAAATTTTAAATTCAATCAAAGAGGCAGAACGGGAACGTAAATTAACTTTAACTTTTGTAAATTCAAAAGGGCGGTTGAATCTTATGACATCAATTTGACATAAGTTTTTCCAATCGTTGAGGGTTGTGTAATTGTAATGTCAATAATGTGTATTTTACCTTTATATGAAGTGTTGTTCAATAGACTCACGCTGGGATGGGATTCAAACTATTTTTACAAATTTCATTTAGTTTCAAATTTCTGTGGATAAAAATCGGTAGTTACAAATTTTTTTTTTGTGATATTCAAAATTTAAAAAATTTTATTTTAAAATTTTTAGAATTGTACTTTTTAAATCGTGATGTATTTTGTACTTTTTGAAAGCTCAATTGTATTGAAAAAAGTACAAATGTAACACTTTTATCAACCCTGGTGTCAACGATATAAAAGTTGTATGTATAGGTACTCAAAAATGTATATATGCGAATGTGCATGCTACTAGTATATACATCCTTCTTTATTTTGCTGCTCGCATTTCTACTTTACTTATGTGATAAAATTAAAAATTACACAATGTGTGTATAAAAAACTATACATGCATTTAAAGTCCTTTCAATTTATTTTTTTTTATTTTTTATTTATTATTATGCTCCATAAGTTGTACAATTAATTCTTTTAAAACTATTTACTTAGATACAGATATATAATTATCCTTACTACAGTTGATTTGTATTTTTTTATTCTTATTTAGAAATTTTGGAGTTTACTAGTGTAAATTTAAAGGAAAATTGGAGATGAAAAACCTTTTTGAATTTTTGTTTTGTAAAACTTAACGCTAACTTAAACAGTAAAACCTACCTACGAACTAAACTAGCCTAATTTTTTTAACTTAATTTAAATTTCTGATCAGAGGATTTTCTGACATGAACAGTTCCGAGTGGAACTTTACAGCTAAATAACTTATTTTTTCTAAAATTGTATTCATGCTGGCTTTATCATGCAGCTTTTTCGTTGAATACCATCTGGGAAAATTGAATACAAGTTTCAAAAGTTTATTTTGCGCAATTTGAAATTTTTTAATATGACAATTTGCACAATCTCCCATACAAAAAACTATACATGCATTTAAAGTCCTTTCAATAGACCACAAATAATATTACAAATAAAAGTATTGAATATTTTTTAGAAATTGAAAGAATTCAAGATTATTGCTGTATTTGTTGTTATTTTGCTTTATTTCTAAAATTTGAAGAATTAATATTTTTATTTTTTTTTCTTTTTTTTTTTTATACTCTACAGTAACTTAGGTAGAATCACCTTTTCGTGCTTAATTAAGTACGGTACTGCAATTCTACACTACAATCTACAATATTTCGAGTATTTATTTAACAAATTACTGGCTTATCAACTCATTAAATGTGGAAAACTACTGCTATTGTCAGGAGCTAAGCCTTCTTAAATAGAATAGTTTCATTTTTATTTAATTTTTTGCCAGATTATGCCCTCAATTATTTTTTGCCATTTATTATATCCCAATGACAAAGGGTATTGGACCAGGTCGAAAAATCCATAAAGCATTTTTTTTGTTTGGACTTGGTCAATGTGATTTATGAAATTTGTGATTTCAAACTTTATAGAGAAAAGGGACAAAAAAATTAATGTTGATTTTGTAAAATTACAAATAATTCAAATTGATTTCTATTGAAAAATATACTGAAAAGTAGGTACCTACATGTATTTTTAAATTTTCAGCAATTTTGGTTTTGTTAATTTTGTCTGTTTCTTACCGTATATAATAATATGAATAGTATATATATGAATACATAATATAATTATGAATACAAACAAACAATCTATCAAAATTTAAAAATTTCAGTAAAAAAAGTAAAACAGGACATTTTATTCTTTATATGGATTGTTGGCTGTTTTTATTTCTTCAAAAATTATTTCACCTAAAATAGAAATACGATTTTTAACCAAGTTCTGAGAAAAGAAAACGGTATTCCGTACAAAGTTTACGATTTGTAATGCATAACTTTTATTACCATTATTTTTAAAAAAAATTTCTGGATTATGTGATTCTATCATTGACCTATTATTGTATGTTCACAATTTCATTCATTATCTTTGCGATTAATTGTGTTTTTTTGTTTACATTTTTCTATATATATTTTATATTGAGTTAGATATGAAAATATATGGTGAACACATATACGATATACACTCTTCATATATAAATCAAAAGTACATACGTATGTGTATATTCTTCAAATTGTCAAACAATGCCTCTATACTCCTAGCCTAGTCACTGGGAGAGCAAAACTTTATACACAACACTAAAACAAAACTTAAAACGAAATCGTAATTCGATAAAATTCCGGAAAAATCATTCTGTGAATAGGCTAGAAATATAGAGGCATTGTATGAAATATTCTCCTCAATAAATAAAAATTTTTGAGTAAAAATAATTGAGTTTCGAAAATTATATTTGACTGTGTTGGGGTATTGAGTGAAATATGGTTCTACGTGAATACTCTACTTATATGATTACTCTATGCTCTAACGCTAAAAAATATTTTTTTTATAAAAAAAAGACAGACAAAGCTTTTTGCTGTTTTCCGAAATCCAGACTAATTTGCGTAGCTTCCTTATTGCTCTCAGCACCCATCAGGAACATTTAAAAAATTAAGGGTGTTATACACTTGATGTAAATAGGTACATACATATTATGTATATATTTAATTTTTTTTACATCACAAATATATGATACATCTGTCAAAATGTCAAGAAGAAAATAAATGGAAAATTGTAATTCGTGCAAATTAAAATTCAATTTAAAAAAAAGTAGAATACAGTGTGATGAGGAGTTAAGAAAAAATAATGTAATTATGAACAAACTTGATCATATTAATAAACAATCGTCGTTTGAAGGTATCTTAAATCACTATAAAAAAAACTGAGAAGCTTTACAAAAACTTTAAATAATGTGATCGAAGAAACGGAGCACTTTGAAACGAAATCATCAAGTTTCGAAATGAGATATTCAAACCAACCTTAAGTGAAAGGTTCAAGCAACACAGATTTGATAAAGTACTTGACGATGATAACCCACAGCCAACTTTGGCACTTCTAAACAAAGTAACAAAGAAATTTGGAGTTAATATAAACCAAGACAAGATCAAGTGAATATATATCTAACTTTTTTACAAAAAGTTAGATATACTGAAAATGGTTTACTATAAAGATCTAATGCAAATAGTTAATATATAATATAGAGAGAGGTTACATCAAGTCGAATATTTTAGCTTATGTTGTTTTTTTGTTCACAACGTGGGACAAATGGTTTAGAAACAATGATAAATTTTTCTGTAAAGTCTTATAACAAAATACCATCATCATGTAAATGCTACCTATACGAATATTCAAAAAAGAAATAAAAAATATTTTCCTTAATAATTATAATTAAATTTATATTTATACTAGCTGTACCCAGTCCGCGTTGCTGGCCCAAAGTCCTTATAATAGAAATTCCTAATTTAAAATAATTTAAATTTTTACCAAATCTCTTAATGAAATCATATCAGGACCTCATAGCATTTCGGCTAACTTGCTTTTTCCTAATTACAATCATAACTTGCTTTGAAAACCTTATATCAAGCTGCGATTCTAAAGTTTATTTTTGTAGTTTTAATACGCTTAAATTGAAGGCAAATATTTCTAAAAAAAATTATTTTTTCTTTATTTTATTTTAATTTGTAATTGATTTTAGTTATTTCTTATTATAAACTTTAAAACAATTATAAGAATTTAAATAGTAATTAGAAAAAATATTATTTGTGTGGCAGATGTTTAATTATGGTGTTACATTCATTTATATTTTATTTTCATTATTTTATTTTATTATCATTTACATTTACATTAATATTACAATTGAGTATACATATGTAACTCACTTACCGATTGTCTTTAAGCTAACGTAAATACGTCTACCTGCTTGAACTTTGCAAACGGATTCTATAAAACAATATTTGAATAATAAAAATAATCGACTTCCGTTTCACCAAATGTAGGTACACATAATAATTTCATATGAATTTATGTATTTTCGGATTTTGATTTTTTCTTGTTTTTTTTTTGTATATCATGTTTGGTGAGTATTTTTGAACTCAATTTAATTTAACTTTAAATTTGTAATTTACTTCTTCCTACTTCCAATTCCGCTCGCAAATTGTAATAATGGTTGCCAGTTTTGCAATAAAGTTTTGCAATATCAGAGATTAAACATGTAATTTCCAATCAGTTGAAGCTGACCTACACTCTGAAACACCAGCTATTTTAAGTGATGCTATGCTAAGTGCAACTCAAGTTAAAAGCGATGATGTTAAATATAATATCAACGGCTATACTTTAGTTTCACTTTTTATTCCACACTGAGGTGTCGCTTTATACGAACGTTCTGATGTAACTTTCAACACCCTTCACGATATGAAAAGCTCCAACTCAATTTTTCATTATCTTTGCCAAAACTCCGTGTTGAAAATACTAAAAAAATGCTATGGTCATTGAGAAACTATCAGACACTACTCTAGATATTAACAAAATTCTGAAAAAAAATCCAGAATGTGAGATAATCGTCGCAGGGGATTTCAATGCTCATAACCAAAACTGGCTAGAATTTTCAAGTCACAACTCTCCGGAGGGCAAACAAGTTTCTAACTTTTCGAACTTGTTATGAGCCCGACTAGAGCTCCTGACCAAACCAATCAAAACGAGCACCTCTTGGATCTGTTCAAAATATTGGAAATCATTATAAACAAAAGGCTATTGAGATATCTAAATAGTTCGCGTATTTTAAACGATCGCCAATACGGCTTTAGAAGCCAATGGTCAACAGGCGATCTTTTAACTTCTCTTTTATTATGTTCACTGAAACTTGATTTCAAGAACACGAAACTGTAAGTCTTTCAAATTAAAATAAAATATTTTCTGTCGCAAAAATTAAAGGGGCGGAGGAACTGGTATATTTATGCACAATTCAATTAAACACAAAATATTAAAACTATTTTCTGATTATTACAATTACCAATAATATAGAAAACATAAATGTTGTATTGGTTTATTTTTATAGGCCACCAAATAATAATAAACACTTCATAAGTTAATTTCTATATCAACTGAAAGCACAACTAAAATTATTAAATAAAAATAACACTTTTATAATAGGCGATTTTAACTTCAATATAAACAATCATAATGATATAACATAGAAAATTACATAACACTTATTGAAACTATTGGATATATTATGTTTCTGCATCAGTTACATGTCTTGACCACGTAATTACCAATAGTTTATCTAAAAAAATAAACATGAATTTTACTGATTATAATATATTGTTTATTGAAATTGATGATAACAAATTATGCTTATGCAAAACAATTCACTGATATCAACAAAGTAAGAACACAGCTCTTAAATATTAAAATTAATATTGTTTCAAGTGATACTGCTGTAATTTGTAAAAACATAGTAAAAACAATTCAAAGGTGTAAAAGAATGTACATTCGAGAAAAAACTCAGAATGAATATAAAATAGAGTAAACCATTGATAGATCATGAGTGTTTACCATTAATAAAAAGGAAAAATTATTGGCACAAAAAACATATTCAAAATATAAATGTACAATATTATAAACTCAAATATCAATTGTGGCTAAATAAACTTTCAGCCACTAAAAGAAGAAAAAATGATATAATTATGATATTAAAAAGTTTCAAAAAATTAAAAATGATCAACAAAAAATATGGAACTATATTAAAGGAAGTCACAATTTGGTACAATATTGCATGAAAGTAATGAGTTTTTTGAAGAAAGTGAATAGTTTCAATAATTTATATTGTGAAGTGGAAGAAAATATGACAGAAAACTTTACATCAGTTTATAAGCTGAATATTAGAACTACAGCTAGGTTCAAGTTAGAAAATATCAATATACTTGAAACAATTGAATCATTAGAAAAAATAAAATATAATAATAGCTCAAGTATAGATGAAATAAAGACGTCACTAGTTAAACAATGTAAATATGAATTAGCGGAAACTATTACATCACACCCTCGGTGGCGCAGTGGCTATGTAACATGATCCATGACCGAGGGTACCCGGATTCGAACCTGGTTGGTTGCCATTAATAAAAAAAATAAAATATTTAATTTCTGTACGTGTACTTGTAATTTCTGTACGTGTACTTGTAGTCGTACAGCGATTAGAAGGACGTTGTTAATTGAAAATCGATCGAACCCCTAATAAGATAGCGCCACGTTATTTCTAGGCAGCGTATATAGCATAAATAATTCAATACTATGCACCAACAGAGGTCGCTGAGGACCATATTAAAGATGACTTCTACGAACAAATAGAGACAACGCTAGCAGTCATAAATAGGGGAGATATCATAATATTAATGGGTGACTAGAATGCGAAAATAGGATCTAACAACAATGGACTTGAGGAGATAATGGGGCAAACACGGGTTAGGAAGAGAAAGAAACAACAACGGGGAAAGATTGATAGAGTTGCACACAAAGATATACGCAAATACACATGAACAACACCAAACGGAATCTCAAGAAATCAGATAGATCACATATGCATCAGTAAGAAATGGAACCAACCAATGTTAGATGTGAGAAATAGAAGAGGAGGAGATATACAACTCGATCATGAATTACTAACTGGGGACTTCAGAATGAAACTAAGTCAACAAGGAAGAGACAGAAAAAATAGAAAGAAGAAAATAAATATAAACAACTTAAAAAATCCGCAAGTAAGAACTGACATGGTTACGGCGTTACGAGAGAATATTAGAAATAACAGAGAACACACTTGGGAAGAGATTCTGGAAATTTACAACCAAACAAGCGAACAAAGTCTTGAAATTCCACAACCACAAAGAAAAATCTGGATAACCGACAACACATGTGCCTTGATTAAAAGAAGAGGTGAAATGAAGAAAATGATAAACAACAGGACGGCATCAAGAAGAGAATATGAAGAAATAGCGAAAACAGTGAAAAGAGCAGCAAGAAGAGATAAAAGGAAATTTCTACAAAATTTAGCCGGAGAAGCAGAAAGAGCAGCACAGCAACATAACCTGAGAGAATTGCATCGCATAGTCAAAAACTTAACAAACCAGTCGGAACAACAAAACAAACCAATTAAAGACAAAAATGATGCGCTCCTCACAAACTTAGAGAACCAATTAAAGAAATGGAAAGAACATTTCCAAGAACTGAGCAACGAAGAAAGTACAAATAATGAAGCAGACATAAGAAACAGAGACGATGCGAATATCTACCCAACTCAGGGACTGCCAATATCTACTCAAGCTCCAAATATAGAAGAAATTAAACCTACAATCAATATCCTGAAACACAACAAAGCAACAGGTGAAGATGAAATTCCAGCAGAAATAGCCAAACTGGACCCAGACCTATTCGCAAAATAAATTGAACCCCATATCAGAAAAGCATCATGGAAGAAAGGAATGATTGTCAAGATACCAAAGAAAGGAGACTTGGCAAATTGCAGCAACTGGAGAGGAATCACGGTTCTTAATACTATTCAAACGATAATAGCAATTATTACAAGAAAAATATTAGAAGAAGTACTATAACCAATACTACGGAAAGAACAAGCAGGTTTCAGACCAAACCGAAGCTGTGTTGACCAATCAAATACTTTACGGATCATAGTTGAACAATCAGTAGAATGGACTGCCCCACTATATCTACTATTTATAGATTTTAAGACAGCATTCGACACAGTCAAGAGATGCGCAATATGGAGAACACTTACAAAGAAGGGAGTTTCTGAAAAAATCATCAACATCATCAAAGCGATGTATAAAGATGCAGAGACAACAGTTCAACACAGAGGTAACATCAGTGATCCATTCTACACCAATATAGGATTTAGACAAGGATGTCCACTATCACCACTTCTCTTCAACACAATACTAGACGACATTCTAAGAAAAGTTTGCACTGGAATAAACGGAATTGAATTGGATCTCTTCGGCAACTTAGAGGACTTAGATTATGCAGATGATGTATGCCTCATATCAAGAAATCAAAGTCAACAGATTACAGGAAGAAGCGAAGAAATCGGGACTGGAATACTATATTGCAGCATTATTTGATATAATGGTTCATACTCCAACCTTAATGACTAAAACAGAGAACAAAATTTACATCATTTTTTTTTATTTTGGCTAAGGCATTTAGGCAATAGATAGAAAAACTGGAGTGGGGTTACTATACCGGAACTCAAAATCCAGAAATAATAAATAAAACTAAAGTATTAAAGTGGCAACCAAAAAAAAAATTATTTCTTCTTAAAAATATAGCAATATCCAAATAAATTTAAATATTAGTAAAAATAATTTAATTCTGTTTTTTGTTCATAAACTGAAACTCTGTTCTCGCAGGCAGCAAGCTTTTAGTAAAAAAATATAAAAAAAAACCAAATTTATTATATGTCGGAGACTGTCGCTTCCAAATCCCCAGTTTTTGATTTTTATTAACAAATAAAGAAAAAAAATTATTATCTCCGAGATTTTTTTATACTTAATCCCGAAAAGTTCAAATTACAGGATTTCCATTTCTGGGATTTTCATTTCGGCGCTTTTCATTTCCGGACTTTTCAATTCCGGACTTTTCATTTATGTCATTTTGAAATTTTCCGGGCTCTTCATTCGCGGGGTTTTCAAATTTTCTGAGCTTTTCAGGTTCCGTGATTTTACGGTATTCTCAGAAAAACTCTATCGCAAATACTATGAGCATGGCGTTACGGGAAAAGAATATATTTGATTTAAAAGCTATTTTGAGAAACAAAAACAGTATGCAGAATGTAATAGTATTAAAAATAGCATATGTAATACCATAGAAAAAATAGTATAATAGAAGTCCAGCGTAGAAGAAATTTTTCTGGCAATTTTTTTCAATAGCCTGCCTCGCCACTCTCTTGCTTTTTATTTTTTTCTCTCGATACTGTAATTATAATTTATTAAACAAAATTTCTTACTGTAAACTGTTATTTTATTATAAAGCAAAAACAAAAAATAACATTTTTTATTAGAAATCAATATCAAATAACAATGAGAATATTGTTTTTGGTTTTAATTTTTTGTTATTATTGTATATGTGTAATTTCAAATTTTTTTGAATTAATATCTACGAAAATTTCAAATATGGTTATCAATTTTATTGAGTAGCCTAAGCCTTTTAAGCAAACAAATATTTTATTTTTCTCAATCCACATAATGTTATAAAAAAATTTTATAAATGTTGAATTGTGCGTTTACATTACTTACTTACTTGTTGGGCGCTACAGACCTTGAAGGTCCTGGGCCTGGCGCAAAATTGTCCTCCACTGATTTCGGTCACGAGCGGAATCTCTCCAGTTGGTGATTTGTAGTTTTTTCACATCGGCCGATACTTCATCTCTCCAACGAAGGTGTGGCCTCCCTCGACGACGCGTTCCCTGGGGTTTAGATTCGAAGAGTTTCCTAGCCGGAGCATTTTCATCCATACGCTCTACATGGCCTAGCCAATGAAGCCGTCTTATTCTGACTTTTTTAGCTAGGTCCATGTCGTTGTACAGCTGGTATAGTTCGGCATTGTATCTTCTTCTCCAAACCCCTTCGTCAGACACAGGACCATAAATGCGACGAAGAATTTTTCTCTCAAAGATACCAAGTGCATGCTCGCTTGCTTTTGGTAATGTCCACGATTCAGAACCATATAGCAGCACCGGAAGGATGAGCGTTTTGTATAATTGTGCCTTGGTATTTTGGGATAGGAGCTTTGAACCCAGTTGTTTCGACAAACCGAAGTAGCAACGGTTTGCAAGGGTAATTCTTCGCCTTACTTCAACATCGATGTTATTGATGGAGTTGATGTTGGTTCCAAGGTAGATAAACTCCTGAACTACCTCAAAATTATATGAGCCGACAGTGATGTTGTGTCCTATATGATGTTGTGAGGACATTTTATTTGTCGACAGCATATATTTTGTTTTGCTCTCATTTATGAGAAGACCCGCTTTACCTGCTTCCTCTTCAATCTGTGTAAAGGCTTCGATGACTGCTCGTCGTGATGTTCCGATAATATCGACGTCATCAGCGAAACCCAGGAGCTGCACCGATTTGTAAAATATAGTGCCCTGCGTGTTCACACCGGAACGTCGCACTATATGCTCCAACACCAGATTAAAGAAATCACATGACAGCGCATCGCCTTGTCGAAATCCGGAGCACGTTCGAAATGAATCAGAAATGTGCCTCCCAATCACCACAGCACACCGGGTGTTTTCTAGGGTCATTTTTGACAAACGGATAAGCTTGGCTGGGAAACCAAATTCCGACATTGATTCGTAAAGCACTGATCGATGTATGCTGTCATAGGCAGATTTAAAATCGATAAAAAGATGGTGCGTATCGATTTGAAATTCGAGGGCCTTCTCCAGGATCTGCCTTAATGCGAACACCTGGTCGGTGGTTGATTTACCAGGACGGAAGCCGCACTGATAGTTTCCTATCACAGCGTTACAATGGGGCTTCAAACGTTCGCACAGAATATTGGAAAGGATCTTATACGCAACGTTTAATATGGATATTCCTCTATAGTTGGCGCAGGACATGGAATCGCCCTTTTTGAATATAGGAGATATTGAACTTAAATTCCAGTCATCAGGCATGCTCTCCTCGATCCAGATTTGTTTGATGATTTGGTGCATGAATTCAATCATCACTTCACCTCCTGCCTTAAAAAGTTCAGCTGGCAGGTTATCTTGTCCAGCAGCTTTGTTGTTCTTTAATTTTCGGATGGCTGCTTCCACTTCTGCAGGACTGGGTGTATCTGTATCTTCGGAGTTGACTGGGTTAGGGCGAGGCGTATCTGTGTTTTCTATGTTTGCGCCATTCAGCAGGTTCTTAAAATGCTGTTTCCATGTCTCTAATATCCCTTGCGTATCGGTTACCAAATTTCCCGAATCATCCCTCAGCGCGTGTGTACGGGGCTTGAAACCAGCTGCAAGCTGCTTGGCTTTTTTATAAAAGCTCCGTACTTCGCCTCTGTCTCGGTTTGATTCTATATCCAAAAGTTGAGACTTTTCGAATAAACGTTTTTTGCGCCTTAAAATTTTCTTCTCGTCTCTTCTTTTCGCTCTATACTCTTCTTGAGCTGCTCTTGTTTTACGTTGCAGCGCTTTCCTGTAGGCCTCATTTTTCTCTACCGTCTTTGCTAAACATTCATCGTCGTACCATGGGTTTCTCACGCGAGGTGTTTCAAAACCCACGGTATGTGTAGCAGCCATCGTGATGATGTTTGCGCATTGTTTCCATTTTCCGTTGACAGAGAGATTATGTTGTAGAGGTGTGGTATTGAGTATATTACTTAATCGCTCCTTGTATGCTAAGGCTATCTCAGGTGTTTGGAGTCTTCCAATGTTAAACTTCCTATTATGGCTGGTGCGTCCTTTTTTAACATTGGAAATTCGTGCTCTGAACTGGGCGACAACTAGGAAGTGGTCAGAGTCGATGTTAGCTCCTCGATAGGTACGTACATCCGACACACTGGTAGCATGTCGGGCGTCAATCATAATGTGGTCAATTTGATTCGCTGTACGTCCATCCGGAGATAGCCAGGTAGCTTTGTGGATATTTTTATGGGGGAAATTTGTGCTACTTATAACCATATTACGAGCTGCTGCAAAATCGATTGTTCGGTATCCATTATCTGTGGTGGTGGGGTGAAGACTATGGTTACCAACAGTTTTGCCGAAAATTCCTTCCTTACCGATTTTAGCATTGAAGTCTCCAAGCACGATTTTCGCATCGTACTCAGGACAGGACCCATATGTTTTATCTAAGATGTCGTAGAATTCATCCTTCATTGAGTCCTTCGCTTCGTCGGTTGGTGCGTGCACACATATTAAGCTGATGTTGAAGAATTTGCCTTTGATACGGATGACGGCTAGACGTTCATTAACCGGTGTAAAATCAATGACGTTTCCTCTAAGCCGTTTTCCCACTACGAATCCGCATCCAAATATGTGATGTTTTTCGTGGCAGCTGTAATATATATCGCATGTTCGTTTTTTTAACATGCCAGATCCTTTCCATCGGATTTCCTGTATCGCAGTAATGTCTGATTTATACTGCGAGAGAATATTTTCAATTTTGTTAGATGCAGCTGGATGATAGAGTGTTCTTACATTCCAACTGCAAATTCTTAAATCGGAGTCCTTTAAACGTTTGCCGGGTCTGTTTCCAATAATTTCGATCGTATCCGAGGCTTCAATTGCGTCTCTCAAAACTATGTAATTTTTACGGGTAAGGGAGTCAGCCTTACGCCAACCTCAAAATTTGAGGATTTTGGCGCACTTACAATTTTGGCCTGCTTACTAGCGGATGCTATGTAAAACAGTTCCCAGGGGTCACCACGTGGAGGTAGTGTAAGCACTTGAATAGGAACTCGACAGTTGCGCATCTGGGTCAGCGACCGATCAAATGTTTCCCTGTCGATCCCAAACCAGTGCGTTTACATATGTATGTATATTTATAATAATAAATTATAATATAATTTTATAATGTTTGAAAATCAAAAATATATTTATTTTACTTATTTTCTTTTTTGATTGAAAGATATAAAATTTAAAAAAATTCAAATAATAGTGCACATTCATTCACGTGATGATTTCTAATATTTGGATATATGTACATCAGACACGGTCCATATATTGAGTTGAATGAGTGCTTCCCCAAATAGAATATCATTTATTATTTTTTACAACTGAATATAATATATATATTTAATTTAATATAAAAATTACTTAACTACAAAAATTCAAATCGAATGAAAAAAAATTTCAAGCAAAAATTATATGCATAGAATGATTTTAACTACATACATTATGTATGTTTAGAAAATAATGCCTATATAAACATCATTATTTTTATTACTATTATTCTTTCAATCATACAAGCCAACAAGAGATATTCAACAACCACAAATTTAAAATATTTGAAAATAATGCCTATTAAAAATCATTCTTCTCTTACCAATATAGCTATAACGATTATACATTGCATAATTATTATAACTAGTTAAATACCCGTTACTACGTAACTTTTTGCTACCGTTATATATAGTGAAAAATCAAAATTAGAGCATTCTAGGTTGTACTACATTATAAATTATCAAAATCAAAAATTCCCCTATCAACAATATTTTAGTAATACCTATGTACCTAATACTTTAGTTAAATTAGTAGATTAGCAGACAGACTATATATTTGGATTGATATAGATTGAAATATTTAATCAACTAATATTTCATTAAAAACTATATTTCTAACAGTTTTTCTCTTCGGTTACAATTTTCAAATGATTTCTATTCCCAGTGCGCGAAATCCCGACATATAGTTGTCCATGTGAAAAACCTGGTGTATCAAGTAAACCTTATTGAGAGTTTGACCTTGCCATTTGTTGACGGTCATTGCAAAGGCAGCTCGGACGAGAAACTGGCTTCTTACTGTTTATTTTTTTTAGAAATTAGGAAAAAAAAAAATAAAAACTACTGTTTTTTTATTGTAAAATACAAAAGACTACAATATCAAATATCAATAGATAGATATAGGATATACTCATATATTACATAGGTACATTTATTATTTATCTATACTACTGTTTATTTTTTTTTTTTAAAATAACAAACACTAAAATATTAAAAATAAAGTAAACTAATATATCTATTGTTTTTTATTTACAAATAAAAAACCGCTAAAATTAGGTACTCACGATTAGATACCGTTTGGACATCAAGATCTAGTTTGTACTATTGAAAGTTTGGCTGTCCTGTAAACGTTGTTCCATAAATTTTGACATTCGACTTTGTTTAATGAAAAAAATAGAATATTATCCTATTATAATCAAACATTTTTGAAGCAAATTAGTTTCCAGCAACTAATTTTTTCCTTTAAATCGGAGTCGACTCTTGTCATTTGTTCAAATTTTTGTTTAATGTTTGTTGTGTTTGATTATTTTTGTTGTTATATTGAGTGTTATAAATAATAGTATTGATAATAACAATTAGTATTTGTTTATAATTTTAAATTTCTATATTTAAAATCATTGTTTTTATTTGAGCTAAATAAATCTTAAATAAATAAATAAATAAGTAAGTTTTATCAAATAAAATGTGATATGTAAACGCTGCCCTAAATGCTATTGTCAATTATATGTCAACATTTATGTAGTTGATTATATAAATTGATTTAAGTTTTTTTGATTATTTTTCATAAACAAATACATAATAACTTACGCTAATCAATATGTATTCTAAAAATGATTTTAAAATATATTTCTCAAGTATATAAGAATGTATTCAATAGCTTTGAAATTATTATCCTAAATATTTTTAATCCATTTTGTTTTAGAAGGGGAGGAAACAGAAAGAATTAAGTGCTCATTCGACATTTATTTGTTTTTTTGTTGTTATTTTTTCTTTTCTCTTTCGTTTGTGTTAAAGAAATATATGAATGGATCCATAAAACAAAAACAATTTCTCTTTAAGAAAAACAATTCTCAGTCGATTGAGGGGAAAGATTATGTACATAAATTATTACATAATGTATAACCGCACACGCATCTACTATCAAAGGATATCCATTAATAAGAAAATGCACTGGAATAAAATTTTATAATTTGTCAATTTTTGGTTACCATTCTAGTCGATTTCCAAAATTGTAAGAAATATATAGTATTAAGATTTTAATTTGTGAGAGAGAGATAAAAATTCAAAACACAAAGTGGGAAAAAATTATTGAACGACTTTTTTTGTCTCAAAGAAATATTGTTGTATTTATTCTTAGTTATCAATAATTAAGGATGTGTTACACTTATTAATAATTAATAAATTATGTTTGATTATTAAATGGCAAAATTTAATTTTGAAGGAAATAAAAATGCATCGAGTCATTCATAAAAAAAAATTATTGGTTCTTGGTATTCTTTTTAACTTCCTGGCTCAATACCTGAAAAAATTTATATATACATCAATTATAATCTGTTTGAAATAAAAAAAAAATTTACTTCCCTTATAAGACAATAAAAGAAAATAACATTATGTTTAAGAAATAACATGTTTTTGGAACCAATATTATGTTATGTAGGTACCTGAAAAAAATCAATCATTCAAAATTTCTTTACTCTCATATCCTAATAAATTTAATACGTTCACTTTTAAAAAATCGAACACAAAATTTCAGAGGACCATACAGATGAAAAATCTCTTTTCCCGTGGGCTGGGCTATTTAAAATTACATTGCAAAAACTAAGTGGTTTTTTAATTGATTTTTTTCGCACTCTTTCTTTCTCACAACTGATTACATAACAAAAACAATAGTTCTTTGCTTCTTTAACTAATGAGGTTTTTTTGTAAATCGAGTAGTAAAAATATCTTGACTTCCCCACCCCAGTCGATATCTTCTTATTAATGAATATTCTTTCCTACTATGATGTATTAAGAAGAAAAACAACAAAAGAAAATAACAAAAAATGTATACTGTATATTCCCTTTCATTTAAATCAATTTGAGTAAAGTTTGATTTTTTTTTCCTATATTAAAGGCATTCTTGATGAGGTGTAAGAAAGAAAGAAAAAAATCTCTTCCAATTTGATTGCAAATTCTCCTCCTCATTTATGCTAAAAACAAAATGTATACATGAAACAGAAACAATATTTCTCTTTCAAACAAAAAATTATAACGGTACTTGCTGACATCGGCGAAGAATTATATTAAGAAGAAGATGACAAATTAAATATCATTCTCCTCATTTACAATATACAACATACACTCAACACACACTGTCTCTATTTAGCAACAGCAACAAAATAGTAAGAGAAGCGACAATAAAAAAAATCAAAAGGAAAAAAAATTGATTGAGTTGCTGATATTCATTCCATATCTATCTGATATAATTAGAAAATATCTGATAGAAAATAGATTATCTAGGGAAACAACAACAAAATATCGCATGACAGAAAATGGAATTACAAATAAAAAAAATAGCAGGGAATGAATTGGTTGTTTACTTAAATGAGAATTAATATTTATATAAATAATGTATGTAGTTTTGGGTTTTTTAGGGAGTAGTATTGATTTGTGTTAAGTAATTCTGTAGTTTTTTGTTACTGAATGCTACATTGTTTATTTTCAGCCATAATTTTGTTTTATGCAGTTTTGAAACAATTAATTTGTTAACAAATTTAAAAATTTAAAACATTTTGTTTTTTATTATTTATAAATAATTACTATAGAAAATTGTAATTGTGTTATTGAAAGAACAAATAATTTTCTGCTAGAAGTTTTGAGGAAAAATTCTTAATTGTTAAGAATGGTAAACCAATGTTTGATCTACTAATAACAACAATAAAACAATTAGCATTTTTCAATAAAATTTTATAATTCGTATACGTTGTATTTTCCAACATTTATATGGAAAATTCATATTCATACTTTTTTTACATTGCTTTCTTAAAATCAGAACTTAATTAAAGTTATATTTTCGGATTAAAATTTTAATAACAAAAACCGTATTTGCGAAATATTATTATTTTTAATTGAAACAGAATTACACAACTCTTTTAATGAATAGTATAAGCTTTGTTAATTGATAATAACACTTCTCTATAACAACTATTTCAGTTGAGCGATCGTTTTTCTATCTAAAAAGAATTAAAACTACTTTGAGAAATAGATGTGAACAGTTTTAACTGTCGAATTTAGCAAAAATTTCAATAGAAAAGGAAAGCCAAAGCAAACTAATATTTCCTTTTATAGTGCTCCCCCAGTTGAAAACTCCACGCCCCGTCAATGGTACATACATATTACATATAGCGATGCATAAATTTACAAATAGAATCACATTTTTTTTTTAAAAGTATTCAATGTTTTCTATATGTATGCATGCATATACATTGAAATAAATTATAACAGATTAACAAAAATATTTAAAAAATTAATTACTGTAAATTGTTGTTTTATTATAGAATATTTTTATTAGAAAATTAGAAATCAATACCAATATATAATGCTGTACATGTATATCTATACCTTTTTTAAGTCAAATATAGGATTTTTCCAAACGAATTGAACATTTCGTCAAACAAATTAAACAATTTCTTTTTCAAATTAATATTTTTTTAAATAAATTAAACATTCTCTCAAACAAATTAAACAATTTTTTATAAGTTTTTTTATTTTTGTAAAATTATAATAACATTTAATAAATTAAGTTATCAATTTTAACAGAGATTTGTTTTAATAAATATAAATAATTTTTTTGGATTGCAAAATTTAGTTTTTCTCTGAAAAATTTTTTCAAAAAGATAAAAAAAAATAAAAAATGTATCTAATTTGTTTGAAGAAATTTTAAATTTGTTTGGAAAAATGTTGAATTTGACTGAAAAAAGTATATGTTAGCATACTACATGCTACATTCATAATCAAGTCGTAATTTAAAAAAAAAATGATATTTGCTTATCTCAATTTTTATTTCTTTCTCAAATTTTAATAAAAATTTTTAAACTAAGTATGGATTGGATAATATAAGCAAAACACTAAACATATAGAGTTTTGTGGGCGCAAATTTTGCAAATTTTTTTCTTAATTTTCAATGTTTCTTAATATTGATCTGAAGGCACCAAAGATGAATTTTGTTGGTGGAAATTTTTTTGTAAATGCAGCTATGAACGCAACAAATAATTCTGATTTTATTTTTTTTCATATAATGAGTAATAAGGTAATCCCAACTGTTGGTTAATTTAATTCAATTTAATTAAATCTTTAAATTCTTCAAATATTTATACTAAAAACTATTAAAAATTGTCCACATTTCTTCGTAGAGGAAATGTTATATTACTTTATAAAATTAAAAGTTCTAAGAAATCCACACAAGTTGGAAATATTTTTGCAAATATTACGAGCCTGCATTTTTTATACAACAACAATATATTTTCAAATGGTGTAGCAGATCATGACAAGTATTTGGACATTATTGTTCAATTCTCGTTATGAAAATAATGACAAACGTAGAAAATTCTGAATTTGAAAAACACCACTGCAAAACTGTGCATTTCTAAAAATATTGAAATAATTAGCGTTACCGTAATTTACTGTTAAGATATTTTATTTATGAGTTTATCAAAATTAATAATTAGTTTTAAAAATATTTTTAAACTCTGTTATAATTTCAATATATATGTACATGCATACATATAGAAAACATTGAATACTTTTAAAAAAAAAATATTTAAAAGCAAAATGTGATTCTATTTGTAAATTTATACATCGCTATTATATATATATTATTATGCATTTATCTGGATGTTTGTAAGTTCGACGGAATACTCCAACACATATAAGAATTGCAATATGTATACAAATTACTTTGGTACTCTTTTTCTGAACCCATGCTGAACCTTTGCAGGAAAAAATACCACTGTATGAAATATATTTTTTTAATTTAATGTTAGTCTTCTTCGCAAATAATAAGGAAATAAAAAATAATAATAATATAAATAAAACAAACAATTTTTTTTATTTATAATAAGAAGGACTAATAGAAATTTTATCAATAGTTTAATATGGTATAATAACCAAAAAGCAAACAGCATTTAACACAAAAAAAACATAATGTACTTGAAGGTTATTCTTATTATTTAAAATTATACACAATATACATATGTGTCTACATATTTTATTTTATTTTTTTGGTTTTTTTTTTTGTTGTTATGATAATGATCATAGTTTTGCCAAAGAATATCTATAATTATATCTATATTATAGAAATTCTTTGGTTTTGCTACCGTATGCATAGCCTGTATTATAGTACTATAGGTATACCTATATATATACTCTAGCCAGAAATGTGATGCGATGAAGAGTTAAAATTGTTATTTATTTTTATTTTTTTTTGTTTTTTGTTGTTATGATAATTTTGTTTTGCCATACTGTATGCATAGCCTGTATAGTACTATAGGTATATATATATACTCAAGCCAGAAATGTGATGCGATGATGAGATAAAATTGTTATTTATTTTTATTTTTTTTGTTTATTGTTTTTTTTTTTAATATATATATATATATTTATATGATATATGTATAAATTTATGATGGTATATAATATTTAGTATATATTTTGGGGTTAGATTTTAGTTCTGCTGATTTTCACATAAAAACAATAGCAACCTATACATTTTGCACCTTACTACAAATATTCTGTTTATATGGTAATTAAAACCATTATAATACAAAAATAGGGGTACGATAAATTAGTAAGTAAAATACGTATATTTTTCTTAAACTTGAAATGAAAACTCTAATGAAGGAAATAAATGCTAGAATTTATTTTGCTTCCGTCATTTATGGCGGGTTACCAAGCTAGTATGTAATATGTATGTCCATATATCCATATATTAGAAATCATCACGTGAGTGATTATGCACTATTATTTGAATTTTTTTAAATTTTATATTTGTTAAAATTATTCAATCAAAAAAGAATATAAGTAAAAAAAATATATTTTTGATTTTCAAACATTATAAAATTATATTATAATTTCTTATCATAAATATACATATATATGTAAACGCGTAATTCAACATTTATAAAATTATTTTATAACATTACATGGATTGAGAAAAATAAAATATTTGTTTTCCTAAAAGGCTTAGGCTACTCGATAAAAATGATAACCATATTTGAAATTTTGGTAAATATTAATTCAAAAAAATTTCAAAATATGTGTAATAATAAAATCAAAAACTAAAACCAAAAACAATATTTTTTTTTTTTTTTTTTTTTTTTTTTTTTTTTATATTGTGCTTTATTTTTTATTAGTTACATATTTTAATTATTTTTTTGACAAAAACACTTAAACAAAAATTATAATTATTTCATCTTCTTATCTTACTGACCCTTCATTAGGGCGCTCTAAGTTATTTAATTTTTTTGCACTTATATGCATCATTTTCTTAGTTTTTAATTTATTTCTTTTACATGTTATTTGATTATGTTTAATCATTTATTTTTATTCTAATATTAATTGGAAAAATTTTAATTCTAAAAAAAACCAATTTTTCTTTAAACTTTTTTTTTTAAAAAACCCTAATCCTACTTAACACTAATACTAAAAATTACTTAATCTAACTTACAACTAAATTTATTGATACTATCAATATTTGATTTTATTCTTGCCACCAATATTTTTTTGTATCTTTTGAGTCTATTTTTGTTATGTACCTATCGTATCTAAATATTTCCGGATCATTTTCGTATTTTTTGTTTGATTCATATTCTATTTTTTTGTTAGTTGATCTCCTAAATACATGGTATATTATGGGTAGTTTGTCATCGTTTTGTATAAATTTATTTTTATCTAGGTATATCCACGATTCAGGTGGTATATAACCCGTGCTCATTGTTTTTATTATGTACCTATTATCAGGGTAAATTGCGTGAGCAATCAAACTATTTTCTGTTACTAAATCTACTCTAGAGTAATGTTGTCTTGTTAATTTTACTATAAATTGGTCTATTTTGCTTATTTTGCTATATTCATACAGGGATTTGTTAGATATGTAGTGTTTATATTCTGTTTCAGGTTTTCTAAATTTGCTTGTACAATGCCTTATGCACCTCCTTTCAAACTTTCTTAATAATTCCATACATGACGGACTAACATTGTACCATATTGGGCAGGCATATGTAAGAATTGGTCTTATCAATGCCTGGTACCCTATGATTTTTACTCTATTTGTAATTCCTTTAGCATTAAATAACTGTTTTGATGCCATAAAGGCTTTACGTGCATTTTCTAGTCGTTTTATTATGTGGAATCTATAATTTAAATTATTTGTTAAATATACTCCTAAATATTTTACCGATTTTTGATTTGTCAGTTTTATGTTGTCTCTTGTTTTAATGTGGAACTTTCTCCAATTTTTTCTAACATCTTTGTTAGCTTTATCTAGAGATGTTCTAAATAAAATAACTTCACATTTGCTATAGTTTATTCTTAGCTTCCAAGAATCAACATAACTTTGTATAACGTTAAATTTTTTTTGAAGTTTATTTTGAATTTCTGATACATATTTATTTACATTGTAAATAATAAGATCATCTGCAAAAGCTAAACTTGTTGTACGAGACTGATTTTGATTTATCTTTTGTAATAGCTCACTGATATAAATATTAAATAACAGTGGTGCGTTTACAGTTCCTTGTTGTAAACCATTTATTACTTTAAAGACTTTTTTAGTGCTTAAATTTCTATCTTCTACTATAAATTGTTTTCCACATAACATTTCTTTAATCATTTTTACTAAGTGTGTAGGGAAATTATATTTTAATAGTTTATATAGTAAACCACTAATCCAAACAGAATTGAAGGCTTCTTTTAAATCTATGAGGCATGCCCCAACAGATTCCTTTTCATTCATCGCCCAACATATGTCCGAAGTTAATTTATTAATCGCGTGTATTGCTGAGTGTTTTGCCCTGAACCCAAATTGGTTTTCTGGGATAACATCATTTTGTTTTACAATTATCAATACATTCTTATTAACTATTGTTTCGAATATTTTGCTTATGTTGGGCAATAAGTTTATAGGTCTGAAGCTTTTTGGGTCTGTTTTATCCTTTCCCGGTTTTAATATTGGAATGACTTTAGCTATTTTCCACATTTCTGGAAAATAGCAATTGTTTAACAGGTTATTAAATATTGTACAATAACCCTGAATTATACTGTCTGGCAAATTTTTTAACACGATGTTTGGAATTCCATCTATTCCCGTTGATGTTTTACTTTTCAAATTTGTGAAGACTTCTTTTAGGTCCTCAAATTTGACCAAGTAACTATTAAAGGTTTGGTTACCTACCAGTTGGTTTGCCTTACATAATTCATTGAATTTTATTAACCTAATATTGTTTCTCTTATCTATATTTATTTGTCTACTAAACTCTAAATATTTTTCTTCGACTTCTATAGAGTGATCATCTAGACTACCTGAGACTATCTGATTGTGCAATTGTTCAACATAGTGTCCTATGATGTTTAGTGTATCTTCATGGTTCCTAATTATGTATCTGCCCTGCTCATCTCTTTGTAATTGGTTAATGTTTATCATAGCGTTTGTTAGCAAGTTTTTGTCACTTTCTTTTACTCTCAGTTCGTTAATATTTATGTTATTTTTTTTCCTAAATATTTTGTTAATAGTGGGAAACATGTTTCTAGAATTTGACGGATGAATATTTTTTAACGTTTTTTCCCATTGCTTATTTCGTTCTATATTTATATTTTGTGTAATGAGTGAGTTTATATTATTTAATAATGATTTTAATCTATTTATCTTATTAACGTTATGTTGGACATTTCTTTTGTATGCGTTTTTTATTGCAGTTAGTATTGTGGATTTATATTTTTGTAATTTTTTTATTTTATAGTTCATATATTTGTCAATAGAATTTCCCAATCTGATTTTGGGTACACATGTCTCTCTTGTCTGTTTAATTAAATTTTCTATTTGATTCAAATAACTTATTATCTCTTGATTTTCGAGATTACGATTGTTGGGTATTAGCATTCCAACATTAGCTTCTATCCCTATTACCTTATCATCTAATTTTTTTTTGAATATTTCCCAGTTAGCCGCCTTATAATTGAATTTTATGTTAATATTATTTGGTTCTTCTCTTAAATAAACATTATTCTCTAGTTCTAAATTGATAACGATAGCATTGTGGTCACTGTCGTATGGTATTGTTTCTAGTTTGTTTTGTACGCCCATACTAAGGCTGATTCTAATATCTATAATTCCTAAATCTAAAAATGAGTTGGTTCGTGGATATGTAGGATTTTTGGAGCTATAAAGTTTGGCTTTGTATAATATCTCATTGTTGTTTAACCATTTTTTTAAAATATTTCCTCTAGTATTGCCCGTAGTGTTTGACCAGTCTGAATGTTTGGCGTTGAAGTCGCCTGCCATTACATAGTAATTATCCAATTTGTTTAGTTTTAGTACCCTAAAAGTATTATTTAATTCGTTTTCAAATTCTTCGCTATATTTGTGACCTGCGTAAAGTGCTATTATTTTTAAATTTTTATTTTGATTCAACTTGATTTCTATTATACTCATTTCTAGGCACTTAAAACTTTCTATTATATTATTATTAACTTTTAAATATTTTAAATTTTTTCTTATTAAAATTGCTGTACCCCCCCCTTGTACGGCAAGTTGTCTGTCATTTCTAATAAAGTTATAATTTTTAAATTCCAGTTTATGTTTCGGATTTAGTTTTGTTTCTGTCAATAATACTATATCTGGGCTAACTTTTTCAAGAAAATAAACTAGGTATGCTCTTTTATTGAGTGATATAATTGAATTTACGTTAATAGCAATTATTTTTAATTTAGTTAACCTATTATTTATACTAGTCATAGTAAGAATTTGTTGGAAGCATTTCGAATAAAAAGTCTATTTTTTTGGCGTGGTCATTTAATTTACTTTCTATGTTATTTACCTGATTACTAATGATTTCTAGTGTTTTGTTTAGTTGTGATAGAATGTTGTAATTTTCATTATTTTGCCCTGTCTTTGATGAATTATTATGTGGCCTATTATTATTGTTGATATTGTTATGGTTAGTATTATTACTAAATAAGTTAGCGTAAGATAATTGCGGTTGTACATAGTTGTTGATCATTTCAAATTTTTCTTGGAATTTCCTATTGTTTGCTTTTCTTCTGTTTTCGATTATCTTCAGTTTATTTAAATATTCGGGGCATCCTCTGTAATTTGCAGGATGCCCATTGCTGTTACATAATGCACAGTATAATAAATTTTTGTCCTCTTGATATGTTAGGTTGCATTTTCCAATTTCATGGTTTTCATTGCACTTCACACATCTGTAGTTCATGTTGCAGTTGCTGGCTGCATGACCCAATCGTTGACAACGTTTACATTGTGCAATTTCCTTTTTTATCAATTTTTCCCATTGGATACATTGGTGATTTAATCTTTGGATTTTATATATATTTGAAATATCGCTATCGGGGGTTAGTTGTACCAGAAATAGTGGAAGTTTAAAATTTTCTTTTATAGATTTCTTTGTAACTAATCTGACCACTTTTACTATTTTTATATCCTTTATATTCAGGGCTTCCAGCTCCTCCTTTATTTGGTCCGGCTCGTCTTGTGTATTTAAACCCTTCAATATTAGGGTTTTGTTTTTTAATTCCCTAGGAGTGTATGAGAAGTAGTTTGAATTTATTTCCTGTAATACTTCTTTAACTTTGGTGTAGTCATTGATGGATTCTAGTAATATTAGATGTTTATTATTATTTATTTTTTTAAACACAAAGTCTTTAATTTTTAGTTTTTCTTTGAATATTTTTTTTAAAACTAAAACCAAAAACAATATTCTCATTGTTATTTGATTTCTAATAAAAAATATTATTTTTTGTTTTTGCTTTTATAATAAAATAACAGTTTACAGTAAGAAATTTTGTTTAAAAAATTATAATTACAGTATCGAGAGGAAAAAATAAAAAGCAAGAGGGTGGCGAGACAGGCTATTGAAAAAAATTGCCAGAAAAATTTGTTCTACGCTGGACTTCTATTATACTACTTTTTCTATGGTAATACTAACTATAGGGTATTACAAGGTAGCTCTGTAGGTCCTGTAGTTTTTTCGTGTTATATGAGCATTTAATCCAAGTTGAATTTAAAAAGAAAAATATTCCTGTATGCTAATCATTTGGCAATAGTATACTCAGAAAGTAACTAGGAAATGCTAGAGCAAATAATTAATATAGATATGGATAAAATTTTTACTTGGATGAGTATGCACAAACTTACAGTTTATGTTAAGAAAACCAAATATATGCTTTTGAAGGTAAAATATCAGAATATTTTCATAACACTTTCATAACAAAGAAAAATGAAAAAGTAAGCAATTACAAATATCTTGGTATTACAGTTGATACTGACTTGACGTGAAGTCAACATGTAAAAACTTTAGCAGCGAAAACAAGAAGAATAGCAGGAATGTTTAAAAAAGTTGGTGAAAGAATACCTTACAAAATAAAAATCTCAGAATTATATAGCCTATGTTATATGGGGTAATACATTTTGTAAACATATAGATACGCTCCAGAAGATTCAGAATAAAGCTATAAAAATTTATTTGGAATTTATTATTATTATATAACTTTAAAACAATTATAAGAATTTAAATAATAATTAGAAAAAAATATTATTTGTGTGGCAAATGCTTAATTAGGTTGTGACATTCATTTATATTTTGTTACATTAATATTACAATTGAGTACAAATATGTCACTCACATGCCGATTGTCTTTGTAATGCTCATATAACACGAAAAAACTACAGGACCTACAGAGCTACCTTGTAATACCCTATAGTTAGCTAACGTAAATACGTCTACCTGTTTCAACTTTGAATAATAAAAATAATTGACTTCCGTTTCACCAAATGTAGGTATACATAATAATTTCATGTGTATTTATGTATTTTCGGATTCCAATTTTTTCTTTTTTTTTTTGTATATCATGTTTGGTGAGTATTTTTGAACTCAATTTAATTTAGCTTTAAATTTGGAATTTACTTCTTCCTTCTTCCTACCTCCAATTCCGCTCGCAAATTGTAATAATGGTTGCCAGTTTTGCAATAAAGTTTTGCAATTTCAGAGGTTATGCATGCAAGTTCCAATCAGTTGAAGCTAACCTACACCCTGAAACACCCGTTATTTTAGCCCTAAGTGCTCTCAAGTAACTAAAGTTAAAAGCGATGATATTAAATATAATATCAACTGCTATACTTCAGTTTCACTTTTTATTCCCCCCCGAGGGGTCGCTTTATACGTACGTCCTGATGTAGTTTTCAACACCCTTCACGATATGAAAACCTGCAACCCAATTTTTCATTATCTTTGGCAAAACTCCGTGTTGAAAATACTACAATTTTTTTTATGTTTTATTTACAGATCTTCTCAAGCCAATTAGCTAGAAACAGCTATGGTCATTGAGAAACTATCAAACGATATTAACAAAATTCTGAAAAAAAATCCAGAATGTGAGATAGTCGTCGCAGGGATTTCAATGTTTATAACCAAAACTGGCTACAATTTTCAAGTCACAACTCTCCGGAAGGTAAACAAGTTGAACTATTCTCAAACATTTTCTAACTTTCCCAACTTGTTATGAACCCGACTAGAATTCCTTATGAAACCAATCAAAACAAGCGCCTCTTGAATATGTTCCTAACAACAAACCCAGAAAAATAAAATATTTCTGTTAGTTCTCCAATTGAGGGTTCCGATCATTGTCTTGCTAAGACAAGCTTTTCCACAAGTTCATCGACCGGTCAAAAAAATTTTCCAAGAGATTAATCTGGCACTACGACAGAGCAGACTGGGTAGGCCTGAATGATTTTTTGGACAACTTCGACTGGTCGATGTGCTTCCGTCACAAAAATTTTGACTTTTCTGCAGATGCCATTAGTAAAATAATAATGCTAGGGATGAACCTGTTCATTCCTACCTCATTTAAATCCTTTAAACCGAAACCCAAAGGATGGTTTAATGACATCTGCAAAAAGGTAATCAATTTTAAAGAGGAGCACTTTAAAAAGTATAAGCAAATGTATCGGAATATTCACTTGCCGACTAACTTCTGCGAAATCTTTTCTCACTTTCATTCTCGACTGGAAATATCCCAGTCAGTGGAAGATTTCGCATGTTTCCCCAATTCCGAAAAAAGGTGACAAAAGCGATCCCTCCAATTACAGACCAACCGCCATTACTTCGATTCTTTCCAAAATAATGGAAATCCTTATAAACAAAAGGCTATTGAGATACCTAAATAGTTCGCGTATTGTAAACGGTCGCCAATACGCTTGGAGTACAATTCTCAGTTATGCGCTGGCGCCTCCCAAACTTCACTAGGTTTGTTGGACTAAATCGAAAATCACGGCTTACGACTATTTGGCGACGTCAGTGTCTAGTTAACCTTGACTCGGCTTAGCACACGTCGAAATGTTGGAGCTCTCTCCCTCTTTTATAGATATCTTGTTGGAAATGACACTTTTTCTAATGAAATAAAATCACTAATGCCTCCCCTCAAACTATTCTGGCGTGACATCAGGGAGGCTTCAAGTGCCCATTTCTACACTGTGGAAATACATAGGTGGTACAAAACTGATTTTGGAAATTCTTTTATTATAAGAACTGCTAAAATGTGGAACATGCTTCGCGTGTTCCCCTCCTTTATACAATTTGCAACTTATCAAAAAGAACTTCTTCACGCTCGTTTCCAACTTACCGTCCAATTCTCCTCTATCATCCTTTTTCCCTCCTAATTCTTTTTTCCTTACCCACACCTACAATCATTTTGTATAAAGGTATCCTTTCCTAATGTTTGGGTAGCGTGTAAAAAAAAATAGTAAATTATTAATATTAACGTTAAATATACGGGATTGTAAAATTTTTGTTTTTGCTGATGATGCTCTGCTTTACATAGTAAGTCGCAATCTGGCGGATTGTTGCCGTAGAATTAATACAGATCTGACCAGATTATTTGATTGGCTCTGTATGAATAAGTTTAAATTAAATTTAAGCAAAACTAAATACATGATCATAAATAATTGTACTGACAGTAATATTGCTTTAAATATTGGCGGTGAAAGCATTGAAAGAGTAAACGTCATGAAATATTTAGGAGTACAGATAGATGATAAACCAAAATTACACAAACACGCTGATTTCATAAGTATTAAAATTTTTAAAAAAGTAAGTTACTTAGGAAGAATTCGCTGTCAACTCATGCAGGAATGTGCAATAATGATGTATAATACTATTACCGAATTTGGACTACAGTTCATCATTATTGTTTCTATGTACTGAAAGAGAAAAGGATAGGATGCAAATTTTACAGAACAAGGCTATGAGAGTAATCTTAAGATGTACCAGAAGAACTTACCGGAATTACGTGCTCAAGCAAATAAAATGGATGTCAGTACGCTAAAGACTCAATTTTAATATTTTGATCTTTATTTTTATAATGAAAAATGATATGCTACCAGACTATTTGGGAAATTTACTAAGATATGTTGGAGAAACGAGCAATTATAACAATTTTATCTTGCCAGATGACCCGGCTGCTGATCTACCTTCTCCAATCATGAATTTTATTAAATTATTGATAAACGGAACACTGTCGACGCGGTTTTGTATTGCTGTATAGTTATTTTTTTTTTTTTTGTTGTTTTTAATGCTAAAAGTGACATTTATTATGTAATTTTGTACTTTAAATTTTTTTTTCTTTATTTGAATCTTATAAACAAATTAATAATTCAATGTAACTTATATGTAAAAAAAAAAATAAATGTATATTACTTAGCTATTTAAACTTATTATACTTAAAGACAAAATTAAACAAAAATAAAAGAATTTATGAAATTGTAATTTGTACAATTCAGATTGCAAAATAAAAGTAAATAGCAATAGTGATATTGTATTTGGAATTTTAAATTTATATTATATAAAAAAACATTGCCTGAAATTACTTAAATAATTTTTTGTAAGACCTAGCCGAAGCTATCTGGTCAGGCCATAATTTCTTAAGGTACTGACATTTTGAATTAAAAGTTATAAATTTACTTATAAAATAAAAAAAAATTAAAAAAATCAAAAAATCTAAGCAAAAACAAAAAAAGAGAAGGAAAATGACAATTGACAAAAGAATATTTTTATGACTATAATAATAATAATACGTTCAATTGAATAGTTCTATGGTACTATTATGTATGTACCATATGGCAGCCACCGGCAACGTGTGGCATATGGGCTAATTCGGTTTTTAAATGCGGCCCATTGTGTTTTTTTTACTATTAGTCTTATTCGTTCGCCACTATTAAAATTCTTAATTAAAAAACTCGACTATTATTAATTTGTCTGTTCCGATATCTAGCATTGCGAAGTGAGGTGGCTTAGTGCAGGAAATGCACTTAAAAGTTTTTACAGTTGAAAGAAGCTATACATATATTTATGGTTGAAAGCAAAAGGGAACTATTAAAATTATCGCATCCAAAATGGTTTTTTGATTTAGCATTCTTAATAGACATGACTTCTTTAATGAACGAATTAAACCGAAAGCTTCAAATAAAAGGAATTTCGATTAATGAAGCATATTCAAATATAAAAGCTTTTCAGATTAAACTAAAAATACTTAAAAACAATATTTTAAGGAGTTTTGTATAAACTTTAATTTTGAATAAAATATAATTAAATCTATACATATTGTAAATATTATAAGAATAAAAAAAGAAAAGTAATTAATAATTAGGATAGTGTGTTGTTTTTTTTCCGTATTAAGCGATTGTTTAATGCGATCTAAACAAAATGACTTAAAAGAACAAATTAATCAAAAATTTGAATTATTAATAAATAAAAATAGATAAAAAAAAAGTGTCACAATGGAAAGGCAACGAATGAATCAGTTAAAAAGTGAAAATTCAAAATTAAAGATTCAATTAAAAAATTTAGAAAAAAAAATACAGGCATTTTTATCAAAAGATAAAAATGAACCAAAGGTGAAAAAAATAAAAACACATGTTGAGAAAGAAATAAATAAAAATTCAAACAATTATTATAGTGCGTTAATGGAACTTGATGATGTTTCTCAAAATAACGGAGAAGACTCTCAAAAACACGAAGAAGAATCTCAAATTCACGAAATTGTAAGCGATAAAGACAACTTCGAAAAATTTATAGAAGTGTTATCACAAAAAAATTGTAAAAACAAAGAAAAGACGAATATTAAAAACAATAACAAAAATAAAGATGAAAATCATACCATCAATAAAAACAATAATAACGTAAAGCCAAGATGCAAACAATGTTAGCAGCAACAATAATAAAAACAATAATAATAACAATAATAATATTAAAGAAAAAATGCCACCAATTAGTGTCTACAACACAGAATTAGAATTATTAAAAAAAACAATAAAAATGAAAACAAATAATTTCTTAATAAAAAAAATTTCAGATATGCATACTATAATACATACATATAACATCATAGATTATAAATGCATATTAGAAATTCTAAAAAAATCGGATACAAATTTTTATACGTTCACTCCGAAACAAGAAAAAAAGATCAGCCTGTGTTTAAAAGGTTTAGATACATCTTGCAAGGAGGAAGATGTTTTAGATGCTCTTAAAAATGTGGAGAACCAAGATATTAAATTTGAATCGGTCAGCAGATTGAAAACCAAAAAATCTGCTGAGAATAACAAAATGTTGTCATATTTTATTGTCCAAGCAACAGCGGACAGTAAAATAAATGAAATTAAAAAAATTAATGCTATTGATAACACAATGTCCACTGGGAACATTTAAATAAACAAAAGACCATCCAGTGTTTTAGATGTCAAAGATTTTCCCACTCCGCAGCAAATTGCAATATGATAATTCGCTGTGTTAAATGTGGAGAAAATCACACACCTAGTGAGTGCACCATAAAAAAAGAAGATGAAAGAAGTACTCTATTTTGTATTTTGTGCAGACAGCATGGTCACCCAGCCTCCTATAGGAATTGCCCGGAGCATATAAAATGACAACAGCAAAAAGAAGAAGCTAGAAAAATAGCAAGAGAAAGAATTAGTAATAGGTATGAAATGTATAATAATTTTACAAACAAACATTTTTCTTATGCCAATGTGGTAGGTAATAATAATAATAATAATAATAATAATAATAATAATAATAATAGTAAAAATAATAATAATAATAATAATAATAATAATACTAGTAATAACAATAATAATAATAACGTACTCGAAAATTAAAATAACAATATGATTTTAATCTTACAAAAAATTAATACAATTGAAAATAATATAAATAAAATTGCTGCTGATATTAAACATTTATATGGAATGTTTAATGTTACCAATTATTGTTAAATATGTCATACATCACAAATAACATTGATTTGAAAATAATTTCAATTAATGCTAACTCACTTATCTCTTATAATAAAAAATTTTCTCTTATGCATTTTGCGGAAGAAACAAAGGCAGATATTCTCTGTCTTTGCGAAACTAAATTACAAAAAAAGCATTACCTCCATTTAAAAGGTTACAACATTATACGACAAGATCATTGCATCCAAGGAATGGGGGGTACAGCAATTTGTATAAAAAATAGTATACAGTACAAAACAATTAATAAAAAAATATTTGATACATTTCAGTGCATAGAATTATGCGTTATAAAACTTAATTTAAAAAATCATAGAGAATTATTTTTAATTTCGTTATATGCTTCACACAAGAACCACAATAATTTTTTAGTAGAGTTTCACAAAATATTCGAGATTTTAGATTTGGCAAATATTAATCATTATTATGTTATAGCCGGAGATTTCAATGCAAAACATACCTCTTGGCACAACGATAATAATAACACCCGTGGTGTTGCATTATATAATTGGCTAGGTGCGAACAAACTACAGTATAAATGTAATTTGTTAACACCAGACTTGCCAACTTATCCTAGATGTAACTCCTACTTAGATTTAGCCTTAATAGACGTAAGAATAGAGTCTGCACATGACAGACTATTGACATTACCACACGATAGTGATCACAAAGCTATCTATGCCAATTTGTAAATCAAACACTATCCATGAAAAAATATTTATTTCATAAAACCAATTGGAATAAATTTAAAGAAAAACTGGATTACAATTTTGACATTGAATACAATGCTTCAAATGAACATATAACAAACACAACAAATATTAACATAAACAAAATAGACCTGCACCTTAACAATATAAATAAAATAATAACACGTACTATGGACGAAACAGTACCTTTAGCAAAAGAATCAAATTATATAAACAGATACACTTCCTCCAAACTTAAAAACTTATTAAAACACAAAAGCAAAATACTTAATGATATACACAAAATACATAAAAGAAACTTAATTTTCTCACCTCCAGAACTTACCTTACTTAAAAGCCTATTAAACAATATAAGGACACTAATCAAAGAGGAAATAAAAATACAAATAAATAAATACTGGCACAACAGACTTAAAAACATCAGGCCAAAGGACAATAGAAACATGTTTCCCGAAATAAACAAACTTTTTCGAAAAAAGAGTGAGCGTAACATAAAACACTTATACATTGACCAGAGCGATTTAAATATATTGATAAACAACAACATAGACCATACAAAGCTGGGAAGAACGAATACGAACAAATACATAGTGAACAGAGAAAATGATATTTGCAAAGTATTTGGTACATGTCTTGAAAAAAGCCATAACATCACATTACCAAATAACAGCAACTTTCATAATAACATACGTCAAGAAATACAGCATTTTAGACTTATACACGAAGAAAAAAAACGAAATAACATTACGCTATCTACATTTGACACCACAAACACTTCCTCCAATACGTTCAATAATAACAGCTACTTCACAGACCTTAACGAACTATATTTAAAGTTTAAGAACTTAAAAAACAAAACATCATCTGGCGTAGATGGCATACCTAATGTGGTCTTAAAAAATCTATCGATTAAGGTCATAGAGAAATATGTAATATTATTTAATAATGCATTGAACTACTGCTATTTCCCTAAAATATGGAAAATAGCTAACGTTATCATGCTAAAAAAACCAGGTAAGGACGCTACAAATCCTAACAATTACAGACCAATCAGTCTATTGCCCAATATCAGCAAGGTTTATGAAACTATAATTAATGACGAAATAATAAAGTTAGTAAATGATAGCCAGCTTTTACCTGAAAATCAATTTGGGTTCAGAAATAAGCATAGCACTATACACGCTATAAATAAACTAACCTCCGATGTATGCTGGTACATAAATAATAAGGAAGGTGTAGACGCGTGCCTTATAGATTTAGAGAAGGTATTTAATTGTGTTTGGATTGATGGTCTAATATTTAAATTATTAAATTATCAATTTCCAAACAATTTAACAAGATTAATAATGGATATGATATCCGACAATGAATTCAGAATAGCCAATAAGTCAAACATTGAAAACAAATTCGTGATTAAAAATGGTTTGCAACAAGGTACCGTTAACTCACCGATTCTCTTCTCATTGTATTTAACAGAATTGTTGGAACTGCTTGGAAACTTTAAGGGCCCATATTACTCTATAGCATTTTCCGACGATCTAATTATTTATGCCGCCGGCAATAGGGTAGCACAAATAACAGCAAACGTTCAGAAACAGTTTAATCTTACTATTGATTATTGCAAGGTATGGTTACTGAAAATTAACGTAGATAAATGTGAAGCAATTCTTTTTCGAAACACTGTTGACAAAACCAACGGTAATATCAAAAAATGTTGGAAGAACTTTCAAATAAAAGCTTTGAACGACACCATAGTTGACAGGAAAAAGTCAGTCAAATACTTAGGTGTTGTTTTGAATCAACATTTAAATTACATTGATAATGTTAAAAAAAATTTGGAAAAGGGGACTAAAGCATTTATGGCGTCCAAAAAACTTTTCTATAATAAAATTATCAATGAAAGAGTAAAAATTTTAGCATATCAAACTCTCATTAGACCGGTTATTTCATATGGTGGACCCATTTGGTTCAACATAAGTGCAAGTCTAATGGAGAAAATAAGAAAATTTGAACGAAAATGCATAAGAGCCTGCGTAAATCTACACAGAAAACCCGAAACGGACTACAAACATTTTTATTCAAATAAATGTTTGTACCAAAAGGCTAGTATCGTAAGATTCGATAATTTTTTGATAAAAACAATTCGTAATCATTTTAATAGATCTCTTACCACAACAGAAAATGGTCTAATATCTCATATATGTTACCATAATGAAGAGTACATTAAAAACAGCATGAAAACGGGATTTATAGCACCCGAACATTTATCTTGATGCTAAAGGGTATATTCAAAACCACGAGCATGTCCCTCTATTATATCACTATAATAGACGGGCTACATGCAAGTGCATAGAATATAACCCACACATTTTAGAGACAAATTCACTCAAATATGACATGTATATCCCAGATAAGGATAAAAAAATAATAAACACTCATCTCTGGTGGTTAAACCAATAACATAAATAGATTATCTAACTTTAGAACAGGCTTAGGGTAAGTTAGGTTTAGCATAGGTTTAGTTAGATTATAGATGTAGCTTAAGTAATTTATGTTAATTCTAAGGTTTTTAATAAAATAAATTTAAACAAGTTTTGGTTTTTTTATGTTTTTTCAAAATATAAACAAATATAAAATATTTCTTACGAAAAATTTGTAAAAAAAAAGACTAACCCACAATTATAAGAATGATGTAAACTAAATAAATTTAACGTAGTTTTAAGGTTTAGTTATTGTCAACCTTAGAATAAATTTAGATTTTGTAAGACTTTTTTCTAATTGTAACACAAAAATGAAGTAAAAATAAAAATAAAAAGTTAAAACAAAAAAAAAAAAAAAAACAATATTTTAAAAAATGAATCACATACTTTGCCTTTTTGTGCAATAATGTTAGAACAAGAATCGAATCTTTCTTTATCAAATAGCAAATTTCACGATTATATCGAAATCTTCGAAAATGAGTTTTCGACACGGTTTTTTAACTTTTACAGCTGTTCCAAAGAAATTGACCTTTCTATCCTTTAATCTATTTGCAATTAAACTTGAAGATGTTCCCAATTACTTGGAAATGGAGTTAATTGACCTACAATCCAATGATGTTTTAAAATCAACTTTTGACCCATTGCAGCTGAAAATATTTTATTCTAATCTACCAGACTCTGATTTTCCGCTTTTAAAAAAATTTTCTGCTGGAATGATAATAACTTTTGCCAGCACATACATTTACGAATAAACATTGTCAAAGTTAAATTAGATAAAAAACAAATATCGCAGTAGAATAACTGATGAACACCTGCATGCAATATTAAGAGCAGGTGCAGCTTTTATTTCACCAGGTAAGTCATTAAAAAATTTCAAACAATTATAATTATAAGCAACTTGATCGTTGTTTATCAGTTTTAAAAAGAGAGAGGTAGAAGTTTGATTTATTGCGCGTATTATATGAATGAATATTAATGTTCCTTTTCAATATAAAATTATGATTTTTAGGATATTGACTATTTTAAAAGCTAAAAAATATAGTTCTTTCTTACACACATTTTCTTCAAATTTACAGAATAAAGAATGTTAGTCGAATAGAATTAAAGGTAATTATGTATAATTTTTATAGCTTTTTTATAAATAATGTTTAATTTATTTAGATATATTTTAGGCGCTCTGCTCCATAGAGGATTTAAGTAAATTATGTTTGAGCGTATGTAAGAATTTTAGACCATATACAGGGTGGACCGGTTTAGAGCAAAAAGTTTTTAAGAGTGATTTCCTGGAGTATTTTAGGAAAAAAATTGTTCTAGAAGAGGGGTCTTTCTTTAAATTTACCTGGGCTACAGAGGGTTAAAGAAAATCGGATTAGAAAAATTATGTCTAAAGAATATCAACTACAGCTCAGAAGAAATTGAAACTAGAGCAACATCTTCTTGATAGCTTTTTTTTAGAATTGATACACCTAATTAACGGTATTTGAATGAGTATGAAATAATAACTGCATAAACTTAAAATTTTGCTTTTAAAAACTGAAAATTTTGTAAAAAACGTTGATTATCTCGAAAAAATTCGCTAATTTAATAATAAAATTTTTGTGTTGATGGGCTACATCATCCCCTACAACTTTTTTATACACAACTTTTATGTCAGACTTGCCGTTTTTCAGGTAACGTCATATAAAATTTCAGTAATATTTGGCTACCTTCTGCTATGTAAGAAAAATAAAAACTGAGCTTTGAATTTTGTAACATAATTTTATTTTATTAGTCAAAAGTATTTATAAACAAAAATAGTTATTAAAAATAATAAACAATAACAGGTAATAAATCACAATAAATGCTCAAAGTGAGCGCCATTTGCCTGAATACAAGCGTTTACAAATCATTCTTGTTGTATTTATAGTTGACAATTGCTCTCTAATAGTTTGGACTGCTGTTCCTATTCGTCGCTCTAGTACTTCCAAAGATGTTATTTCGGTTGCATAAACGAGGTCTTTCATAGTTTCCCATACATAGAAATCCATAATTGTAAGATCAGGAGATCGTGTAGGATAATGTATGGGTCCGTTTCGACCAATCCAACGTTTAGGATATTCACTATTCAGAAAATTTGTAACGAGCCGGCCATAGTGACATGGAGCACCGTCATGTTGATAAAAATGAGTCGTCCGTTGTGAAAGAGGCATGAAGGTCAACAATAAAATGATATGGAATGACCATATCTTTTACATTGCTAAAAATGCCGCGAGATGTTTGGGTTTTTTGAGTCGCTGCAAAACGTATTTTTCTCCCCAGGACATGCTAAATATCTATAAATCATACATACGACCCAAGTTGGAATACAATTCACATATATGGGCCGGTGCATCACGAACCGCACTAAATTTTCTTCACAAAGTTCAAAAGCGTGCCATTCGTCTTATCGACAACCCTAATCTTCTAGCAGAGGTTGTAGTTCATTTTGAAGAAATTCTAGATATGTATCGCTATTTAGCCTGTTTGCTAAAAACAAATCGCCAATCACCCCAGCCCATACATTTACACTGAATCTATGTTGAAATGATGTCTGTCTTGATGTGTGTGGATATTCATTGGCCCATGTATGCAGGTTGTGGAAATTAGTTACACCATCTCTAGTGAAATTTGCCTCGTCAGTCCCTAAAATACTTTTCACAAAATTATCATCATCGAAGTGTTGCTGAAGCAGCCAACTACAAAATTCAACTCGTGCAGGATGGTCTTGTGGTAATAACTTCTGGACAGGTGTTGAATGATAAGCATGTAAGTTTTCTTGACGTAATACTGCAAAAATTTGCCGGCGCGAGACATTGAGTCGCAATGCTAACCTTCTCGTACTAATTCCAGGATTTTCACTAAGGCAGGCAAGAATCTGTTCTTCCATATCTGCTCCTCTCAAAGTTCAACCATGTTCAACTCGAGGCATGCTTGAGCTGCCCGTCTCTCGTAGTCTTCTGGCAAGATTTAAAAATGTCCAGACTGATGAACTTGCCGCCTTGGAAATCTTCTACGATACTCTTGTTGTGCAGCTAAGCCACTGCAGTTACGAAAGCCGTAAATCAAATGCATATCTGCATATTCTCCGTTGGAATAAGACATGGTTTATTATTCGATTTGTTTTTAGTTATCCCAATCAAATTCTTTTAACAACTAATTGTGTTGCACAAGTCAATATTCTTTTATATCGTAGCCAAAATGATTAGAAATGTACATGAAACATCATAAAACAACTTAAAACTAGGTAGCTACTATAAAACTGGTGCCCAACACCATAAATCCAGTGACAATCATAAGTAAGCTTTCGAAAAATTTCTTACATAGCACAGATAGCCAAATATTACTGAAATTTTATATGACTTTACCTGAAAAACGGCAAGTCTGATATGAAAGTTGTAGGGGATGATATAGCGCATCAACACAATAAAGAAAAAAATAGCGAATTTTTTCGAGATAATCAACGTTTTTTACAAAATTTTCAGTTTTTAAAAGCAAAATTTTAAGTTTATGCAGTTATTAGTCAAAAACGGTAAGTCTGATACTCATTCAATATATACCGTTAATTAGGTGTATTAATTTAAAAAAAAAAGCTATGAAAAAGATGTTGCTCTAGTTTCAATTTCTTCTGAGCTGTAGTTGATATTCTTTAAACATAATTTTTCTAATCCGATTTTCTTTAACCCTCTGTAGCCCAGGTAAATTTAAAGATAGACCCCTCTTCTAGAACAATTTTTTTCCTAAAATACTCCAAGGAATCACCCCTTAAAAACTTTTTGCTCTAAACCGAACCACCCTGTATAGCATCTCAGAAGTAAGAAATTTTAGTAGCAGTTTTAGGATATAGACATATGGAACTATTTTGCTTACAATATGGTTAATATGCTTTTCCTATTTAAGGTTGGAATCAATAACTAGACCTAGATAGCTGTAATGGTTTACGATTTCAATCTGTTCGTTTTTATGTTGAAAATACGGATTATTGAAAACTTAATTTTCAAATAATAAAATTTTTGTTTTTTTTATGTTCATAATTAGCCGACATTTCTTTAGCCATTCGTCAATATGAGTAAGATCATGAAAAACTGTATTCTTTAGTTCTTCTATTTCATTTTTTTCGGAATATACTATTGCAGCATCTTCTGCAAAAAGTTGCATTCTTCCTTTTAACCCAAGGCACGGAAGATTGTCAATATATAGTTGAAGACGCTGGGTGGCGCAGTAGGTAGAGCGCCTGCCTTTCAACCAAAAGGTTCCAGGTTCGATTTCCGATGAAACAAAACAAAAAAAAAATGCTTTATGGATTTTTCGACCTGGTCCAGTACCCTTTGTAATTGGGATATAATAAATGGCAAAAAATAATTGAGAGTACAATCTGGTAACAAATTAAATAAAAATGAAACTATTCTATTTAAGAAGGCTTAGTTCCTGATAATAGCAGTAGTTTTCCACATTTAATGAGTAGATAAACCAGTAATTTGTTAAATAAATACTTGAAATATGGTAGATATTGTAGTGTAAAATTGCAGTACCGTACTTAATTAAGCACGAAAAGGTGATTCTACGTAAGTTACTATAGAGTGTAAAAAAAAAAAAAAAAAAAAAAAAAAGAAGCTAAGCTCCAAGATGAAACTCCGAGCCACTCCTTTCTTTGTGGTTTCGGTTGCTGTATGTATTTTTAAGACGATTGTGGACTTTTTAAATATGACTTAAAGAATTTTATTTCATTGTGACCAAAATTTAGCTGTTTAAGTCTCATAAGTAAGATATCTTGATCGATACAATCGAAAGCTTTTTGTATGCCCATGAAACGGCAAGCTGTGTATTTCTCTTCGTCCATGCTTTTTGAAACATGATCTATTAAGGTGAGGCATGCAGCTGTGCTATTAGAGTTTTGTTCAAAACCAAATTTTTCAGCATGTAGGAGTCCGTTACTATTGATAAAAGAAGTTTGCCGATTCTTTATTATTTTTTTAAAAATTTTCGAGAAAGTTGAAAGAACTGAGATTGGTCGATAATTCATTGGGTTTGTAGCGCTTCCTGTTTTATGAGTGGAAGTAAGTATAGCAATTTTAAGAGATTCCGAAAATTCTAAATTCTCAAAAGAAATATTTAGAAAGTTAACTAAGAGCGGAATTAGCTTAAAGACGAATTTTTTAATAAATTTTGTTGAGCACCATATTCCGTTGCAGAATCTGATTTCAATGTTTTTATCACAGTTTCTACCTCTTCTATAGTCGTGGAAGTAAGAATGAAATTTGGGTGTAAACTTCCAGCGAATTGGTTGAAATATTGAATATCTATTGGATTATTTGAAATTTTTAATTTATTCGTGACATTAGTAAAAAGTTCATTCATAAACTCCGCTATATCAACTTCAGTATTCTGTTATTGTGCTCGATTATTTTTATGGTATTGTCTGAAACAGAACTGTTTCTATTGAAAATAATTTCTCTATATAATTCCCATAATTTTTTCGCATATTTAGGATTTCTTGAAATTCTTTCCGAACAGAGATTTGTTTTTGCCTGGAAAATCAATGATTGATTGAGATCAATGATGAATGATTTTACTTTGTTTTTATGTGTTAAAAAGATTTTTAACATGTGAGTCACCGGGATATTTTTTCCTATATTTATCAAAAGAATCACGTAGTTTCATCGCTTCAAAAATATCCTCCGTCATCCATACTTGTTTATAAATTTTGAATTTCAACGGTTTAACTTGGGTACACTTTTTAATTAGTAGAGATAGTTCATTCGTAAATTCGTCGAAGGTTATAAATATTTCAAGATGGTTCCAAATGAAATCATAAGATAAAAGTTCGTAATTTAAGACAGTTTTTGTTGGTTTAATAGTATCTCTAATTGGACGAGTGTCCACGTTAATTAGGAATTTCTTGTGATCTGATATAGAGGAATCAGTTATGTGAAAAAAGTACTTAAGATTTATGATATCGGTTATAAATTGGTCTATAATAGTTTTTTCTCTATTATTTCTATCAGTTCCTACTCTAGTTGCAAAGTTTTCAGTCAACTTATTGCAAATTATATAGTTATTACTACGGAAAAAGCAAATTAGCCGAAATTCTAGGAAGTCTTGAGATGAGATTAAGAGATTTGGTAAAAAGTTCGGCTAATTTGCTTTTCCCGTAATTACAATCATAATCTATCGATTCTAAAGTTTATTTTTGTAGTTTTAGTACGCTTAAATTGAAGGCAAATATTTAAAAAAAAAAATTTTTCTTTATTTTATTTTCGACTTTTTAGTGAAAATATTTTTTTAATGAAAAATAATATATTTTCAAAGAACAACACATAATCAAATAGCACTAAAATTCACTCTTACGCAATTTGGTTATTATTGCTCATACTTCAAATGTGTAATTATATTTTATATTACTGTAACAAAGTTTTTAAAAATATGTATATTTTTAAATTTTTTTTTGGAGATTTTTGATTACATATTAAAAATACGGACTATTCATATTAAAAATACGGATACTCTAAATGAGTATAGCAACTGATTGCTCCAATCCTTACCTATTTAACCCAGTAAATAAAAGGTATAATACACTGAATGAAATTATAATAAATCCAACATATAATGATTTGTCTATTTTATATTTGAACGCTAGAAGCATAAACAAAATTGATGATATTGAGGTTATGGTGAAAACATTAAAAAATTCTATTGATATTATATGTATATCTGAAACTTGGTTGAGTGATTATGATGTGAGGTTCTATAATATACCTAAATTTTCCTCTGTATGTGCATGTCGGCAAAACAATACCGGTGGAGGCTGTGGTATATTTGTCAATAAGAAATATACTTATTCTACAACATACACATATAGCGATTCTTACGACAGTATCTTAAGTTTGAATATAAAAATAAACAATAACACTTGTAATATTATTAATGCATATAGATCACCGACTGAAATTAATAATCGTCTAAATAGTTTTATGAATGAATTAGAAAAATGTATAGCTAAAACAAATTGTAATTTAAACACTTATATATTTGGTGATTTCAATTTAAATTTATTTGAAAATTCTAACAAAATAATCAATTATAATAATCTTATGTCTACGAACCTTTTCTATAATTGCAACAACAAATTTGCCACTCGAAATATAACAAATACTTCAATTGATCACTTCTTCACGAATAACATAAAACAAGCAATAAAATTATCACATGTTAATATTGATCTCTTTGATCACGGTGTCATAGTTTTTGAAGTTTTTAAAATATCTGTCACTAATAATTACAGTAAAGAGTCCAAAATTAGAACCACTAACTTGAAGCTTTTACATTTAAGCTTAATAAAGCTTCTAAATATGTGTTACCACAAAATAGGAAAAAAACAGGCAATAGATGGGCAGATGACGAGCTTATCTCTGCTGTAAATTCTAAACAGTTGTGGTTTTCAAAATGGAGAAAAGACTGTAGTAATATAAATTTAGAAAACCAGTATAAGTTTTATAGAAATAAGGTGACCAGTTTAAGAAGAATAAAAAAAAAATGTATTATGACAAAAAATTTAGTGAATGTGTGAACAATCCATCTAAAACGTGGAATTGTATAAATGAAGTAGTCTATAATTGCAGAAAAACAGAAAATAATGTAGAATTCTTGAAAGATATCACTGATAACTACAAAGATTCCAAATTAAATTAATTAAACAAACACTGTGTAAAAACTACAGAAGTATTAGCACAAAAATTTACAAATGATATTTTTTATGAGCCGACTAAAATAAATACGTGAAATAAATATGTCTGGAACCTATTTTGGCCAAAACTATTGAAAAGGTAATTTATCAACAAGTGCATGCCTATTAAGCGATAGACAATATGGTTTCAGAACCAAGTCAAGTACTGAAACTACAAATAATTAATATGTTTACACATGTTCAAAAACTTAAAGAAAATAAAAATATGGTATCATTGATGTTTCTTGATTTGTAAAAAGCATTTGATACTGTTGATCATAATATACTATTTAAAAAATTATACAGTTTTGGAATCAGAGGATCGGCCTATAAGTGGTTTTTGTCATACTTGAGCAATCGCACACAATTTGTACAAATCAAAGATAATCAAAGTAACAAAGAAAGTATAAATTATGGGGTACCACAAGGTAGCATTCTTGGACCTCTCTTATTCACGATATATATGGATAGTCAAGAAATTAATTTAGATACTGAAATATTTTTATTTGCAGATGATATATGCATAGTATTTGAAGATATAAACTATGTATTATTACAAAAAAAAATGAATACAGAGATTAAAAAGATACAAAAATGGATGCAAACACATAAACTAACTATTAATACAATGAAAAGTAAATATATTATAATTGGTAGTAATACACCCGAATTAAATGTCTGCATTTCTAATGATAAGTTAGAAAAAGTAGGAAAATATAAGTATCTTGGTATATGGATTGATGAAAGTTTGAAATGGAATACACATATAGAAGTACTAAGTGCAACTGCAGGAATATTTTATAAAATTTCTAAACTGTTACACAGTGAAATCAAACAGTCTGTTTCTTATGCTTTATTTCATAGTCATCTTAGTTACTGTGTTAAACTATGGAGTACTAATTCAAAAAATTATATTGAAAATATTCAAGTAATACAAAACAAAGCTATAAAAAATTTATATAATTATAAATGGAGAGAAAGAACAGATTTCATACACAAAGATAATAAACTTCTAAAAGTCAGGGACTTTATTGAAATGAAACTAATTATGCATATACATGATATTGCTACTGATAATATCCATAAAAATGAACGCAGAGGAAAATAACTATGAACGCAGAGGAAGGATATACATAGTGCCAACTCCAGAAGTAAACATCTTTTCCATTTGAATAAAATAAGAACTTTACAATTTGGATCTTCCACAACTCTATACACTGGTACCAAGTTATACAATAAACTAGATATACAATTAAAACAAGAAAATTCAACAAATTTAAAAAAAAAAATTAATAGAATCATTTATAAATAGCTATAGTTATCATCAATATTTAATTTCTCAATAATAAATTTTTTTATTCTAAATGTATATCCTCTTAAGACATAGCAATTATTGTGCAAAATTTTTCTTCTTCGCTTTTCATTTTTTATTCTTGCACTAAACAAATTTCAATTTCCGCAAATGTTTTGCAATTTTTTCATTATGCCTGTTGCATTCAATTTTAAATTTTTATTTTTTATTTTTACAGTTTTATAATTATATATTTTTTGTATTAATATTTTTATAATCTTAATTATCTTATTGTTATATTAAAAACCTAAATGTAATCTTATATAGTCTGTAATGAGATAACTCTCTTTAGACATTACTTTTGAAATAAATAAATAAATACCTTTTAATTTTTTAAATTACGTATTAAAAATGTTCACTAATAAAAAACTACGCATTTATAAAAAGGAACCCCGTTAAATACAAAAAATATTTGACGTAAAATCGTAGATAAAATCTGAGAAAAAGTCTGAAATGTAAACACTCATCCGACTTTATCTACGATCAAATTAAATTTTGTCTGTAGTGTACACGCTCTGCCTAAGCATAAATTGGCATATAAAAGTATATAATCAAAGATTATATAATTACTAAAGTATATAATCAAATATTATATATTTATATAATCTTTGATATAATATAAGTACATGCATAAATCGAAATTGAATTTTTCTACATACGAGAAGAGTAATAGATAACCGATACGTTCATTTTTTGTTTTCTTCCATAAATAATGTTTGCATTTTATTTTTAATTAAATATTTTTAAATTAATATTTTTGATTATGTATGGAAATGTAACAAATGCAAGCCCTATATGACACATGTACGTACATATACTTAGTGAGAGAAAGAGAAATAATAAAAGAAAGAGATTAATAATAGAAATCAAATTAAAAAAACAAAAAAAGTATAATGATAATGATGATTGAAAATAATTGAAATTGAAATATAATTGAATAATAATTGAAAACGCTTGAAGTATAATGATAGTGATTTGTATTGCACACATTTTTTTTATATTCCTTTTTTGTTTTGTTTTTCTCTTTACACCATAGAAATGTTAATAAATACGGTGAATTTAAAGAGAAACCAAATTTTAACTTTATCAAATATCCATATTCCATTATTAGTACACACACATATGTAAATTTCACATTTGTTGAATGCAAAGAATATCTATATTAACAAGAATACGCACTCCCAGTTTACGTAAACCGAAGACAATTTTTAAGAAATACCAAACCAAGCAAAATATCATTAGTAAAAAGAGTTAAAATTTACATTTACTTATCGTATACCAAATTTATTATGAGAGAGAAAAGGTACAAAACAGATGTTTGTCTTTTCTTTTATACTGTAAAATAATTTTGCGTTCTCATTATTCTCCTTTGGATTTATTTGCGTTCCCATTATTTATATGAGGCAGGGTGGCAAAAAATGTTAGTTCTAATTTAGTTTGTTCTCTTATACGAGGATTACTTCACTTTTATTTTCTTATATTTTTTTTTTTTTTTCTCCTATTACTCCGCATGGTAGCATAGGGCTTCGATAGTGAACCTCCATTCCTCTCTGTTGAGTACTACTTCCTTAATATCGTCCCAGGTATAATTGTTGACTGTTAATTCTTGATCGATTGTGCGTCTCCATGTGTTGTATGGTCTGCCGGGTCTCCTTTGTCCTTGTGGATTCCACTCTAGAGCTCTTCTTGCTATATCACTTTCTGATTTCCTTACTGTATGACCTATCCATTTCCATTTTTTCCTATTTATCTGTCTGTTGATAGGTTCTTCTCCAGTTATCATCCATAAATCCTCGTTTCTAATTCTTGCCGGCCAGAATATTCTGCATATAATTCTCAAGCACTTGTTGATGAATACTTGTAGCTTCTGTTTGATTCTGACCGAAGTGAGCCATGTTTCACTGCCATATATTAATGTTGACTTAACACATGCTCTGAATATTGTTAGCTTTGTTGTTCTCGATATTTGGTTGCTCCGCCATATCTTCATTAGGCTCCCAAATGTTCTTCTTGCCTTATTTATACGGCTGTTGACATCTTCTGTCGCACCTTCTCTTGATGTTATAATGCTGCCCACGTAGTTGAATTCTTCTACGTATTCTATCTGCTGTCCACTCACTGTTATTGGCTCACTATAACTGTTGTTTGTGTCCTCATTGCCTTGGTTTTCTCGATATTTAATTCCATCTTTCAATTTGATATTTAATTCAATCTTTGCTTCTTTTGCTTCTGCTTTCAACGAAATTTTTGTCGAAATTTTTTTTTTAAATTATTAACTTTTTTTTAAAATTATTAACTTTTTTTTATTTAATTTCAGCCAACTTTTTTTGTTACTCTCTTTTGTTTACTATATTTTTCTTTTTCTTACACCTTATTATTCTTCTATTTTTACAGTTTGTAGCAAATTTGCATATGTATTTATGTGCAAACAAATGAATCCATACATGATCTCATATTCTTTTTATGGACATACTTTGGTTGAATGGTTATTGAAATGGGTATTTTGTTGAATTGAAGCAAATTGAAACAAACAGATAAATAAATTCCAAGGCGAGTTAATTAAGGCAAATATAATAAAAATAAAAGTAAAAATAAAAAAATAAAAAATTTACATTAAATAATTTATGTAAGTAATATAAGAAACTAATATGTTTGAAACTTAATGAATTTATAGTTTGGTGATTTTTTTTAATATAATAATTTTTTTTACTTAAAATTATAATTTCACGGTTGAAGTAGGAATTTAATAAAATGATAGAGATAATTGTAATTATAAATTAAATTGAAAGTGCATTTGAATTTTAAGGTTAGCATAAATTTAAATTTGGAATATTTCCCAATCGCGTAATAAAATTGAAAATCGAAAACAAATTTGTTTGTAAAAATATTATAAATTTCTATAATAGTATATTGTAATACTCATGCATATAACAAACCTACCGTAGACCAAAACAAACAAATTATCACATTGCAACTTTTGTTTTTATTTTTGAACTAATAAATTACAAAGCCAAACATATTATGAATGGAAATATCACTTTTTACTTTTAAGTACTTAGGATCAAATTACTATTTCGTGCCAGTACATTTTTGTTGTTGCAATATTTGAACTTTTTTTAATGAATCATTTGTTTTGGGTTTGTTATACATATGAATATCACTGACCCTAAAAAAGAAAGCAATAATAATTTATGTTACGTAGTCTTAGGAATTTAGGATATTTCTTAAGATTAATAATTGTAATATTAGGAATACATTTATGTAAAGTGATTTTACATTTTTTTATATAGAGTTTAAATGTATTGCATGTTAAATATTATGTGGACGTTTTTTTTTCTATAGAGTTTAAATGGCGTCCATAAGAATTAATGTAAAAATTTAGTATAAATAAGATTGAAAATTTAAATAAAGACAGAGTTAATTTTGGTCCAAAACCTAAAAACAAATATCTTGTTTTTAATTAATTAATTTAATATATTATTGTACAGATAGGCCTTCATGGCCAGGCATTGTTAAATAACTAATGTATTTTCTAAGAGCCTTACTTGACAATAGGATTCATTCACATCTGGACAGTAGGCTGACCAAGAACATAAGGTGGGAATGATAAATTTAAACTCTATAATGAATAAAATATAACATGGCGACCCTACAAACATCGGACTGATGGAAACTATAAAAACTTATGGAAACTATAAAAAAATTAATCTCAAGGAACTGAATATCAGGATAATGAGACTAATGACAGACTTGCAACAATTTGTTCGGTATAGATTACGTGAAAATTTTTCTGTACGTTAAAAAAAAAATTATAAAAATAAAAATATTTCTGTATTTCAAATAAAATAAAAATAAAATAAATAAAATTAAAAAAAAAAAAAATTTTGTACTTTAAAACAAACAAGATTTCTTTTAAATATAATATGTCTAATATGTCTAATATGCCTAAATTCATATGGAATTTAATGTTTTGAAAAATATACTAAAGAACTTGAAGAAAAATCCGAGTAGAGAATATTCAAGTCAATATATAAAAGTAAAAACTAGAGAAATTGAGAATATATGGCATTCGCTGGAACTAAAGCTAACGAAAACTCAACTTATAGAAGTCACACCGAAATTTAATGAAATAAAGGAAAGCATATTCAGATTGCTAAAATTAAAGAATACAGAAGCAAAGATGGCACAATTCGACCTTTTAACCGCTAACAAATTGATAACTACATTTGAAGGAGATTATAAAAACCTCCAAAACTTCTTAAACCTGATAGATTTTTATGGAGAAGCACTAACATAAATAGAAGAGAAAGGGAAACTGTTAAAATTCGTGTTAGCAACAAAGCTATCAGAAAAAGTAAAAAATAGACTATTGACAGAAGCAACACCATCAACGTTTGCCCAGCTAAAGGCGCAATTAAACCAAGTCTGTAAAAGCAATAAAAAGTCATTGAAGATAATGAGTGAATTAGCAAATTTAAGTTAGGTAAATCAAAATATAAATGCTTTTGTAACAAAAACCGAGTATTTAATTTCAAGCTTGAACCAGTTACACATAACAGAACAAGGTGAAGAAAGCAGACAAGTTATAGCCAACATGAATGACTAACTAGGTCTAAGTACTTTTAAGAAAGGTTTAAATGAACCATTCAAAACAACAATACAAGCAGCTAGACCAAAGAAATTTAATGAAGCAATAGAAATTTCAACCGAAATATATACAAGCAGTACTAGACAAAACGACGTGATGTACTTCAGGTCACATGCACCTCAAAGGTATAGCAACTATAATCACGGCAAGAATGGGAACAATTTTCGACAAAATACATTTAACAGATATAACAAATTAGAAATTTAATAGAAATAGCTACAGCAATAACAATAATAATAATAATAATAATAATAATAACAACGATAACAACAGTAACAACAACAACAGAAACAATAATAGTAATGGTAACAATTATAGAAGATCTAATAATCACCAAAGTAACAACAGAAATCAGGGATCCAACAATTCGGGAAACGGGGACAACCCCGACCAACAACACCGGGGACATACCAAAAAGAAATTAATCCATTTAATTGATAATAACAAAACCTCAAATTACATTAAGATCTTTAACGATAACAAAAAACCTTTAACGCTATTAATTGACACAGGCGCAGACATTTTAATATTAAAGAACAATATATTGGATGAAACTGACATCATAGAAGAAGATCATTGTCAAATAAATGGCATAGCAAATAAAAACATAATTTCCATGGACATAGCAAAAATAAAAAAAAAATAAATAAAAAAAATCAAATTGATTCAATTAGAATTTTTAAAAATGAAATAAAAATATATATATTAAATCAAAACCCAATAAATCAAAATCAATATGGAAGAATAAAGTATGTTATAATTATAATAATGTAATGATTATGATTTATAAAAATCGTATGGAAACAATATTGTGGTTGTAATTGTGTTAGCAGGTGTGAAAAAAAATTGAAGACTTGTAATGTAATAATTAAGAAAAAAAAAAAGAAAAAGAAAGAAAAAAAAAAACAGGAAAAAATTAAACTATTTAACTTGGCAATTATACATTTATCTACAAATTTTTTTTTTTATATTAATTTTTTATTAAATTTATATAATTTATTTTTTCGTCTTCTAAATAAAAACTCGTTAGATTATTTAAATTAAATTGAATTATATACAAAAAACAATAAGATCAGACAGCTTCAACCTAAACTATGATCAATAAAACTAAATTTAATTATCTATTATGTATTTGATATACATGAATTATAAAACAAAATGTATTATTGAAAACAAAATAAAGAAAAAAAAATTTAAACATAGAAGACAAAATCATTAATCATAAATTTCACATTGTAGAAGAAAATATTAATATAACTGATGGTATTTTAGGTAGAAATTTCCTAATATATATGTAAAATATACTATGAAACTTATGTGCTTATAAATTTAATAAACGAAGGAGAAATAGTACTACCAATGAATATGAACATCAGAACAATAGGAAAAATCACTACACCACCTAGAACTGAAATAATAAAATCCATTGATCTGATATATAAGAAAATAGTTTGGTAATCGCACAGGAATTAAAAAAAGGAAAATTCACAGCAAACTTCATAGTACCAGCCACAGGTATCAAACACATAAAGATTCTAAGCACAAGTGATGAGACAGCAGTTATAGAGAATATGCAACTTGAAGTACAAGACCTGAGTAACTATCAGATACTAAAGTACTCAAATAAAAATCATACAGGAAGATTTGAAAAATTGAAAGCAGAAATACAAGTAGAAAACGAAAAAGATGAAGATGCAAAAAACACAATCTTAAACATTTGCAAGGAAAAATGTATTCCACATAGCAGACGAGCGACTTTCTACAAATAATTTTTATGAGCAAAATTTATCTACAACAGATAAAACATTAGTCTACATCAAGAACTATAGGATACCCGAAGTACAGCAACAAGAAATAGACAGACAATTAGAAAAATTAATCAAAGAAGACATTGTCGAACCTAGTTCATACAACTCACCTTTATTAATAGTACCCATGAAAGCAACTGATGGAGACAAAAAATGGGGACTAGTGGTGGATTTTCGGTCTTTGAATAAAAAGATAGTAGATGACAAATTCCCACTCACTAGATTGGATGACGTATTAGATAAACTAGGAAGAGCAAAATACTTCTCTCCTCTAGATATGACAAGTTCACTTCATCAAATACCATTACATCCGAAATCAAGGCCAATGACGGCATTTTCCATGAGCAAAGGGCACTATCAGCTTAAAAGATTACCTTTTGGACTAAAGATTTCCACAAACAGCTTTCAAAGAATGTTATCAGTAGCTCTAAGTGGACTACAGGATTCAGCATTTCTATATGTAGATGACATATTTAGATGTAGATGACGTATTTGGAAGTAATTTAAAAGATCATAATCAAAACCTGGTAAAAGTATCAGAAAGAATCTTACTAACACTTACAGGAGTCAGTTGATTATTTTGTTCAAAAATCTTACTTACACTTACACTGCTCAGTTGATTATTTTGTTCGCTGTTTTTTTTTTTTATTTTTTAAAATTATTTCGGATTTTATTTGAATTATTTATTTAGGATAAAAATTTTATATTTAGTATTTAATTGTTTTATATTGCACTAAAATAAAAGTGATAAAGTAATTAATTGGATTAAAATAAATTTTAATATAAATATAATAATAAAATGTACATTAATGTTAAGTGATCTGTTATACAAGCCGTATTCTGTGAAAATACTGTGTTATAAATTTTAATTGTAAACACAAGAACAGAGTGTAAAATAATAACAAATGAAAAGCAAAATAAAAAGACACTATTCTTCTTTTAAATATAATACAAACTTTATTTTCACAACTTTTTTAATAATTCTTATATATTTTTTTTTGTTTTTTCTTTTTTGTGAATTATTTATTTAAACTATGAAATTACTATAATGCATTTTATTTTACATAATAACTGAATCAAATATAACAAATTAATCAAATAATCAAACAAATATATCAAAAGAATACTAAATATAATAGCACAGGCATAATAATAAATTCACTTTTAAATTATAATTTTTATTCGCGAATGTTCTTTGAAAATAAAATGATGGTATTCACTAGCTGTAATAAACTATGCTAAGCTTGGATTAAATTTAGTTGTAAACAAATATATATAAAAATTTTAATTATATAAGCCCGCGTTTAATTATATTAATTATATTTAATTGAATTATACATGATTATATAAAATGATATTTAAATTTAATTGAAGAATAAAAGTAAATAAACCAAATGTCAAAAACTAACAAATTTAATTATCAAAAGACAAGGCTGAAGTCCAAAGAAAACGACATGACATTCTATGTCGACAAAATATGTCAAATTATATTTTGGATACATGTGTTTAAATGGTAACATTATAACAAATGGTACGACACGACAAAGTTTGTCGCACTGCTACATTTCATTTTGACAGTTTATTTTTAAATATTAAATTTTTTCTTGTTTTTTTTGAATTGTTTGAAAATTTAAATTGTGAAATTGTTTTGTTTTTGGACATTTTATTTTATTAATTTATTTTATTTATATTAGTTATTTTATTTAAACGTTCTTCTTCAACTTAAATATGTATTTTGAATATCAACTGTCAACTGAAATGTCTCGTTCACTGGACTTGCTATGCGACATTTTATGACAATCTAGGACTACAATGTCGTGTCGTTTTCATTTGACTTCAGGCTACAGAGATAAGAAACTAAGCAATGATTCTAAAACTTAAAGAAAGGAAAAGAGGAAATTTAGAACAAATAATAATAAATAATTACAGTGGATATCCACTTTTATTGATAGTTAGAATTATTGTTTAATTAAAATAATTTTTCGCTTTCTGATGTATCCCTAAAATACATTACTATATATTAATTTCTTATACATTATAACGTCTAAATAGATAGTTAACAAGATTGTCTAAGCGCTTTGATTCTTTTTAAGATACAATCAAGGAATTGTTAAATGATAAAATTCTTGATTTAGAACATCGTTTGGATAAAAAAATTGAAGAATCTATCACTAATTTTAATAAAAACTTTGAAACTATAGGGGTTTTCGTTTTCTAGTTCAGAGCATAGCTCTGAGCACGCTCTGAGTCAAATGAGCACGCTCCGAGCAGAGCGTGAACAGATAAGCTCTGAGCGCTCAGATTTAATAAAAAAACACGATTTGAGTAAACTGTCATTTTTATTTTATTGTTGTTTCAAATTGTCATTTGTTATAATCAAATTTAAACTTAAATTTTGAAATTTACAAAATTCTAAACTAAAAACTATTTATTTTTGATTAAATATTAATTATTTACCATCACAGCTCATATCGTCGGCCATTATTTCTTAATTGTAAAAATCACTGTTAATAATTATTTTAAATTTTAAAATAGTTTACTTTTTTACTATCGTATAGTAGCGTCATCTTTTTTGTTTTAAAATAAACATCCCTTTTTCACATTTAATATTCAAGCGCTCTACGTGCTCTGTTAATTTAAATCGAGCACATAGAGTACGCTCTGAGCGTGCTGTGAACGCATAAAAAATTACGGATTTCAAGCTCTGAACGCTCTGAGCAAAAAAAAAACACGAATCTGTTTTTGATAGTTCGTGCCTGCTCTGAACCAAAAAACGGAAACGCCTTGTAGGAAATAAAATGGAAAAACTAGAAAATGACATGCATAATATGATCGTCAACGAGTCCAACGCAAATTATCAGAAAATTGTCAGTGAATTGTCTGAACGCATGAATTCGTATGCTACAAGTGATATACAAAAAGAAATAAATTTACATCGTACTCCAACGACCTTATTGTCAGTGGTATCCTTGTAACACAGCAAGAAAATCTGTGTGAAGTCTTTAATAAGATTGCCAAAGCTATTGGTTTTGTTGCAAACTTTGAATTTGTTGACACTATATTTCGCACTAGGAATAATAGTAAGACTTTAGTAATAAAGTTCATATCTAATTCCTCGAAGGTAATATTATGCAAAAAATATCTACGCTTTAAGAATTTGAATACCTCCTATATTGGTTTAAGTGGTGCTGTTCGTATCTATATAAATGAAAGTGTACCATCTCATGCTTTGTTTCTTCTTCCAATTGCGAACAAAATTAGAAGTGATGGCTGAATAGTAAAAACTTTTACGATGAGAGGCTTTTTGTATATTGCTAAAACCAAAGGTGAGGAACCTGTTCAAATAACATCAAAGGACCAATTACTAAGAAGCGATGATAATAATAAATCTCAAATTGTTAATGTTTAATTTTTACTGATTAGGGAATCGTCAAAGTTGTCATTTATCTGCATTTTTAATTATTTTAATTTTAATTTTTTTTTTTTTTTTATATATAGTTTTTATATTTATTTTTGATATTCCTAACCTATTATTTCACTTCCTTGTTGAACTAAAAATTTGTAAGCTTAGCTTTGATTTAAATTAAATTATGTTATTTAAATTTTTTTTTTTATATTATAGCCAAAACTTAGGTTTTGAACCTTTTAGCACTTGCGTACCGTTGACCATTTGAAAAAGGAACGGATAGTTAAAGGAAAGGAAAGAAAAAGGAAGAAGAAAAGTTTTGTGGGAAAGAGCGAACAATGTTGTTAATATTCATCTTAAATCTCTGTAAATCATAAATAAAAAATCCTTCTCTCATTGGGAATGCTGCGATTGGGACGCGATGCCACAATCGAGATGTTCTTACTATAAAAGAATTTCCATAGCCGGACTTAAACCATCTCGGAATTTCCACTGTGAAAGGGTGTGCACTTGATGCCTCTCGTGTTATGCGACAGAATTGCTTGAGAGGAGGAAGAAGTGACTTTAATTCCTCGGAACAAGTGCAAACACCAAGTAGATATCTATAAAATAGAGAAAGTGCTCCAACAATACGACGATGACCAAGTGGTATAAGGGATGAAGTCACGTTTATGTCGCCTATAAGACGAATGGCGCGGTTTTGAACTTTGTCCAAAAACTTTAAAGCAGTTTTTGGTGCACCTGCCCATAAATGTGAGTTATACTCGAGCTTGGGTCGTATATATGCTTTATAGATTTTTAAGAGGTCTCGAGATGAAAAATTTGCAGCAACTTAAAAAGCCCAAACATTTGGCGGCGCTTTTCGCAATATCGAAAATATGCTCATTCCAGTGCATATTTTGATTCATTCGCATCCCGAGAATGTTCAAGTCTTTGAGTCGCTGAATAACTTCATTTTGAAGCCGGAGAATTGGTTCGAATGTTGTTAGCTTGTTACTGACAAGACAGCTTTGAGTTTTTGAAGTGTTAAACTCGACTCTGTTTGCTCTACCCCAGTCGACAATTTTGGCTAGGTCGTGATTGAGTGCACCAGCCATCATTGTTCTTTTGGAGTTGACTGCTGAAGCTGTAGCATTATTTGTTTTAAAAAAATCATATGATGCTACTAGAGTGATGTCATCGGCAAAACTATGGATTGGATTGAAAGTTAATTTGAGAAGGTCATTAATGAAAATGAGAAATAGGGTGGGTGAAAGGACGGAGCTTTGTGGAACACCAGCATTGATTTGAAGTTGGTCGGAAAAACTACCGTCAACTGAAACTATAATAGATCGATTTAAGAGAAAACTTTCAATCCATTTAGAAAAGGTTCGACCGAGGCCTACAGCATTGCATTTTGCTATAAGAGCAGAATGCCAGACTCAATCAAAAGCCTTAGATATATCCAGAGCTACAACACCAGCTTCACCAGATTGATGAAGACTGGTGTTAAGCTTTTCTCAGAGGCATGTCATGAGATCACCGGTGGAACGCTGAGCTCGAAAGCCGTATTGACTATCATGAATTATACCTCTACTATCAAGATATTTCTTCAACTTTTGATTGATTAAGATTTCCATCGTTTTGGAAATAATGGAAGTAATAGCTATGGGCCTATAGTTCGAAGGATTGCTTTTGTCACCTTTTTTGGGAATAGGATAAACTTGGGCAACTTTCCAATAGGACGAGTAAGTTCCTGAAGAAAAGGACAAATAGAATAAGTTGCGCAGAGGTTTAGAAATGGCGAAGGCAATGTGTCGCAGTACAATCGCAGGTATACCATCGGGACCGGTAGATTTTTTTATATCGAGATTCTTCAAGACTTTTTCTACAGGTCTTGTTCTGAAGTATATCCTTCCAAGCGAAGAATTAACAACAGGGATTGTTGGCGGATTTTGGGCTGTATTAGGGAGTGTGGAATTGGCTGCAAATAATTTTGCAAAAAGGTTAGCTTTTCCAACAGAATCTGATATAATTGTACTATTATCAATCATAGGTGGAAATGAAGATTTGCAAAAATTTTGTCCAACGCTTTTAGCAAACGTCCAGAAGGACCTGCTGTTGTTAGGGAGATTAAAGATTTCTCGTCTCAAACTTTGGTTGTGCAGGAATTTTTGCTGATTGATAATTTTTTTTACATTTATTCCTACCACTTTATAACTCTCATATGTGTTGACAGTTTTATTATTCTTGTATTTTTTATAAGCTTCTTATTTGGATTTCAGAGCTTTGCTGCAGAGGTCATTAAACCAGCCTGAGGGATTTCGTTTTATACTTTTAAAGCTATTTGGAATGAAGGTTTTCATTCCTAATAGTATCCTTTTGGTAATCACCTCTGCAGCAAAGTAGACATTTTTATATTGGAAACACAACGACCAGTTCGATGCATTTAAAAAGTAGTTGAAGCCTTCCCAGTCAACTTGGTGATAATGCCAAACTAGTCTTTTGGGAGAATTAGAAGAACTGGTTGTTATGCCTACTTCGAAGCTTGTGTTTACAAGACAGTGGTCGGAACCACAAAAGTTCAACTAAGGCAAACATTCGGTACTGTTGTGACTAGAAAAGTGAAGCCAGTCCCTGTTATGAATATTAAAGTCTCCCGCCAAAACATTCTCAGATTCGGGAGTGGTTTCCAGAATTTAGCTTATCTGATTGGATAGACTTTCTTTAAGCATATCAGTTTCTAGCTGGTTCGCTTGAGGCGATCTGTAAGTAAAACAGAAGTGAATGATGCGCTTATCGACGTGTATTTTCATCCAATTACATTGATAAATTGGGTTGGAGCACTCAAAATTTTGAAGTGTTTTATAAGCTACATCATTTCGTATATACAAAGCAATCCCTCTATGGGGTATAAAAAGTGGCACAAGCAAAAATTATTGATATTAAAATTAATATCATTATTCACAACTTGTGTTTCACTTAGTGCTAGAATTGCTGGATTTTGAAGCCTAGATGGCTTTCGACGGAATAGAAATTCGTTGATAGACCGCGGATGTTACAAAAATCTATCTTAAACATTATAGCAATAGAAAAGGGAAATAAATTAAAATTAACAGAAGTAATCCAAAAATAAAAAACAACAAAACCAAACAAACATTAACACCTTCGTTCGTAATTCTCCTCCTTCCCTTTTACCATCCTCCTTTCCAAATTTTCCTTTCCCTCCCTAGCCAAACGTACCAATCGGTATAAAAGGTTCCCACCTAGTGTTTTGGCTATGCATAAAAAAAAAAAAAAAAAAAAAAAAAGAACCTAAAAAACCTTTTTTTTTTTTTTTTTTATTGGTTATTTGTCCATATATTGGAATATAATGATTTTATATTTGATAATGGAAGTACTCTTCCTATTGGCATCTTTGGTCTTATTCCGAATATTGTACTGAAGTCTGCCCTCAGTGATATACAACTGCTAAATCTTATACACATTAATATCAGAAGCCTGATAAATAAGGTTGACGTGCTAAGATGCTGCGTCTTGAAATCAAATGTACATGTTATTATGGTATCGGAATCATGGTTGGACAATGCTATTTCTTCAGAAATGGTAAGAATCCCCGGTTTCAAACTCTATAGGTGTGATCGATCAAGGCTCAGTGGTGGGGCAACCACTCGTAGAGGTGGTGTAGCTTTATAAGTTAAGTGTGGTCTGTCTGTTAAAATATTAACTCACTCCATTGATTCAGATGATATTGAATTTATCTGCGCTGAAGTAAAATGCCAACGCAATGTAATTCTCTTGGGTACCGTCTACTTTCCACATCATGCGGTATATAAACTAGATCCTTCAAAAGGGCTTTAGAAAGATTAGGAAATAACTATGAATTAATAGTTGTGCGTGGGGATTTCAATATTGATCTGCTTGATGACAGTCATGCACTGAGAAATGTCTTCTATCACGTAATTAATAATTTTTCCTTAAAAGTTGTCAATGAAACTAGTCCTACTCGTTTTGGTGATTCCCGATCATCTCTACTTGATTTATTCCTAATATCCTCCGAAAAGAAACAACTTGTGAAAAAATTTGGTCAGGTTTCTTTGCCAGGTTCTTCTAACCATGATCTGATATACATGGCTTATAGAGTGCCTATTGTGACACCAATGCAACTGGTTAATTACAGAGAGTACAAGATTTGTAATACTAGTAGACTTCTTCACTGTGCAACTAGATCACCATTGTCTTTAATTTAAGGTATTAATAATCCCAGTAGTAAAATTGAGTACTTTAACAGTGTAGTATTGAAACTCTTTGAGGAACATGTTCCTTTAAAGTCATTTACTCCACACAGTGATTTTATTCCATATTTTAGTCCTCTGATCCAGGAATATGCCATGTCATGCCATTCCCCACGAAACACGAAGGGCAACATGTGCTCCTGCCTACACCATTGAAATCCCTAGATGGCAAAAGATAAGTTATGGAAATTCGCTTATAACTTCAACATCCCGAATGTGGAACCAAATTCCATCTTATGTGTTCCCAAAACATGACAAATTTTATATTTATGACCCAACCAAATTCAAGACGAAGTTTTGTACAAAAAATATTTTACTTTTGTACAAAAAATATTTAGTAATCTGAGTTTTCTTATGTTAAGCGGCAATTTATTAAACAAACGACATGAAAATATAAAATAAAAATTACGCAAGTAGTAGTTCTAAAATTCGGTACAAGCCTCATTGTATTGTTGTTATCGCGTATATTGTATTGGTCTAGGTTTCTAAAATTTAAATTACCGGATTTAATAAAAAAGTTTTGAGAACTTTGTAACAATACAAGTGCCTTAGCGGAAGGATATTTAAATCGATAAATAGTGGAAGACTGCTTTCAAATCTATTTTTGTTACATAAGTATGTGTTTCTGAACAATAAGTATAGGGTGTAATTTTTTTGTTATGTCATTAATTTTGGAAAAATCTGGTGAAAAAAGACCATTGAGGAACTTCTTTCTTTTATATCTTAAAAGAGCTAAAAGAATTTCCAAGACCAACTGCTTGCTTTCGGTTGTGCAAATATGACTCGAAAAATTTTAATTGTTAATTAGTAAAATTCATAAGATAAAATTTGTGTAATAGAATTTCATGATCTACATCTACACAATCGAATGCCTTTTGCAGATTTAACAAAACGCATAAAAAGACTTTTTTCTTATTTGAGTATTTGGGGATGAAATTAGTTAGACTTAGACAAGCCGTAACTGTGTTGGAGTTAGTCTCTAATCCATATTGCTCTTCATAAAGCATGTTATTAAGTTTTTGAAATTTTTTTAGACGATCTTTGATTATTGTATCTAAATTTTTTAACATTACATTAAGAATCAAAATAGGTCTATAATTGGAGCAACTTTTGTTACTACCGTTTTTAAAAATGTAGGTTACAATTGTCTTTTTTAGAGTAAACTTTTCCAAGATCTGATTGCCGTGTTTAAAAAACTTGTTAATAAGTTTGCCTTAGCCAGTTTTGCTGCTGATGAATTCAGTGAATCGATTGCTTTTTTAACTTTCTGAGAATTAAAAGAAAACAAGTTAAAAGTTAACGAAAATATTTGCGAACCGATGGTATATTTGTAATTTCTGTAACATGTATGAGAAAGGGTGTCGGGATAAAATTAAATAAGATAAAATTACATAGGACAAATGTACATAAGATAAAATTACATATGAACAAAATTCCATAGAGACAAAATTACATACGGACAAAATTTCATATTAATATTTTATAAAATTTCAAATTATTTGGTTTTCTAATGAAGGTACTTTTTTCCTTAAAAGAAGTAAGACTACTAATTCCTTATAGTTCGCTAAATAGTTCGCCTGATCCTTCTACCGCTTTCGATTTATTCCTTACTAAATTTAAAAGTCATATTTCAAATTGCAGTATAGTCAAAAAAATCAAAACTCAAGCAAACTGAAACAACTAAAACCGTGGATGAGTCAGAAGCTATTGCGAAAAATTAAAAAAAAAAAATCAAATTAGAATTCGTCTATTAAAACATCCAAATTGCACTAGACTCAAAGTGTATTACGAAAAACTATGCCGTGAGTTGAAGCGTGATATTCCTAATTGTAGAGACAGTTATTATGAAAAAAATCTAACTGAGAATTCTGGAAACTCGAAAAAGGAGTGGAAGTTAGTAAATGAAATTCTTAATAGAAATATTGCAAATAGTCATATTGTCATAAAAAATAGTAGTGAGCTTGTTTCTGATCCTTTAGATGTTGCTAATTTATTTAATAATTACTTTTCTACAATAACAAATTCACTATTAGATAATTCTCCTTATGTTGTGTCAGCATGTAATTGTAGTAACTATATCGTTCCAGAATCATCTCAACAACAAAGTTTTTTTCTTTCTTCCTTTTTCTTCGACAGAACTACACAAAATTATAATGTCTTTAAAATCTTCATCTTCTTCTTCCTTTGATAAAATTTCAAATAATATTCTAAAAAATGTTTCTTTTCAAATTGTTGATGTTCTATGTTATATTTTTAATTTCAGTATACAGAATGGTATTTTTCCACATGCTCTAAAAACAGCTGTTGTTATACCTTTGCATAAAAAAGGAGATACTTTATTATTCAAAAATTATAGGCCTATTTCAGTTCTTTCAAAAATTTTTGAAAAAGGCATTAAGTTTAGAATCATAAAATATTTGAATAACATCAGCTTTTTCACCGAATTTCAATATGGGTTTAGAAGTGGTAAATCAACTGAAGATGCCTTATTAAAATTATGTAGTGAGCTCTACAAGTCCTTAAATGATTCTGAAATTCCGGCTGCTTTATTTATAGATATCACAAAAGCTTTTGACATGGTGGACCATACCTTATTATTAAACAAATTGTTTAAAGCTGGTTTTAGAGGTTTTATTTTGGATTGGTTTGGTTCATAACTTAAAGATCGGATGCAAATAGTAAAAATTTCAAACGTATACAGTTCCGAAAAATTGATAAATATCGGAGTTCCTCAAGGCTCTGTACTAGGTCCAATACTTTTTTTAATTTATGTCAATTCAATTTTTGCTCAAGCGTTTAAAGGAAAAATTACTGCTTTTGCTGATGATACAGCTCTATCCTATTCAAATGTAAATTATTTTAATACTTTTACTGATATAAATTTTGATTTGGATATATTAAGGCAATGGTTCAAAATGCATAAACTAATAATAAGTAACAAAACAAAATTTATGTTTTTTAATCCGTCAGGAAAAGTATGTGAAAGTATTTCTGTAAAATATCACTCTCCTAAGTGCTTAAAATTTAGGTTATGTAATTTATGTGTAAATGATGTGTCTGGTATTTTGTTTAATGAGAACCATAACTGCTCAGAAGATTGTTTCTATGTTGAACGTGTGGATAGCTTCAAATATTTAGGTATCTCGTTAGATGCTAGACTAAACTGGAAAGATCACACGTCTTATCTAAAAAGATACCTGAATAAAGCAGTTAGGCAACTGTATCATCTAAGTTTATATTGTCCTTTCTCTGTTTTAAAACTTTTTTACAATGGCTTGATTAAGTCTAAACTTCAATATGGTCTGTGTTGTTGGGGTGGTACCCATTATAATAAAATTGAGCCTTTGTTAATTAAACAAAAACATTGTGTACGTATTATTTGTAAGGTCAGTCGTAGAACTCCCAGTTTTTATTTTTTCAAAAATCTAAAAATTCTTCCATTAAGACATCTATACTATTTTAAGGTACTTAAACTATTTTTTTTAAAATCGGGCTATAATAATTCGAGATTGTTGGTGGATCACAATTTGCGTGTAAATAATAGAAATGTTGTAAATGTACCCAAAGTTAAAAAATCTCATTTTCGTCACTTTTTTACTGTAACTGCACCTCAGCTGTTTAATAAGTTACCTGAATCCTTTAGAACCGAAAGAATACAAATTAGATTTATAAAACAAATAAAATCCTGGCTCTTTTCATTTTCTCATGCACAAATTGAATCAATATTAATACCCATAATTTAAACTTACTTTTTATCTGTTTTCTTATTTCCTATTTTTTTATTTTATTTTTTTTTCTTTTTGTTATTTCTAATGGCTTTTATTCAGATCGTAATTCATTGTACTATCCTATATTTTATTTTATTTTTTATTAAAAACTTCAAATCTTTTTATATTTTACAATTAAATTAAATTCATTCTTCTACAATTAAATAAAACATTATATCAAATAATTCTACACTAATTTTATATTGTTTTTCCCCATTAATACTATTACACCTGTTATTTTAATAAAGTAAGACATTCGTCTCTTGCACTATGGCAATAGAATGTCTTTAACTATTTCATTCAGAACTTGAAGCTTAAAATTGGCTAATTAAAGTTATATTATGTACAAATTTTTTGATCTATATGATATTTTCTAATATGTATGTATATTTGTAGTTTATAATAATTGTATTAATCTTTTACTATAATACATATTATATACTGTACATTTGTGAACAATTATTAATTCTTAATTCATAATTCAAATGTTTGTTTTTTTTTAATAGTATATAAATTAAAAAAAAAAAAAAAAAAAAAAAAAAAATTCTTTAATTTGGTTAAACATGGTTTATTAGTTATATTTTATTATGGTTTTACCATTTCAAATTTATTAAAGTCATGAATGAGCTATAATTTGTTTATTGCTTTTTGCTATATATTTTGTACTAAAATCTTGCCATCTGCGTTTACCTGTCGTTGGCAAAAAATGGGTTTAAGTAAATGAGTAGCGGGGGTTTGGGAGCAGAAGCCCCCAACAATAAAAGCAAAATTTGTATTTTCTTAATAGTTTTTACTAAATTTACACTGTTTTTAAAGTTGGGAAAAAAGATTGTAAAAGATTATTACTATTACTGAAAAGATTAAAAATCATTATTAGAAAGAAAGTTTACAAAATAGATTGTTAAATTTTAAACTAAAATTAAACTTATTTAAGAACATCCAGAAATCTACCTGAATTTTTAAAAATTTAAAGAAATCATAAGTTTGTTTAGACGTAGATCTGAAACCTTCCGGCTACCTGAATAATTTAAAGCCTTATATAGCCTATAATGCCAAAATTAGGTTAAAATTAGGTAAAAAATTTAAAAATTAAAAAAAAAAGAGAGAAAAAAATCCTTGATCTGAGTTTGGTAAATAATGCAGGCAAAGGGAAATTAAGAAGATAGAAGCAAAGTATACATAAATAAACTAGCGTTGTAAATCGCCATAAATGACGGAAGCAAACTAAATTCTAGCATTTCTTTCCTTCATTACAGTTTTCATTTCAAGTTTAAGAAAAATACGTATTTGCTTACTAATTTATCATACCTTTATTTTTGTATTATAGCGCTTTTAATTACCATATAAACGGAATATTTGTAGAAAGGTGCAAAATTTTCTATTCCCTAAGGGTCATTTACTCGATAATTTTAGCGACATCCATTTTGCCAACATTGAAAATTTATCATATAAGTCAGAATCAAGTTAATCCTGTTAATATTCAATAACATTCGCTGCGTAAGTTTAACGTCAAAGTTTATAGTGAACAAATAATATTTTATAATGAGCCACAACTTTGAACGAAAACAATTTTAAAAACAAAAATAAATAAAATTGTAAATACAAAAAAACAATAATATTGTAGGTACACATAATATTTATTTTGATGAATAAAATAAAAACTCGTGTTGGAGAAAAAATTAAAATAAAAAAATTTAATGCAAATAAATAGGTATTTACAAAACTGTTCATAACTTGTGAACCATTGATCGGTTATTTAAAATTTCATTTCATTTCAAAAAATTCATTATCGAACTGTTCATGTTAAAATTCATACATAATTATTATTTATAATATACTTTAAAAAGAAGAACAACAATCAATATGGTTTTACCGATACCTATATATACCTACCTACTATATTAAGAAAAAATCACCACTCTCTACAACATACATTTCTACACACTTGAAAAAAAAAATAAATATATCTAAATATTATAAATTTACAAAGATAAGAAATAAAAAATAATAGTACAACATTTCATTTAATTTCTTTAAAAATGTATATGTCGTTATTGTTTTTATGTGTAAATCAGCAGAGCCAAAACCTAACCCCATAATACATACAAAACATTATGTACGATAAAAAAAAACAATAAACAAAAAAAATAAAAATAAATAACAACTTTAACTCTTCATCCCATCACATTTCTGGCTAGAGTATATATACCTATACAGGCTATGGCGGTAGCAAAACTATCCAAGGTATGATCATTATCATAAGAACAAAAAAAAAAGAAATTTGTAGACACATAGGATATTGTGTATAATTTTAAGTAATAAGAATAACCTTTAAGTGCATTATGTTTTTTTGTGTTAAATGCTGCTTGCCTTTTGGTTATTATACCATGTTAAACTATTGATAAAATTTCTATTAGTCCTTATTATTATAAATAAAAAAAAATTGTTTGTTTTATTTATATTATTATTATTATTTTTTATTTTTCCTTATTATTTGCGAAAAAGACTAACATTAAATTAAAAAAATATATTTCGTGCAATGGTATTTTTTCCTGCAAAGGTTCAGCATGGTAGACAGGAGTTAAAAATGAGCGCCAAAGCAATTTGTATACTTATTGCAATTTGTATATGTGTTGGAGTATTCCGTCGGACTTACAAACATCCAGATAAATGCAGAAAATTATATATATAATAAAGTATTACAATAGGAATTGAGAACTTTAACTAAGTATGTACATCAAAAAGGGATTCAACGGTAGAATATTCTAAACATAATAACCATAATTTTACTTTTTTACAAAAAATATTTAGTAATCTAAGTTTTCTTATGTTAAGCGGTGATTTATTAAACAAACTACATGAAAATATAAAATAAAAATTACGTAAAGAAGAAGTTCTAAACTGTGGTACAAGGCACATTGTATTGTTGTTATTGATTACTTTGCTAGTAATCAATATTAGATCTAAATAAAAAACAACTCTTAAATTAATAAAAATAAATTTATTCGATTTTTAGTACTATAAATAAAATTCCTATTTAAAAATACATTTTTAATATTTTTCTGTATGCGAAAATAAGAATTATCAATGTAATTTACGCTTATGTACCTACATACATATATAATGTATTTACATTATGCTTTTAAGTAACGAAATATAAAAATTATTTACCATAGTTTATCATTTCATTACTATAGTTGTTGAGTTGATAGGAGGAAAAAAAAGAGAGTAGGACAAAGAAAACACAAATTTAATAAAACTGTTTTAAAAATTCATAATTTCAAATTGAAATCAATTTGTACAAGTGAAATTATCATTGATGACGTTGTCAATGCAAATCATTACACAGGGTCTCTAAAGTGCAATTCAATTGTATATAAAAATAAGTCGAATATCTTGTACTTAAACATTCAGAGTATAAGAAAAAAGTTAGCTAGTTTAGAATTACTTATTAAATCTTTTGACTATGAAATACATATTTTGGTTTTAACCGAGATTTGGTTGCACGAAAGTGAAAATCAGTATTTTAATTTACCCGGTTACTCAAGCTATTTTTCAAATCGTGAAGCTAATAATTTGGCTAGCACCTTAATTTATAAGGAGGAATATGAAAAATCTAATATGTTGATAGTAAAATTATTAAAAGAAGGGGTAAGGATAATTTCCATTTACAAGGCTCCTCAAGCTAATTTTGATAACTTTCTTGGTAAACTGGATAAAATAAGAAGTCTATACAAAAATTCAATAATCTTGGGTGATTTCAATATCAATTTATTGAATAAAAGCAACAGTGACGTCAAAAATTATACTAATATCCTACTCTGTAATGGTTTTTGTATTTATAATAAAATATTGGATAAATTTGCTACGAGAACGGGTTTGAATTCATTAACTATTATTGATCATTTAATTTCTGATATGACTAAATATAAATATTATTTTCATTTAGCTGATACTCCCATATATGATCACAAACTAATTTTAGTTAGTGTAAATTTAAAGCCAATTAAAGAAAATTCCACCCACACGAAAACTGTACTTGATTATAATAGGTTATCTAATGACGATTTTTGGCTAACGCTGGATAGGTATGAGAGCTTCGATGAGTTTGTTAACACCTTTAGTTTATTATTAAAAAAATACACTAAAGTAATATCTGTTGGGAAGTATAGGAACAAGCATGACTGGATCACTAGTGGGATAATAGATGCAATGAAGGTTAGAGATTCGTTTTCTTACTATAAAAAAAAATATCCCCATGATATTAAAGTAAAGAAATTATATGAAGAACATAGGAAAAAAGTAAAATTTCTCGTAATCACGGCAAAAAAAAATTATTGTTCTGATATGGTCTCAAGACATCCAAGTAGCGGAAGAAATTTATGGAATTTATATAAAAGAATAATGTATAATGAGAGTGGTTCTGCTTCTAAAAGTAATATTCAGACAATTAGTCAAAACAACAAGACAATAAATAGTTCCCACGAAATTTGTGATGTTTTTAATAGTTTTTTTGTTAACATTACAAACGAATTGTATATAAGTGATGATCCTATTGACCAGGTATACCTGAACAGGTTTAGAAAAAATGTTTATACAGGGTTCGAACTCAGTCCGACTAATTCGGAAGAGGTTAAAAATATTATAAAATTGCTCAAGTTTTCTTCTGCAACGGGTCATGATGCAATCTCAAAAAAGGTTGTAAAACATTTTTCTACGGAACTTACACCAATCCTAGTCAAACTTATTAACGCTTCTTTTGCAATATTTCTTTTCCTCAGTCAATGAAAATTGCTTTAGTAACTCCTATACATAACGGAGATGATGCCATCAACCCCACAAACTATCGTCCTGTATCGGTTCTTAGTACTTTCTCTAAAATATTTGAGAAGATCGTTCAGTTTAGACTCTCTAGTTTTATGGTAAATAATGGAATTCTGCATCAAGAACAATATGGGTTTGAGAAGAACTCCAACACCACTGCCGCTTGTCGATCACTCACAGACTTTATAACCAAAAGTATGGACTCTGGTAAATATACGGCTTGTGTCTTTTTGGACTTACAAAAAGCCTTTGATTGTGTGGACCATGAAGTTCTGCTACATAAACTTTCATCTCTTCGACTCACTGTAGATCAAATACCGTTTTTTAAGTCATATTTATCCAATAGAAAACAGAGGGTTAATGTGAATGAACATTGTGGTAAGCTCTAACAATCAATAAAGGGGTACCACAGGGGTCAATATTGGGCCCTGATTTATTCAAATTATACATAAATGATCTTGCATATCTTAATCTCAAAGGAAGTCTTCAACTTTATGCAGACGATGCAGTTTTGAAATATTCTACAAGTACTGAAACTGAACTCTTAGATGGGATAAGAGAGGATCTAGTCACAATTGAAGAATGGTTGGTGTAGAATAGATTATCTCTGAATATTAAGAAAACAAAAATTCTCCTATTTGAGAATCAGAATTTCGTTTCCTCAAATTTTACACATGGCCATAAAACTATAGAAACAGAGAAATCTTTTAATTACTGAGGCCTCTTAATAGATAGTAAGTTAAGATGGAATATGCATGTTGAACTAATTTCAAGAAAGATTTCGCTCTATATTTTTATTTTAAGGAGATTGAAAAACTTTTTTAAAACAGAAACTCTATATACAATATATGCTTCTTTCATACTTTCTAACCTTACGTATCTGAATCCAATTTGGAGCAGGTGCTCTCAAATCCATCTAAAAACGTTAGATATCCAACATAAAAAAGCCATAAAAATAGTTAATGGATTTACAAATCGCCATCCAACTAATTTGTTGTACTCCTCTAAATTCTATAGTTTTGATAATATTTCTAGAAAAGAATTGTACATGATAGCCTTTAAAATAGTAAACAATAAAATCAAACATAATTTCATACTCAATCGAAGAATTGATATACATAGCCACAATACACGTAACAAAACAAACTTCTATCTTACTCTATTTAAAACTAATAACCAAAAAAATAATTGTTTACTTATTTGCTTGAATGCCTTTAATAATCTACCGGAGAAGCTAAAAATTATTGATTGTATTACGGAATTCAAAAAGCAAATAATGGAATACTTATTGTCGCATTAAAAGCTGTATATTCTGAAAAAAGAATAATAATTAATGTGTATATCAGTATATTTAAATATAAAAGTCAAATGAAACAAAAAAAAAAAAAAAAAATTATTTTATTATTATTTACATTATCATACTAAAAGGTGCTTATTATTGGAAAGATAATAAAAATATAACAATATTTAAACTTGTAAGTCAAATAAAACAAAATCAAAAAAGATAATCATAAAATCATATGTGAATATTAAATTTTCTCTATATGACCAGACAGCTTTTTGCTAGGTCTTTATTTTTAAATCTATTAATAATTATTACATATCTACTCAAGCTCCAAATATAGAAGAAATCAAAGCTACAATCAATATCCTGAAGCACAATAAAGCAACAAGTGAAGATGGAATTCCAGCAGAAATAGCCAAACTGGACCCTGACTTATTCGCAAAAACAATTGAACCCCACATCAGGAAAGCATGGATAGAGGAGAATATACCACCATCATGGAAGAAAGGAATGATTGTCAAGATACCTAAGAAAGGAGACTTGGCAAATTGCAGCAACTGGAGAGGAATCACGGTTCTAAATACTATTCATAAGATAATAGCAATTATTATAAAGAAAAGATTAGAAGAAGTACTAGAACCAATACTACGGAAAGAGCAGGCAGGTTTCAGACCAAACCGAAGCTGTGTAGACCAGGCAAATACTTTACGGGTCATAGTTGAACAATCAGTAGAATGGAATGCCCCACTATATCTACTATTCATAGATTTTAAGAAAGCATTCGACACAGTCAAGAGATGCGCAATATGGAGAACACTTACAAAGAAGGGAGTTCCTGAAAAAATCATCAACATCATCAAGCGATGTATGAAGATGCAGAGACAACAGTTCAACACAGAGGTAAGATCAGTGATCCATTCTACACCAATATAGGAGTTAGACAAGGATGTCCACTATCTCCACTTCTCTTCAACACAATACTAGACGGCATTCTAAGAGAAGTTTGCACTGGAATAAACGGAATAGAATGGGATCTCTTCAGAAACTTAGAAGACTTAGATTACGCAGATGATGTATGCCTCATATCAAAAAATCAAAGGGACCTACAGAACAAAGTCAACAGATTACAGGAAGAAGCAAAGAAATCGGGACTGGAATTAAATATCGAGAAAACCAAAGCAATGAGGACAAACAATAGTTATAGTGAGCCAATAACAGTGAGTGGACAACAGATAGAATACGTAGAAGAATTCTACTACCTGGGGAGCATTATAACATCAAGAGGAGGTGCAACAGAAGATGTCAACAGCCGTATAAATAAGGCAAGAAGAACATTTGGGAGCCTAATGAAGATATGGCGGAGCAACCAAATATCGAGAACAACAAAGCTAACAATATTCAGAGCATGTGTTAAGTCAACATTAATATATGGCAGTGAAACATGGCTCACTTCGGTCAGAATCAAACAGAAGCTACAAGTATTCATCAACAAGTGCTTGAGAATTATATGCAGAATATTCTGGCCGGCCAGAATTAGCAACGAGGATTTATGGATGATAACTGGAGAAGAACCTATCAACAGACAGATAAATAGGAAAAAATGGAAATGGATAGGTCATACACTAAGGAAATCAGAAAGCGATATAGCAAGAAGAGCTCTAGAGTGGAATCCACAAGGACAAAGGAGACCCGGCAGACCATACAACACATGGAGACGCACAATCGATCAAGAATTAACAGTCAACAATTATACCTGGGACGATATTAAGGAAGTAGTACTCAACAGAGAGGAATGGAGGTTCACTATCGAAGCCCTATGCTACCACGCGGAGTAATAGGAGAAAAAAAAAAAAAAAATAATTATTACATTAGAAATTTGTTAAAATCTTTTTTATTTAAATAATTTAATATAAAACATGTACTAGTTAGTTTTTAAGTAATAGTTGAATAGTAAAGAAAAAAAAAAATCAAATTTACAAAAATGATAAACTAATAAAAAAATAGATAGTTAAATTTTAAACAAAATTTATACTTATTTAAGAACATCCAGAAATTTACCTGAATTTTTAAAAGTTTTAAGAAATCTTAAAAAGTTTGTTTAGAAGTACATCTGAAATCTTCCGGCTACCTGAATAATTTATAGCCTTAAAACTAAATAATTTGATAAATTTCCAATTATAAGACCATAATAAAATATAAGTAATAAGACCGTGTTTAACCTTCAATTGGGCAGGATTAACGTATGTTAATATTTACTTTTTTACTTTTGCATAAAAACTTTATTATTTAGCCGATCTTAACGAAATCAGAGATCAGTGCCTAATTTTTGAGTAGATATTGAATATACAAAGAAAAGTTCAGAAAAACGTGTCTATGCCCAATTTTTTGGCAATTTAATTTTTTTTCTTCGTTGTTGGGCAAGATGTTAATACACATATTAATAAACATATATGATGATAAAGATGTTAGTAAACATATGTTAATATTTTTTTTATTCATACAAAATGTATGTTATTCTATAAAATTTTTGTAATTATTTGGATAAGAGTTGAAAAATAAGATTAAAGGTTCTGAAATATTTTAAATTGAAATAGAAATATACTAAAATTAATATATTTTAAAATATAAAATAAAGAAAAAATCAAAGGTTTTTTGAAAAAAAAAATTTGTTTTGAATTTTATTTTTGATATGTTATAAAAAAGAAAAATTCTGTTACGAAGTTAAATTAAAAATTTATGTCAACCATTGATGTATTGAAAATTTCGGCGAATGTTTCACAATCAGTTAAACTTTTTGTTGATGGATTTGGACCTATTGATTTTTCTCGGAAAATATTTTGTTGTCTGACCCTTTGATATGTTGATGGAATTATGTTTTATTCCACTTTGTGCCATCCTTTCCAATAAAATATTGATTTGAATCAACAATGTGATTATTTTCTTCTTCCCCAGAATCATGACCGTCACTTAGGTCTAAGATGCATTCTTTGAGCATCTGATTCTTCATTTTCATTTTGCGAAATACGATAATCTTCATTTTCATCATTGTCATCATTATCATCACTTTCGACTCTTGAGGGACCGGCAACTGTTTCAAATACTATTTCTTCTGATGGTCCTACATCCGCATTTTCATCATCTAGCACATGTTTGGCCAATCTAGAGAAATATGCTTATTCTTCCTCAAACGATGACCTGTAAAAATAAGTTTTTTGTGTCTTTTGCGTGCAATTGTTTTTTTTTTTGATTTTTTGTGTTCCTCATAGTGAAACTCAATAAAAAAAAAGTGTCATGTACCTATAACGGCATTTTCTTTTAAGTTGCATATATTTGGAGCAGTTTTGCTTGCTTTCGAAGAAATTTATTAATATTTACACCAAAACATATGAAATTTAAAATTTGAATAAAAACACTCATTTTTCGTATTTTTTGCATTTTTACTATAAATTACAAAATTTACTTACCTGCCTACTTGAACGGCACATACAATTTTAAACTCTTCCATATTATTGCTAATATTGAAAATTCAATAAATAATCTTTCCAAAATATATTTTATTTAATTTTTTTTTTATTTCACTGAAATAGATACACTGATGCTGTTGCCTTGTATAGGTACCTTGTAACAAACAGAAGTGCCCAGTAGCCCTTTCTTTTTCTAAAATACCGGTATTTCCAAAAAAATATCTTAGAGGATAGATATTCGAAGGTAATAAAAGCAAACATGAAAGTAACAGTAATGCACATACAAAAATAATCATAAAAATATAAAAATCACTTATTTTTGTCAAAAAATTCTCCATACAAAATGTATGGGAAAACCAAAAATATTAGCATATGTTAATCTTGCCCGCTTACGTATATTTAATTTGCTGCCCAAGCGAAGTTTAACCAAATAAAAGAATTAGTACTGTTACTTTTTATTTGAAGAAAAAATTTACCTTAATTACAAAACCAAATAATTTTAAGTTTTATAAAAATTTAAATATGTAATTTTTTTAAATATGAAATTTTGTCCGCATATAATCTTGTCTTATGAAATTTTGTGTCCGTATGTAATTTTATATTAGGAACCATAAAAAAGTGTTCAACAATTTTTTTCTACTCTGAAACAAAGCAATTATCAACATCTAACACTGATATTATTTTATATAGAATTGATGCCCTCATTAAACATAATTTTTTTTATAGATATTCCAAAGTGTTTGTTTTTTATTATTTAGGTCCCTAGCTATATATTTCAAATGAAAAATTTGTTTTACAGTCTTTTAACTTCCTTTTTAGCATTCTCGTATTATAGCATTTAGGTACATTTTATGTACAAGATGATCATTTTTGCATTTTCTCTTGTATTTGAAGTATGACTAATGAGTTGCGGATTTTCAGTTTACGCAATATTGTTTCAGTGATATATTCGTGCTTATATATCTTTTTCTCTTATCTCCCACTGGTATTATTTTGGAATTTTCTGTAATTAGTCTGGTAAGTTATATGACGAGATTATCAAAAATATTAATGCTCTGAAGTTTGGATAAAATTTTGGAGTTTTCAAATATTTCTTACATTAAAACTATTTTATAGAATAGTTGCACTTAGGTATATTTGATTTGATATAATATGCTAATGAAAAATAATTGGTAATCAGAAAGAGAAGTATCAGGTATACGAAAATAATAACTATAATGATTAATGTCAGATATAAGATGCTTTATTACAGCGTTAGAAATTTGTTTTGTAACAAACTCCATTGACAATTTGTTATTATATAAGCGTTACTATAAGTAAAGTGTTGGAGTAGAGCTCTACTTCATCACAGTTACAGTTGATACCCCAAAGTTGATACATTTATCTAATACAATTCTCTTGTTGATATAGATAGCTTAGCCACCATATGTTACCTTAAGATTAGAAATACCTCGTATCCAGGAATATTGAAATGACAATTTTTAAATAATTATCTTGGAATATTCATTTTAGGTTAATTTAAAATAAAGAATAATATTACACATAAAGAAACTAATACTTTCCATCATATAAATTATTCTTTTAAAATCTTGCTTTATTGAGGACACATTTTACTTAATCTGTAAATTATTTGAATTGTACTCTCATGAAGGGTGATTTTAAATTAAAAATAAGAAGTTTTATAAGTTTTGAATTTAAATGTTGAAATAACATTCAGTATGAAGTCAGAAGTACTCACCGACGTTTATTTTATTAATTCAAATCCAAACCTGGGGCAGTCGGAATATCTCGGTGAACTTTCACAAAGTTACAAAAACAAAAAAAGAAATTCTCCCCAGAACTTACATACTAAATAACTACAAATCCTACATACGAACTAATTTGGAATAAAATTCGGAAAGGAGAGGAACACAGCTTTTACCACAACATTTTTTCAGAAACTATTTTTTAGTTCGGTTTATAAATAAAACTTTATTGAAGTAATTTTTTACATTTTTTGTTGGACCCGGACAATGTCGGATAACTATTTTTATTTATTATTTTTCATTTCATATTTTTCGCTTAACAATAAAAATAAATTACATTAAATTTAAAAATTACATACTGAAGAGCAAAATATAGGAAGACTCTTTATTTAATTTAAAAAATAGAATCGAGTCACCTTGTTATTTTTTTAAAAGTTAATTTTGCTTACAAATAAAATACTATTTTCTATTATGTGAGGTAATCACAAATATATACTACATTAAGAAAAATAATTTAAATTTATATTACAAAAACCAAATAATTTTTTTAATAATAAACAATTTTAGTAATGCCAAAATTAGGTTAAAATTAGGTAAAAAATTTAAAAATTAAAAAAAAAGAGGGAGAAAAAAACTCCTTAATCTGAGCTTGGTAAATAATGCAGACATAGGGAAAAGAAGATAGGAGCCAAGTATATATAAATAAATAAAGTATTATAATAGGAATTGAGAGCTTTAACTAAGTATGTACATCAAAAAGGGATTCAACGGTAGAATATTCTAAACATAATAACCATAATTTTACTTTTTTACAAAAAATATTTAGTAATCTAAGTTTTCTTATGTTAAGCGGTGATTTATTAAACAAACTACATGAAAATATAAAATAAAAATTACGTAAAGAAGTAGTTCTAAACTGTGGTACAAGGCACATTGTATTGTTGTTATTGATTACTTTGCTAGTAATTACAATATTAGATAAAATAAAAAACAACTCTTAAATTAATAAAAATAAATTTATTCGATTTTTAGTATTATAAACAAAATTCCTATTTAAAAATACATTTTTAATATTTTTCTGTATGCGAAAATAAGAATTATCAATGTAATTTACGCTTATATATATACATATATAATGTATTTACATTATGCTTTTAAGTAACGAAATATAAAAATTATTTACCATAGTTTATCATTTCATTACTATAGTTGTTGAGTTGATAGGAGGAAAAAAAAGAGAGTAGGACAAAGAAAACACAAATTTAATAATACTGTTTTAAAAATTCATAATTTCAAATTGAAATCAAATTATTATGAAATACGTAAAATAAAAATTAAGTAGTAGCATGTTAGGCTTAGGTAATTAATAAAATTTTACAATAATTTTGGCTTTTTTAAAATAATTTGTTACTTAAATTTAATTCGATTCAATTAATTTTGTTGTTAAGAAATATACCTGGTAAATAATTAATTTAAAATGATTTCTACATCAGAATAACACTCGAATTCAAAACCTTTTGTGCTAAAAACGTCCTGTTTTATGTAGTTGATTTAATTTTTTTTCGTTACATAGAATATGTTGTGTTTTCTAATTTCTTAAATATATAGAAGACTTATGGATAACTATAACTCTATCTCAAAGTTTTGTCTATTTTTGTAAAAAATAATTAATAATACGATTTTGAAATTTCTAAATTGAAATAATTTTTTCAACAATATTAAGTTTGGATTTAAAGCTAGTAGATAGAAAATGCATTGTTGATGCGATTTGCTGAAATATTTATGAAGTTGTAAATAAAACGAGGAGCACCTTTAATTGACATGAAAAAGACCTTTGATATTGTGGATTTAAGTATTATGTTGAAGAAAATTTATAATGCATGATTTAGAAGAAACATACTGCATATGCATACATAAATGTATCCTCGTTCTAACAAATAAAAAAAAATTATTTTATTTATTTATTTATTTATTATGCTCCATATATTGTACAATTAATTCTTTTAAAACTATTTACTTAGATACAGATATATAATTATCTTTACTACAGTTGATTTGTATTTTTTTATTTTTATTTAGAAGTTTTCGAGTTTAATACTATAAATTTAAAGGAAAATTGGAGATGAAAAACCTTTTTGAATTTTTGTTTTGTAAAACTAAACGCTAACTTAAACAGTAAAACCTATCTATAGTAAAATCTATACGTACGAACTAAACTAGCCTAATTTTTTTTTTTAACTTAATTTAAATTTCTGATCAGAGGATTTTCTGACATGAACAGTTCCGAGTGGAACTTTACAGTTAAATAACTTATTTTTTCTAAAATTGTATTCATGCTGGCTTTATCATGCAGCTTTTTGGTTGAATACCATCTGGGAAGATTGAATACAAGTTTCAAAAGTTTATTTTGCGCAATTTGCAATTTTTTGGTATGACTAGCTGCACAATCTCCCCAGACTGGTGCCGCATATAACATTATTGGTTGAAAAATTACCTTAATAAGTATCAATTTGTTTTCTGTGGATAAGATTGATTTTCGGTTAATAAGTGGATACAACATGCGAGTACATTTGTTAATTTTATCAATAGTGTTAGAAGTTTGCTTTTGAAAGGTTAGCCTTTTATCTAAGGTAATGCCTAGGTATTTAATAGTATCGGCCCAGTTAATTTCGTCATTTTGCAGTTTTAATGGTATAGAAGGTAAAAGAGAGGCTTTCCTTTTTTTCGTAAAATAAATTGATACTGTTTTGGAAGCATTAATTTTTACTCTCCATTTTGCATAATAACTAGAGAGCTTATTGAGCGAATTTTGTAGGTTTGTTAATATGTGATTGGGATTAGTGCCAGCAGAGTAAATTGCAGTGTCATCAGCAAATACTGATATTTTTGTAAACTCTAGCCTAGGGATATCTGCAGTGTAAGTGTTGTACAAAATTGGGCCAAGTACCGAGCCTTGTGGAACTCCTGCTTTAATTTCATACAAATTGGAGCATGTATTATTCAATATCACACGAAATACTCTTTGATGAAGAAAGTTTTGTATGATTTTAATTAAATATATAGGAAATTTATACACTTCTAATTTATGAAGCAAGCCAGAGTGCCACACAGTGTCAAAGGCGGAATTTATGTCAAGCGCTACTAGACCAATAGATTTGCGTTCTTCTAAGTTGGATTTAATGTAATTTTTGACACGTAGAAGAGGGTGAATGGTACTATGCTTTACCCTAAATCCAAACTGTTCGTTTGGAAGAATTTTTTTAGCTGAAATAAACTTTTCCAGTCTAATTTTTATGAGTTTTTCAAATATTTTTGAGAAACTGCATAGTAAGCTGATAGGCCGAAAACTACTTAATTCCTCCATCGGTTTTCCAGGCTTAAGAATCGGAATAATATGAGCTTCTTTCCATATATTCGGGAAATAACCTAGTTTTAAACAAGAATTGTAAATCAAAATTAGATATCTTTTTGCGTTTAATGGTAATTTTTTGATACATAGATTAGATATGTGATCTGAACCTGCAGATTTTTTAGTCTTTAATTGGGCAAATATTTCATTGACAGATTTCAGTTCAATTTGTTCAAAGGATTCTATTTCAGCTTGATCAATTTTGCTTACAGATTCCTCCACCATAAGATTTGTATCATGGTCGCTTGTGTTGTTGTTCACGGCGTGTTTGTTATAAAAATTTTTAGCTAATGCATTTGCTTTATCAATATTCGTGTAAAATGTATTACTGTCATCCTTTAGAGTACCTATAAATTTATTTTTATTTTTTAAAACTTTTGAAATTTTCCAAAAAGGTTTTGACGATTTTTTCAAGTGCTTAAGAGTATTAGACCATTTCATATTTCGAAACTCACTTATTTTATGTTTTAAAAAATTGTTGAAGTGTTGTAATTGAGCATAAAAAATTACATTACGACTACGCATCCACTTTCTCCTAACAGTGTTTCTATGCCTGATTATATTTATTATATAGTCAGGTAATTTTTCGGTGTATTGCTTGACTATTTTCATGGGTACAGCCAATTCAGTTGCTCTTTTAATTTTGTTGTTTAAATTAGATATCATATTGTCTATTTGGTAACAATAGTCAACAGAATCATTATTATTGGTATTTAGTTCCATTTTAAGAAACTTCTGATACAGATACCAATTTGCATTGTTAAAATCCAAATAAGTACGATCATGTGATATAGTTTGTTTGCTAGCGTTTAAAGTAACCGGCAAGTGGTCAGATGACAGATCATTAATTGTAATAGGTTGGGAGCAATATTCTGGTATGTTAGTTAAAAATATATCTAGTGTAGAAGGTAGTGAATTACTATTATAAGGAATATAGGTATGGTCAAAAGGATATAATAATGTGAACCTATCACTTAGTAATAACTGATATAAAATATTTCCCCAACTATTAGCCCGGGCACATCTCCACATTCTGTGCCTGCAATTTATATCGCCTCCTATAATGAAGTCACCTGTAGTTCTTGAAATTTTTAGTAGATCTTTTTTGAAGTCATTTTTATTTAGATTTCTTACGTTCAGGCTACTTATGTAATTTTTAGTGCCGGAAAAATAGACAGAAAAAAGTTTAATTTTCTTGTTATCATTTAATGTTACCTCTATACCAATATTTTCTATTAAATCCAACTTTAAAGGTTCAATTAGTTTATGCTTAATATCTTTTCTAATAATTATTGCTACACCCCCACCACTTGTTGTAAGACGATCTTTCCTATATATATTAAAGTTCGAGTTTTTTAGGATAATATTATTGTTAAGCCATGTTTCACATATCAAGCCAACATGAATACCATTTTGTAACATAAAATTGAACAATTCATGGTTTTTGTTCTGAATAGATCTAGCATTCCATGTTAAAATATTTAGTTTATTACTAACATTCATTTTGAATATAAGTATTTAACCGAAAGTTCAGTTATAACCGAAAATTGTTCAGCCTTATTTTTGCAATTACTTAATTTATTTAATAATTCATTAGTTAAATTTAATATTTCATCAACAGAAAAAAGATCTGAATTATTTCTTATATTATTACTACTATTACTATTGAAATTATTATTACTATTACTACTAATACTACCTGCTGGAATTTTATTGTTATGACAGCTTATACTTGCAGCAGTGTTACTATTGTTGTTCTCCCAAAAAGAGTTTGATCTACATACAACATTGTAAGGTAATGAATATGTGCTTCTATTATTGTTGTTGTTGTTGTTACTATTGCTGTTACTATTGCTGTTTGTCTTGTAGTAAAGAGTGTTTGGAAAAAGTACATTGTAATTACTTTTACTCATAGTTGCATTGTTGTTGTTGTTTGACACTGAGGTATTTTGTCTTACTTTATTGTTGCGACCCAAAAGAGAGATATATGTTTTCTTATTATCACAAATACTATCAGTGGAATGATGTTCACCGTGACAATTAGCACATTTTTTAATTTCTTTGTTTGTACAGTCAGTAGTTGAATGACTGCCGGCGCAGAAAGCACATTTTGTATTTACGCTACAGTTACGTGATCCGTGGCCAAACATCTGGCAATTGTAACATTGTGTGATTTTTTTATTGGTGGTTTTACGTTCCCATCTAACTTTAGTGTTGAATATATAAGTAAACTTATTACGTAATTCGTTTAACTTAATTGAATTTTTTTCTAAATATACAATATATAGTTGTAAATCATTATATAAATTAGTGTTTTTATTTATTGATTTGATATCCAAACATTTTAAACCTTTTTCCAATAAGTTATTCTTCAAATCAGTGCAATTGTAGTTGTCCAATCCAGATAATACAAATTTTAGTGGCTTAGTGCTTTTCGATTCATATGTAAAAAACTCTAGATTGTTTATTTTTAGTTCGTCGAGTGCTTTTGTGTAAGATTCATTTGTGTTACAATACAGTTTTATACCAATTGAAATGGATCTGACACAATAATCATTTACACCAATTTTTTTCATAAATTCGTGAATTGTTGAAATTTTTTGTTTTATTATAGTTATTGGTGGTGGACCATTTTTCTTAGAATCAGTGTTTTCAATATTATTTTCGCATGCGTCCTCCATACACGTGCTTTCATTGTCATCATCAATAGTTTGTAGAGGTAAGTAGTAATTACTCTCAGAAGTTTTCTTTTTTTTTTGTGAATTGTCAAAATCACTGTTATTATTTATTTTAAAACTTTTCGCCATGTTTGTGTCTTTTTGCAAAAAAGCCACATTAATTTCATTTGAAATTCTTTTCCTTTTTCGAATAATTTTGAGATTTGGAATTCAAATAATTAATTTTAATGTTGTAAATTACAATTATTTTTCTATAATATGTTGTATGAACAAAATAATTTCTTTTAATAACTTTAGAAGTTTTCTCGATGCAAGCAAAGGGAATACAGAAAAAAAAAAAAAAAAAAAAAAAAAAAAAAAAAAAAAAAAAAAATGTGTTCAATCTTATTTTGTTGGCTGTAAACTGTCCGTTAAAATACGAAATAGTACATCATATATCTTTGAGGTTACATCTAATTTTCCACAAGGAACTTATATGGGAGCACTGTTATTTCTATTGTTTGTTACTGTTATTTTTATTTACTGTACGAAGATCTCGATAAATTCTACTCTTGGTGTAACATTAACGGCCTGAGCGTGGATATTAAAAAGTACAATTATATGTCTTTTTCTCGGAGGTAACCTCGAACTAAATTTTATTATAAAATTAATATATCTATTATTGAACATGTCTAATTGTCTACGACAGAAAATACTTAGATATCATCCTCGATAATAAATTAACGTTTAATGATCATTTTGATCGCATTATTTCTTTTTAAGCTTTTTCTATTTAAGGTCTCAAAAAACGATCGAAACTCACAGCAATATTGTAACGTGTGTCCCACACTCCGAATATGCTCTTTTAATTTGCATACCTTTTTTTGCTAAACATATTAAGGGAATAAAGTCTGTTTAAAAGAATATGAATAGGTTATATCTACATAAAATCATCTGTCAACCTTATATCACTGATGGCTGTCAAGCTAAATGACAACTTATTAAGTTATGTACTCTGGAGGGTAAGCGGCATGCTGCTTCCGTGTTGTTTTCCTATGATATTTTATCTGCCAGAATAAATTGTCCATCAATTCTTCTCTTTTTTTAATATCCGTACTCCAGTGAGCGATTTTAGAAGCCTAAGATTTTTATATCTTTACAGTAATTGAGCGAATTATGGGTTTACTGAACCTATCACAAATTTTGAGCTCTTACTATTACTGATACATTTATTATTACTATTACCATTACTATTTAATAGTAAAATTACTATTACTAATAAATTTCTAATTAAATATTATTGTTTATTTTATGAACAAAATTTGTAAAGAACTACCCAGTAGATTGAAATAGATAAATAAATAAATAAATTAAATTTTTAAACAGAAGTTTAAAATTAATTTAATTAATGATGGCTATATGTACAGTTGCAATTCAATGTCTTACACTTTATGTAATAATTAATAAGAAATTAGTTATATTTCTTTGCCGTCAACAAAATTGTGTAGTTGAGTGACAAAAGAAATTGAGCCGGGAATTAAGGTTAAGAATGATTTAAATTTCCAAATCAAAATAAATGCAAATCATTTTGTTTTGAATTAGAATGTGTGAAGTCTTTTAAATACCTTGTGAGAATCCTTGTTTTCATAAATGCAAACCTGCAGTCAATCTGCATATTCTGAATTTATGAACACACTTGTCAGATTTTCTGAATGCTTATCATAAATGCAGACTCAAAGTCTACTGGGCGTCAACTTGGCAGAATAAATTTTTAGTATGCATAACATTTTTCAAATAGTTTTCTTTGTTGTTTTGAGTATTTTAGTTTTTGTTTTGTTATTTAAAAAAAAAATTTATTTTCAAAATGTCAGTATTAATGAACAGAAACTTTGCAGAATTGTCAAGTAAAGGTAAAATACAGGTACAATTTGTATTCATTACTGCAAAGTACGCCAACTGGTGGCAAACTTGTTGTCAGTTTGCAGCATGTATGAATACACCCAATTTTAGTCTTAACCAATCTTATTGGTTGAACAGTACAATATGGTTAAAAAAATATTTTTATCAGATTTTAAGACAATGTTTGTCATCTTAACCAAATATGTTTACCTAAATTTTTCACTATTATATACTGTGCTTTATTTCATTCAAAATGGCAGTAACATGGAGTTCTGAATAGGAGTTGAACTTTTGATAATACGACAATTAAAGTATTTTTAACAAAAGAAACTACTAAGTGTAGCCTTTTTATTTTACACAATAATTTTGAAACAAAAACCCCGTATGTATCTAATTAACTTTCGAAAGGATGGTTATGAAAATTTTTTTATTTTATACGACCTATGAAATATAATTCATACATTTGAGCAGGCGTATACAACCTTAAAAAAAGTCAAACAATGAAACAACACTGTTTGATTTGATTACTTTGAATGCGCCTAAACTAAATTGAAAATAATTTGATTCTCTGATTGGAAATATATTTTTCAAGATAGGTGTGACACTATTGCCTACGCTGAAATGTGATTAAATTGTAACTTTCATAGCGACGAAATGTTTTCTTTTTGTTTTCAAATATTGAAGTAAAAATACACTTTCCTTCGGTAATTTCAACTTAAGGTGCATTTTAATTGACCAATATTAAAAATCTTAAAAATTTTATTGGCTCTAAAAAGGGAAATAGCTTATTGAACTTTTATGTAAGAAAAAAATAGATCGCTGCAACAAATTTCTGAATTTCTGTTTAGGAAATTTATTTTATACACAAAAAAACAACAATTCAATCGTCACAACTATCTGTTGAAAAATCAATTTTTTTATATACATTTACTCAAAAACTTGTTAAAAGAGTGTTGCCGGTATAAAGAAACTGTCCCCGATATTTTAAAATATACTTTATCAAAGTATAATATCCCAAATTTTTCGAAAATATCCCAAATTTTTGTGAAAATATCCCCGGTAAAGGATATTTTCTATTCTTGTCGTACGCATTGAGCTCTCATATAAAATAATGTCATTTCATGTTATCTCCCGAGCCGATAAAATTTTTAAGCTTTTGAATATTGGTCAATTAAAATCCACCTTTACCCAAATTAAATTTGTCGTCTTCTGACAGTTATTTTTTTCAGTAAATTTTTCCCTGATGTGTCCCCAATATCAATAACCTCTTAAACATCGTTAAGTGATATTAATACATTTGAAAATTTTTTGTAAACTTAATTTTCGGCGGTATTATTTCTTAACACTTAATTTACTTAATTAGCATTATCGAATTTGCTATTATTTGCTTTAATAATAACGATATTAATTTATGTACTACAAAATTGTATAAATATTTTTTCAAATAATGTTTGCTATCTATACTCCATATAATTTTTGCAGTAACATATTACCTCTTATCACCTCCTTGTTATACAAACGAATTACACATTCTAACAAAATCTAACAAACCAAATTTGAGGACCATGGTCAAAATTTATTGTATATCGCTATTTGATTAAAAATTAATGGATTTTCTCTACAGTTATTTTGAACAATTTATTAATATTAACAAACACGCTCAGAAAGGTATTATTAAGACGTAATTTAGTAGAATTTTTTTCGGACTCTTAAAACGCTGTGGAACCGGATAATTAAAACGATGTTATTTTTCCTGATATCAGCAAAGCATTTGACATTTCCCATGAAATAGTTATCTTTATTTATAAAATAATTGGTTTCTCTAATCATAGCATCTAATGATTATAATAGTTTTTGATCTAGAGAATAAAAAAAATTTCTTTTGCTCATCACTTTCTTATTCTTTTAAAGCAATATCAGAAGTTCCGTAGGATAGTAATGTACGATCACTTTTTTTATCACGCCTATTTCAGAAGCTAGTGAAATATCGATTTCATTGCTGTCCGACCATACAACTATCATCGACCATCATCGATTGTCGTCATCAGTGTTTGAACTGATCTTGAAGTTTTTTTTAATTCAAAATCCATAGTGCAAGCCGTATATAATTTATTATACAATATAGGTACTTTGAATTATAAAAATTAAAAACAAAACTACCCAATTAATTGAACTTCGAAAACATTATTACGATTACATTTAAATTTTATTTTTAACTATCGTTGCTATTTTTATCTTTAAATTTTTTTAAATTTTATTTTTACATTCTTTGCCAAATATCTAGCTTACAACACCAATCCCACCCTATTTCAAATTAATTTCAATTAGATTGAATAATTTTATACATGTACATATACATACATAATTTATGACCTCAATTATAATTTTGAAACTTTTTTTATATCAAGTTTATTAATTTAAATTTGAAACGATATAGCTTACAAAAAAAAAAAACAAATATGATTTTACAGTGTTTTCTCGATACATTGAAATTCGCAATAACTTGAATACAATAGATTTACTTGATAACTTGAACACTTTATTTTTGACAACCTCAGTAAATAGTTGAACAGAAGCCATTATTTTTTATTTTGCAAGTTGGGAAGCAGTACTGGAACTATGTTTTAAATTATTTCCTTTATTAGTTTTGAAGTCTTAGACTTAAATTGAATGTGGAAATGTAACTTTTGATTGATATTAAATATTTTTAGTTAAGAAAGATAAATTATTTAAAGATTTGTACGTCGTACAAATTAACATTAATTTATATATCGTCGTCTGAATATTGTTTTGCCCCATACGCCAAATTGTTGTTTCGAGATAATCGCAACTTAAAGTTTAGCATCCTACTACTCGAAAAGTAAACGATCAAATTTTTTGAAATCCTTACAGGATATTACTTAAAATATAAATTTTAGAATTTAGTTACTTTTTGTAACTTATAACTAACAAAGCAATATTAACGAAGTTGATCACGTTTTGCATTATTTTGTGTTATATAAAGCAAACGATTATTGAAAAAAAGAACAAATAAATTAGAAATTTGTATAAAGTTTTATTTATTAATTAAAAAAACATAACTATTAACTATGGTGGGGACCAGGCCCTCCAAATTTTTACAAAAGATGTCATAGACCAAGATAAGTACCCAATTTGCCCTGAGACATGAATTTTGGTTCAAAGAAAACCTTTGGCGGCACCCAGGACGCCAAATTTTTACGAAAAAATGTTGTCATCAGAGACGATGTGCACCAAATTTGAATAAAATTAGCCCAGAAGTATAAATATCATCTGAAATATAAGTTTTGATCCAAATAAGAGTTTTGGTCGGCACCACGCCGTCCAAGTTTTTACAAAAAGTGTTGTTATAAGAGACCAATATGTGTACCAAATTTAAATCAAATAAGCGTAATTGTTTTAGAGATATGAATTTTGGTCTAAATAAGGGCTTCGGCGGAGACCAGGTCCCCCAAATTTTAATGAAGAGTGTTCTCACCGGGATCCAAGCCATTCTTAAAACTTCAAGTACCTAGCTAATCGGGAAGTTGGTCTGAAATCGATTGCAAAATTTGTACCCGACAAATAAACAAACAAACTACCAAAGACAAGTGTTAAAAACCTATTAAATAAAAAACGCGAAATTTTAAAACAAAATTTCAAGCAATGATCAAAAACCAAAATAACAAAACGAATAAATGAATAGCATTTAAAATTCAATTTAAACTTACCTTATAATACTATCCAACAAATTTGGTGGCGGTGACGACATGACACTTTCAAAGTTCACTGGGGATCATTTAATCACAAATTTCTCTAAACAAACACACAAATAAAATTGTATATCCATAGAGCATACAGTATTTTATGTGGGTTCATATTTCCGTTGTATATGTGCACGTTGTATATGCCCTAAGTCCTATACACCAAAATTTTGTTGTATAGAGCAAAACAATATTGAAGAAACAAAATTTTATAACTACGTAAGGCAAAACAATACGAATAAAATTGTAACCAATGTTGTATTGATATTTTGCCCTATACGCCAAAAATTGTCGTTTAGCACAAAACAATACTTACATTTTGATAAAAAATTGGATATGGAGCAAAAATCTATCTGGATATCTCTGAAAGTACTACAACTAAGAGAAAGCGGATAAGTGCAATGGACGCAGCATCCTTTAAAACCCCAGAACCAACTAACTCCAAATCGACGATTTGGCGTATGGAGCAAACCAATATTTAGACGACGATATGTGATACTATTTTTTTTATGTTTCAGTTTACAAAGCAATAGAGAGCAATAGAGAGCAATAGATACTCCGGTATTTCTATCAAAAATAATTGATAATCGAAAAATAAAATCAATAATTTACTTCTTGATCAAACCTTCACAGCGAGTAGAACGTGCTCTCCAATCAGAAGTGTAAACTAAATGAATATATTATACTAGTATAATGCCATTGCTAATCTAGTAAAGCTTGGGTGAAAAAATTATGTACATTACAACTCAAAACACTTCTCATTCTTTCATTCAAAATGAACAGTGTTTTTCATTATTATTGTTGTTGATATAAAAGGCTTCAGACAAAAACAGAATTAGTATAAATCTGTCATGTAAATCTTCATGACGGAACGTTCCAATACATAAACCAATGCTTTGGTCTGTTTTTTTAACCCCTGTCTACCATGTTCGACCTTTGCATTAATACATATATTTTTAATTTAATGCAAATCTTCTTCACAAAGAAATAATAAGGAAAAATAAATAAAAATAAAATAAACAGAAAAGTCTACTGAACACTGTTTTGACTTGCCATTTTTGCTTATCACTTGTCAACAACAGTTCAAAGTGAAAAATTGTTTTTTTAAGTCTTCTGCAAATATTTAAACATTAAATTTCAAGAAAATGGATATTGATGTAAATAAAATAATTGCGAAAAAGTTAAAACAAAAGATTATTTTCTTTCAGAGGGTAAGTATTTTATATAACTCTCTATAAGGAGATCAATAGTTAAATGAAATAAATAGTTGTATACCTTATCTTATTGAAATTTTTAAAGATTTTTTGACTATTCAAATGAAGAATCATCAGAAAGCGAGATTGAAACCTATATTTGTTATAACTTAAAAAATAAAAGAAATTGTATAGGAAGGTTTGTAAATTTAAATTTATAATTTTATTTAAGTAAAATTTATTTAATCTAGTAATCTTAATTTAAAGTATTTAAGTGAGGTGGTGCCTTCATATTCTGAAACAGTGTTTATAACAGAATTTAGAACCGTGATTCCTCTCCAGTTGCTGCAATTTGCCAAGTCTCCTATCTAAGATATCTTGACAATCATTCATTTCTTCCATGATGGTGGTATATTCTCTTCTATGCATGCTTTTCTGATGTGGGGTTCAATTGTTTTTGCGAAGAGGTCTGGGTCCGGTTTGGCTCTTTCTGCTGGAATTCCATCTTCACCTGTTGCTTTGTTGTGTTTCAGGATATTGATTGTGGCTTTGATTTCTTCTACATTTGGAGTTTGAGTAGATATTGGCAGTGTCTCAGTTGGGTAGATATTTGCATCGTATCTGTTTCTTATGTCTGCTTCATTATTTGTAGTTTCTTCGTTCCTCAGTTCTTTGAAATGTTCTCTCCATCTCTTTAATTGGTCCTCTAAGCTTGTGAGGAGCGAACCATTTTTATCTTTAATTGGTTTGTTTTGTTGTTCCGACTGGTTTGTTAAGTTCTTGACTATGCGATGCAATTCTCTCAGGTTATGTTGCTGTGCTGCTCTTTCTGCTTTTCCAGCTAAATTTTGCAGAAATTTCCTTTTATCTCTTCTTGCTGCTATTTTCACTGTTTTCGCTATTTCTTCATATTCTCTTCTTGATGCCGTCCTGTTGTTTATCATTTTCTTCATTTCACCTCTTCTTTTAATCAAGACCCATGTGTTATGGTTATCCAGATTTTTTGTAAACAATAAAATAAAAATATTCTAATTTGTAAATTTACAAATTCTATATGTATATTATATAGCCTTGTTATGAGAATAATTTCTTCAGACATAAATCGTTGAAATAAATGTATTTTGAAAAAGAATCTACAACTTTTAATATATATTTGTTTTGTTTTGCTGTTTTGTCGTCCATTGGACCCATGTGATCTAAATGGTAAATTTCTAATGGCCAGACACCTTTATTTCCACAATTATACAATACTTTCTGTCTGCCATATTTTTTGTTAGCTAAAATACATACTATGCAATTATCCAAATATTTTTGCACTTTTTTTAAATTTTTTCTATGTAGAATTCTTATTTTAAGAGGTGTACCGTCTTCTTAACTGCAAAATATCCTTCATTATGTTTTAATTTAATAATACACTTTCCATACACCTCGTTAGACCAACCCATTCCAAACCATTGTCTTCTTTCATTAATTCATCTCAACACAAATCATTTCAATAAAAAGATGTTGATACTTTGGTTTGTATTCTAATATACTTTTAATTGACTTTATATATTCATCTTGATCTTGCACATTTCTAATGTTGCCCAAAATTTCAACTTCAATAGTATATGACCGGATATTTACTCAGCGTATCTACATGAACCGAACATGAATCGAAATTGTATTCCTGCATGTACATCACCCATCTGCGTGAACTAAAGCGTTGAACTGAATTCGGTAAGTTTTTTTTATTCACTGTTTGTGTGAACGCTACGCAGTCGGTTATAACTTTAAATTTTGTGCCTAGATATAAATCGTAAATTTTTCCAAAGCCCTATATACTGCAAATGTTTCCAAGACAAAACTATGCAGTTTTTCTTCTGCTAACTATTTTTTCGGCTTTAGTACTGCACTGGGTGCACTGGTTTATTATCATCTCCTTTCTGAAACGTAATTGCTGCTATTCCAATTTTACAGGCATCGGTGTGAGTTTCTATAGGAATATGGGCATTATATTTTTTCCATTTAAAGTCGAGAGCGTAGTCACTACCAACATTTAGTATCATATTCAATTTCTCTAAATTTTCTTCTTCATCTTTCACCGGAAATACTATATCATTCATGTATGAATCTATTACCCTCTTCTTTTTTAGCTCACGAAAAACATAGCTTACAAAAACACGGATGGTGATGTTGATAATCCAACGGGTGCAAAATTGAATTCGAATTGCCCCTCTGATGTTACAAAATCTGAGTATTTCTTGCTACTTTCCTTTATAGGAACATGAAAGTATCCGCTCCTTAAATCTAAGGTTGATTATTTTCGAATTTTCTAGATTTTCTATAACACTTTCTATAGTGGAAATCTTTCTTTAATAATTTTCTTATTTACAAAAGTATACAAAATATATACAAAAGTGGCACATCAGCTTCTTCAGTACCTTTTATATTTATATTTATTATTAAGTTTTCAGTTTCCATGTCATGAAAATGGATCCTTTTTTACTTAAAATCACCGCTGTCTTGCTAATTATATCATTCTCAATTATAACATCATATCAAATAGCTTCATTTGGTAATACTAAAATACATTCAACAAACTTCATGTTATTTATTTCGATCGTGGCGAGAATACTTCCCTTAGTCATAGTTTCGCCAACAACCAAATCAAATAATTTAACATGGGATCGTAAAATTTTTATTTTTTTTAATTTCTTTGCTGATCTTTCGGTGATTACTGAACTATGTGCCCCCGTGTCTATTAACGCGCTAAGCATATTATTGTTAATTTTGATAGTTTTACAATTTGTCTCCATTATTATTAATTGTACATATCGGACAATTAGTGGATATGTGTCTTTACTTATTACATTTAAAACATTTCACGACTTCTTTACATTCTTTTCTTCTGTGCTCTTGACCCACAATTAACACGCCGAATATCAATAAAACTATTTCCAAAATTTTTAAAATGGGGTTGCTTATTTTGGCTTAAACCTTCACTTGGGCAGGATTAACGTATGTTAATATTTACTTTTTTACTTTTGCATAAAAACTTCATTATTTGGCCGATCTTAATAAAATCAGAGATCTGTGCCTAATTTTGTGAGTAGATATTGAATATATAAAAAAAGTTCGGAAAATTTAAATAATCTTTCCAAAATTTATTTTATTTAATTTTTGTTTTATTTCACTGAAATAGATACACTGTTGTTGTCGCAACTACTAACTCTGTTATAAGTATCTTGTAAATAAGTACCTTGTACCTCTAAAATACCGATATTTTCAAAAAAAATCTTAGGGGATAGATATTCGCAGCTAATAAAAGCAAACATAAAAGTAACAGTAATGCACGTACAAAAATAATCATAAAAACATAAAAATCACTTATTTTTGTCAAAAAATTCTTTATACAAAATATATGGAAAACCCAAAAATATTAACATATGTTAAACTTGCCGCTTACGTATATTTCATTTGCGCCCAAGCGAAGGTTAAAGCAATCTGGATCTGTTATTATAGGTTGAAATATATTTTTCATATTGACTATATTTTTCCTTTAATTCCTCCAGATTTTTTGCGCCATATAAAATTATCGTTGCGCCATATAAAATTAGAGTTGCTCTCGACCATTTATTCCGTTAATGATATATTGTATCAACGAACTTTTTTCAACGTCTGCTAACTGACTAATTTCCTTCATTTCATACAAAATTCCTTAAAAATTTCATTTTTGCCAATTTTTTTATTCTATAGTTTATTATAAATATCTGCTTTACATATCTTCTTATGAAATTCATTGGCTAAATTTTATTTATATTCTTCATATGTTTTAGATGTTCATATTTTTCAAACGTCATGGTATGTTGTTACTCCAGTGTTTGCTATAATTCTCTCTCTTGCTTTGATGGGGATAACAAGTTTGAGAACTAAGCTCTAAATATTAATTAATTATTAAATACTTAGTTGTTAATCAAATTATATATATTACTTTTTAAATTACGTGAATAAATTTAATTTAAATAAAAAACAAAAGAAAAGAAAAATGAAGTGCAATTCATGTAACAATAAATTTGAAAGATTTGTAACAATAAATTTGAAACAGAGAATAAATGTAAGTACGTATGGGTACGTAATTCAAGAATTTTTATTAGAAAAAAAGAAGGTGATAAAGCTTTTAATATAAAAAGTATAGAGAGGACTTGTTAAAAATTTAGTTCATTTGTATTTATTTTTTAAATCAATTTATATTTAAAATTTTTATATGTTTAATTACATTATGGAAGATATATATCCTCTTCATAGTCAAAATAATAATAGTTTTTCTTCTTCAACTTCTAATAATTTTAATTGTATGTGCATAGATCATAACAGTGGTGACCTTCATTCAGGCTTTTCTGTGGTACACCAAAACATTCGGAGTCTTAGGAAAAATTTTGATATATTTCTCTCTCATCTTGTTTCATGTGATCATTTACCTGATCTTATATTTTTATCTGAAATTTGGATATTTGATTATGAAATTTCAGATTACATTATTCCAAACTATACATTTGCTGCAACTTGTAATGATTCTTATTCAGCTGGTGGAGTTGCAGTATTTTACAGAAGTGACGTTGAATGTACAATAACTAAATTTAACTTAAAAATAGCGTTGATTTAATTTGTTTAAATTGTTGTATTTCGGGTACACGTTATTTTTTTGTTGGTGTTTATAGATTTCATAAAGTCAGTGTTAATGAATTTTTGGAAGAATTTTCTGAGTTTCTAGAAACTCTAACATGGAAAAATACCATTCTTATAGGCGATTTCAATATTAATCTGCTTTCTGAAAATGGTAATTCGGATAATTTCGTCTCTACTCTGGCGTCGTTTGACTATACTTCTTTAGTGTTTCAACCTACTCGGGAAACGGAGTACTCAAGAACTTGTATCGATCACATTTTTTTAAGACTACATAGAAATAATCCTATTAAATATAAAACTGCTATATTTGGTCTTAAAATAACTGATCACGTTCTAACATCCATTCAGTTTTCTAAAGACATACCAAAAAGACATATATCAAATTATAATGTAATTCAAAAAATAAATTTTACTTCTTTGAAGGATGAACTAACTTTTGTGTCGTGGGATGAAGTATATAGTTCGCCTGATCCTTCTACCGCTTTCGATTTATTCCTTACTAAATTTAAAAGTCATATTTCCAATTGTAGTATAGTAATAAATCAAAACTCAAGCAAACTGAAACGACTAAAACCATGGATGAGTCAGAAGTTATTGCGAAAAATTAAAAAGAAAAATCAAATTAGAATTCGTCTATTAAAACATCCAAATTGCATTAGACTCAAAGTGTATTACGAAAAACTATGCCGCGGGTTGAAGCGTGATATTCTAGTTATAGAGACAGTTATTACGAAAAAAATCTAACTGAGAATTCTCAGAATTCTAACTGAGAAATAGTCATATTGTCATTAAAAATACTAGTAAGCTTGTTTCTGATCCTTTAGATGTTGCTAATTTATTTAATGATTACTTTTCTACAATAACAAATTTACTATTAGATAACTCTCCTTATGTTGTCTCATCGTGTAATTGTAGTAACTATATCGTTCCAGAACCATCTCAACAACAAAGTTTTTTCTTTCTTCCTTTTTCTTCGACAGAACTACACAAAATTATAATGTCTTTAAAATCTTCATTTTCTTCTTCCTTTGATAAAATTTCAAATAATATTCTAAAAAATGTTTCTTTTCAAATTGTTGATGTTCTATGTTATATTTTTAATTTCAGTATACAGAATGGTATTTCTAAAAACAGCTGTTGTTATACCTTTGCATAAAAAAGGAGATATTTTATTATTCAATAATTATAGGCCTATTTCCTTATTATCAGTTTTTTCAAAATTTTTTGAAAAAGGCATTAAGTTTAGAATCATAAAATATTTGAATAACATCAGCTTTTTCAGCAAATTTCAATATGGGTTTGGAAGTGGTAAACAAGATGCCTTATTAAAATTATGTAGTGAGCTCTACAAGTCCTTAAATGATTCCAAAATTCCGGCTGCTTTATTTATGGATATCACAAAAGCTGTTGACATGGTGGACCATACCTTATTATTAAACAAATTGTTTAAAGCTGGATTTAGAGTTTTTATTTTGGATTGGTTTAGTTCATACCTTAAAGATCGGATGCAAATAGTAAAAATTTCAAATGTATACAGTTCCGAAAAGTTGATAAATATCGGAGTTCCTCAAGGCTCTGTACTAGGTCCAATACTTTTTTTAATTTATGTCAATTCACTTTTTGCTCAAGCGTTTAAAGGAAAAATTACTGCTTTTGCTGATGATACAGCTCTATCCTATTCAAATGTAAGTTATTTTAATACTTTTACTGATATAAATTTTAATTTGGATATATTAAGGCAATGGTTCAAAATGCATAAACTAATAATAAGTAACAAAACAAAATTTATGTTTTTTAATCTGTCAGGAAAAGTATGTGAAAGTATTTCGGTAAAAAAGCACTCTCCTAAGTGCTTAAAATTTAGTTTATATAATTTATGTGTAAATGATCTGTCTGGTATTTTGTTTAATGAGAACCATAACTGCTCAGAAGATTGTTTCTATGTTGAACGTGTTGAGAGCTTCAAATATTTAGGTATCTCGTTAGATGCTAGACTAAACTGGAAAGATCACACGTCTTATCTAAAAAGTATCATCTAAGTTTATATTGTCCTTTCTCTGTTTTAAAACTTTTTTACAATGGCTTGATTAAGTCTAAACTTCAATATGGTCTGTGTTGTTGGGATGGTACCCATTATAATAAAATTGAGCCTTTGTTAATTAAACAAAAACATTGTATACGTATTATTTGTAAAGTCAGTCGTAGAACTCTCAGTTTTTATTTTTTCAAAAATCTAAAAATTCTTCCATTAAGTTATCTATACTATTTAAAGGTACTTAAACTTTTTTTTTTTAAAATTGGGCTATAATAATTCGAGATTGTTGGTGGATCATAATTTGCGTGTAAATAATAGAAATGTTGTAAATGTACCCAAAGTTAAAAAATCTCACTTTCGTCACTTTTTTACTGTAACTGCACCTCAGCTGTTTAACAAGTTACCTGAATCCTTTAGAACCGAGAGAATACAAATTAGATTTATAAAACAAATAAAATCCTGGCTCTTTTCATTTTCTCATGCACAAATTGAATAAATATTAATACCCATAATTTAACTTACTTTTTATCTGTTTTCTTATTTGCTATTTTTTCATTTTATTTTTTTATTTTTGTTATTTCTAATGGCTTTTATTCAGATCGTAATTCATTCTACTATCCTATATTTTATTGTATTTTTATTAAAAACTTCAAATCTTTTTATATTTTACAATTAAATTAAATTCATTCTTCTACAATTAAATAAAACATTATGTCAAGTAATTCTACACTAATTTATATTGTTTTTTCCCCATTAATACTATTACACCTGTTATTTTAATAAAGTAAGACATTCGTCTCTTGCGCTATGGCAATAGAATGTCTTTAACTATTTCATTCAGAACTTGAAGCTTAAAAGTGACTTTTTAAGGATATATTATGTACAAATTTTTTGATTTTTTTTTATATTTTCTAATATGTATATATATATATTTGTAGTTTATAATAATTGTATTAATCTTCTACTATAATATATACTGTATATTTGTGAACAATTATTAATTCTTAATTCATAATTCAAATGTTTGTTTTTTTTAATAGTATATAAATTAAATATTATTTAGTACCTATAAATTAAAAATGTAATCTGAATTATTTTAAATACTAATTTTTAATTTGAATTAATTATTAATTTGATGAAGGAGATATTGTACAAAAAATTAATTTAATTTGTATTGTTCAAAATTTGTTACTAGCTTTGTAATTCTGTTGAAATAAAGACTATTTTTATTATATTTTTATTATTTATTAAAATATGAATTAGAGCTCCACATAAGCTTGCAGGGTTTATGTAATGAAATGACAAACTTTATTGATTTGTTTGTTGGTTATCCAGGCTCAGTACACGATAGCAGATTATTTGAGAGTTCTGTTATTTATTCGAAAATTATGTGGCGATAAATTTATTTTAGGTCACCCTGCCTATTCTTCCACAAAATATTTAGTCACACCCTAAAAGCGCAAATAAATAACATACAAATGTCACATGGCCATATAACAAAATGATTGATTTTTTTTCTCTACCCGGCATATCTCTAGCTGGCAAAAAGCTTTAATAAGAACAACATCATAAAAAATCAACGTCAAAAAATAAGAATAGTAGACGTGAAGCACCATGGTATGGTACAAATAGTGGTACAAACAATAAATTATATATGTATACTAGAAGAAACCCACGGGAACATACCCGGCCGACCAAAAGAAAGGATTTTTTTTTATTTATGATAAAATGGTTTTTAATACAATAATTATATATTTGACACGTTGAAAGTATCTGACAACAATATATAGAATAGTAATATTAATAGCAAACAACAAAAAAAAAAAATGTTCAAAATTTTAAGTAAATATTAATTAAACTTTTTTTGTAAGATTTGTTTTTATTATTTTTTATTTCTCGAGGAAAGGTTAAAGCCTCGAAAAATACTTAGCAGACCGCGCACGTGGGTACTTAGCTATGTGGAACTCTAACCGACTAAAATCACCGAGACCCTTTACCATAACTGATATTATTAACCGATTAATTGATTGTTTGCGTTAATTGGGAAAACGTGTATTGGAATGTTATTAAAAAATAGTTTGTGATTTTATTAAACCATTATATGATTATACCTATTGGTTAGTACCGTTGCCCCATTATTATGAGTGAATTTTAAAATTCATCATATAGGAAACAATTGGATAAAACGAAGTATTCTAGACATTGTCTATGCAACATTATCAGTTACAGTGTCGTTGTCAGTAGTGTTCCCTGTCTTGGTCCTGCTAGAATTTTTATTTTTAGAGCAGTGGATTGTGTAGAGCTGACCATGGGTGAAGGAAGGTTGAGGGAGATAAATTTCGACTCTTTGAAATATTTGACCTTGTGATTTATTGATTGATATTGTATATGCAAGACTTACTGGAAATTGATGTCTAATAAATTCTTATAAAGTAGTTTTCATTCTATATCTGATATTTTTTTTTTATTTTATAAATAAAAGAGTTAATTTTATAAAGATTAACTTAAAACTTTGAGCAATTTTTATTTTTTTGTGGATTGCTATTAATATTATTATTCTATACATTATTTTGAGATACCTTAAACATGTCACATGCATCAAAATTTTCTTGACTTGACTATTCAGGTGCTGAAATTAAAAAAGATATATCTACAAAATTTTTGCACAAAAAAATTCGGAACAAAACAGATCAATTTAGAACTATTTTAAACAGTCTGCTCAACAGCGATCAGACAACCTTTGGGACAAAAAAGTTAAATTTACGGAAACTACTGAACACAACAAATTTTTTTACTCTAGATCGTTCTTGAACAGTTTATTGAATAAACCTAATATTTTACTGAAATATTAACAATTTAGCAAAGAATATATTTTATTTTTTTATTGAGGTACTTTAAATTTTAGTCGACAGATGGATTTTTACGTAGATTTTAATAAATATTATATTTTTGTTCTTATAAAGAAATAATTGACACAAAATAATTGTTTTAAAAAAATGCAATCATTCCATTTTCGAAGTACATACTTCAAATTACTTCGAAATAATTTTAAAGGAATACAACTGATGAAATGATATAGATATACCTCAGGTTTGCTATACGGTTTAATGGAAAATCAGCTTCTTTAAAAAAATGTTTGTAGGTATGTTAAAATGTCTTACATGGGTTGAAATTTTAAATGAAAACTTCTAATTGATAAAATAAAAAAATTTTAAAAAAATATAGAATTTTGCTTAGTCTACTTTTAAATATCTTATTTATTATCCTTAATGCGATATATAATAATTAATAATGTAAATAATATAATATAAAAAAAATTTAGCTGTGGTGTATATATATTTTTGTGGTGCATTATAATTAAATATTTACCCAAGTCTCGAGGAATCTCAAAGGGCTAGATTCTTATAAAATGATAAAATTTTTAAATTGTAAAAAAAAGTCTATTGTAATGGAAATATTGTTAATTTATATCGGAACAGAACATTTTGAGAAATTAGCATATATATTTTATTTTTAGCACATTCGTTATTTATTGAATTTAGTGCTTGCATACAAGAATTTGATAATTCAAATTTTATGTTAAACCAAAGATTTTGGAAATTTTTCCTTTTTCGAGTTTCTTTCTATATATTAATTTTTTCTTTCTTTAATTGTTAGTGGTTAGCCAAATGTGATAATAATTTACTTTTTAGCGCAGAAACTTTTTCTGTTGAACCATCTTATTATTTCTTTGATTTTATATTTTTTTCTAACACTTTTATTTTTTTTTGTTTTTATTCTTTTGTGAGGCTTACTCATAGAACATCATTTTCTTACATGGGTTTAGGACATCTGTATATAGTTATTTATTTGTGCTAAAAGGATAATGGTAATCTTACACGAAAACAGAAATTCTTTAACAGAAAACTAAGTTCAGGTTGCGTAATAATAGAGCACACATTTGGGATATTAAACAAATTTAGGCCAACTATATTATTGCAAGCTTAGAGGAGGTATCGCAAAAATTTGCCACTTTATAAAGGCATGTTTATGTATGCGGTCAAGATTTCTTAATTGATCAAAATTTGGGAAACCGAGAAAATTTGTTCAGCAGCTTTGTTGTTCTTTGTTGCAAATAATGAAAACAACTCTAATTACAGACTTGAAACCGTATCATGTCACTGTGTTAATTAAAATTGTACACAAATAATAGTCGATGTGATCTTGAAAATTTCCACAAAATATGTGTCCAAAATCTTCCACTCACTATTATCGTTTTGTGAAGTGACTTTATTTTTAAAAAAATAATTTTAGAAAGAATCAAGGTTTGCATTGTAATGGTGATTGCAAAAAGCATTACTGCAAAAATGTTCGGAGTTAGATGATGAAGGTTTTGTTAATTACTTAGCGGATACGGAGAAATTTTGGCATTGCGGTTCATGCAAAAACAAGAGAAACAAAAAAAAATCTGTTAACTATAATCAACCGAACATATCTTTTAATAAAGAAAATAGTGCTTTTCCTAAAAAGAACCAGTGAAAATATGCAAAAACTAGACGAAATCCTAAAAAACTAAATCACGTTTGAAACTGAGATAAAGCAACTGAAGGCTGAACTAAAAAGTTATAGAGATGTTCTGGAGAGCTTGATTGAAGAGAATATATCCCTTGGAACTGATAACGACTCTGAGAAACGACATCCACTATACAGGATCTATAGCGGGAAAACTTACTTATTTACCTTACTTACCGGGACCTTGAAGGTCCCGGGCCTGACACAAAATTGTCCTCCACTGACTTCGGTCACGAGCGAAATCTATACAGTTGGTGATTTGAAGTTTTTTCATGTCAGCCGATACTCATCTCTCCAACGAAGGTGCGGCCTCCATCGCATTCCCTGAGGCTTGGATTCGAAGAGTTTCCTAGCCGGAGCATTTTCATCCATACGCTCTACATGGCCTAGCCAATGAAGCCGTCTTATTCTGACTTTTTTGGCTAGGTCCATGTCGTTGAACAGCCGGTATAGTTCGGCATTGTACTTTCTTCTCCAAACCCCTTCGTCAGACACACAACCATAAATGTTACGAAGGTTTTTTCTTTCAAAGATACCAAGGTGCATGCTCACTTACTTTTGGTAATTTCCTCGATTCAGAACCATGTAGCAGCACCGCAAGGATTAGCGTTTTGTATAATTATGCTTTGGTATTTTGGGATAGGAGCTTTGAACCCAGTTGTTTGGACAAACCGAAGTAGCAACGGTTTGCTAGGGTAATTCTTCGCCTTACTTCAACATCGATGTTATTGGTGGAGTTGATGTTGGTTCCGAGGTAGATGCAGATCCTGAGCTACCTCAAAATTATATGAGCCGACAGTGATGTTGTGCCCTATATGATGGTGTGCCCTATATGATGTTGTGCCCTATATGATGTTGTGCCCTATATGATGTTGTGAAGACATTTTATTTGTCGACAACATATATTTTGTTTTGTTCTCATTTATGAGAAGACCCCCTTTACCCGCTTTCTCTTCAATCTGTGTAAAGGTTTCGATGACTGCTCGTCGTGGTCTTCCGATAATATCGACGTCATCAGCAAAACCCAAGAGCTGCACCGATTTGTAAAATATAGTGCCCTATGTGTTCGCACCGGAAGGTCGCACTATGTACTCCAACAACAGATTAAAGAAATTACATGACATAGCATCGCCTTATCGGAATTCGGAGCACGTTCAAAATTAATCTGAAATGTGTCTCCGAATCACCACAGCACACCAGGTGTTTTCCAGAGTCATTTTTGACTAATGGGTTAGCTTGGCTTGGAAACCAAATTCCGACATTGATTCGTAAAGCACTGATCGATGTATGCTATCATAGGCAAATTTAAAATCGATAAAAAGATGGTGCGTATCGATTTGAGATTCGAGGGCCTTCTCCAGGATTGCCTTAATGCGAACATCAGGTCGGTGGTTGATTTACCAGGACGGAAGCCGCACTGATAGTTTCCTATCACAGCGTTACAATAGGGCCTCAATCTTTTGCAGAGAAAATTGGAAAGCATGTTATACGCAACGTTTAATAGGGATATTCCCTACAGCTGGCGCAGAACATGGTATCGTCCTTTTTGAATATTGGAGATATTGAGCTTAAACTCCAGTCATCAAGATTGCTCTCCTCGATCCAGATTTGTTTGATGATTTTGTGCATGAATTCAATCATCACTTCACCTCTTGCCTTAAAAAGTTCAGCTGGCAGGTTATTTTGTTCAGCAGCTTTGTTGTTCTTTAATTTTCGGATGGCTGCTTTCACTTTTACAGGACATAGCATATCTGTATCGTCGGAATTGACTGGGCTAGGGCGCGGCGTATCTGTGTTTTTTTTGTTTGCGCCATTCAGCAGGTTCATAAAATGCTACTTCCATGTCTCTAGTATCCCTTGCGTATCGGTTACCAAATTTCCCGAATGATTCCTCAGCGCGTATGTACGGGGCTTGAAACCAGCTGCAATCTGTTTCGCTTTTTTATAAAAGTTCCGTTCTTCGCCTTTGTCTCGGTTTGATTCTATATCCAAAAGTTCAGACTTTTCGAATAAACATTTTGTCCGCCTTATTGTGTAATGAAACTGGCTTAGGGTTTCCGAGAGGTAGGAAACCCTAGCGCGGAGCATGCCTGGAACGGGTGTGCTTCAGTCAGAGGGGGTTCAAAAACTACTGCATGCCGAAAGGAACACGAAGGAAAAAAAATTGATAGAGACCGCGAAACTACAAAAAAAATCATTAATACTAGGAGGGGGTGGAGAGAAAGTTCCCGCCTCCCCACACCTATACCCAAGCCATCACTGCCGAAGCCGGCCCTGTTACTACTCGGGCTTACCACTCCTGAAAGAAGAAAAACAATTACCTACACATGTTCATCTTTCATTTTTTCGTTTTTTTTATTATTTTCGTTTTCTTTTTATATTGTATGATTTTATTATTTTCTCAGAAAATTATAGAGCATAAAAATATCTTAAAAATAAAGGCATTTATACAACTAATTATATATTTAGTTTCTGTTGTAATTATTATTTTTTTTGTCTTATGAACAAACATTATTTAAATCTTTGTATTTTGTTTCATTTTTAAAAATTGAAATTAATTTTAATTTTATTTTTATCATAATTTAATTTATTTAATTATTTTTATATAATTTAGATTTGTAAGTTCAAATGGTTGTTTTTTTTCTTTTTAACAAGAAAATAAACATAATTTTTTTTATTAAACCAAAAATTAATTGAATTACAAATAAAAAAAATATATGGTAATACTAGTGAATTTATACAACATTAATATTTTTTTAAATAATATATATATTTCAATATTTTTAATATTCATAGAATAATTTTTTATTATTTCTCTCTTTTGTTATACTTTCATTTATTTTAATACTTATATATTTTTTTTTTTTTTATAAGTTATATTTTAATAATCACATTCTAATAAATATAACTAAATATAATCATATTTAAACTTAAAATTTATTATTACAAAGTAGTATATACTATATGTTTCTTCTGCTTTGTTTACAGTTAATATGTAATTTTATAAGAATATATACTTTTTTCTTTAAATTTTGAAATTTTTTGTTTTACATTTTCGTTTTTATATAATTTGCTGGTTTTCTTTTTTGTTTTTTACTTATCTTTTACGATATGTCCAGCTGTTCCACGAGTAGTCGTATCAGTACCAGATCCTCCACCTTTAGATGATATTAAAACTTTTCTGTCTGAATTCGAGCATTTGAGAAGCATTTTTATAAATTTAACTTTTATTTGTTTTTCTTTTAATGTATTTCAATTATATATATAATTTTCTGCATTTATCTAGATGTTTGTAAGTTCGACGGAATACTCCAACACATATACAAATTGCTTTGGTACTCTTTTTTTAACCCCTGTCTACCATGCTGAACCTGTGCAGGAAAAAATACCATTGCATGAAATATATTTTTTTAATTTAATGTTAGTCTTCTTCGCAAATAATAAGGAAAAGTATAAAATAATAATAATAATATAAATAAAAGAAACAATTTTTTTGAATTTATAATAATAAGGACTAATAGAAATTTTATCAATAGTTTAATATGGTATAATAACCAAAAGGCAAACAGCATTTGACACAAAAAAAAACATAATGAACTTAAAGGTTATTCTTATTACTTAAAATTATACACAATAGATTAGATTTAGATTTTAGATTTTTAATTCATTTATTCATATTGTAGTAAAACACAATACTTAAAAATATACATTTACTAAATAATAAGAATAAATATAGGATCATTCGGATATTCATTAGAATATGTGATGAATGAAACTGCAAGCAAAGATACAGACATTAAAAATATAAAATATTGTTGGGTACATACATAGTAAAGTAGAAAATTAAAGCTAAATATGGAAAAACTAAAATATCTTTAAAATTAAAATTATATAATAAAAAAAAAAAATTTAAAATAAAATTTCATTAAATTTAAAGCAAAATTTAAATAATAAACGAGAGTAAGCAGAATTAAATACAAAATTATAACAAGAATAAAAAGAAAATTAATAACTAGAAGACTGAAAGAAACTTAAAAAAATTATAGTTAGAAAAAAAACTAAATTAAAGTTAAAACTAAATAGTATTAAAAACAGATTCAATTTGGTATAAATTATTAATTCTAAGATGATATCTAGTAACAAATCGGTGAGCGAGATAGCCCGACCTATTGAAAAAAATTTTCAATGTTTTAAACAGATATAAATGTCTAAGTGGTAGAATATCCAACTTTTTAAATAAAGGAAAACTAGGCAATAGTCTATTTTTTTAAAAATTATCCTTATACAGTGTTTTTGAGCGATGAGAAGAGGTTGAATTTTATTAAAATAAGAACCACCCCAGCAACTAATTCCATATTGCAGCTTAGAACTGAATATAGCAAAATACACCATTAGCATAACTTTTAAAGAACAATACAGATTTAAGTGGTAAATGTTTCGCAAAACATTTTTAAAATAATTATTTAAATAGTAGGTATGAGCAGACCAATTCAGTTTATTATCAAGTAAAACACCCAAGTACCTAAACTTATCTACACTTTCAATGTTAAAACAAGAAATACTACAAGGCGAAGAGAAGACAAAAGAGTTTAGAGACTGTATAGGAAATAAAGGAAATTTAGGACAATCAGGAGAATGATACCAAATACTAAAATTCTCGTGGAGACAATTATTAAGCCTAAATTGCATAATTTTAGTTTTATTACTTATAACTAATTTATGAACATAAAACCATTTTCGAATTAGGTCCTAGTCAAAATTTAAATCGCAAAAAAAGTCAAGTAGATTATTATTGTTGTGTGAAAAAGCAGTGTCATCCGCAAAAGCTGTAGGTATACCCTTGAACTGTTGTTGCAATAATGAATTAATAAAAATAAGAAACAGAACCGGACCTAATACTGAACCTTGGGGTACACCAACCTTGATACTAAGAAGGTTCCTGAACTTTCCATTCAATTTGACTCGTTGCTTCCTATTATTAAGATATGACTTGAACCAATTAAAAATAAAACCTCTAGACCCCGCATTATAAATTTTAGTTAATAGTAAATCATGACTCACTGTATCAAACGCTTTAGTGATATCAATAAATAAACCACTACAGAAATTACCATTGTTAATACCACCATAAATTTCACTGCAGAACTTTATAAGTGCATCCTCGGTACTTCGTTTTTTCCTAAAACCAAATTGTGCGTCACTAAAAAATTTACTTTTATCAAGAAACTGTAATATTCTGGACTTAATAGCTTTCTCAAAAATTTTTGAAATAGCAGGCAGTATAGAAATAGGTCTGTAGTTATTAGATCTCAATACATTTCCTTTTTTAAAAAGGGGAATTACTTCAGCTACTTTTAATCCATCAGGAAAGATTCCTTGATAAACGCTGAGATTAAAAACATAACTTAAAACATCAACAATAAGTAGCGAAATCTTCTTCAAAAAATTATTGGAAAAAGAATCGTTAGGTGCAGAATTAGATATTTTAAGACACATAATGAGTCTATGAATTTCCAAAGACGTTATAGGTTCAAAAAAGAAGCTATGTCTCTGAAAAGGTTCCTCACATAAATTAGATACAAAATTCTCAGATTGTGCGTTAAAAGAAATTACATTATTTACTAGTTGTTCAGAAGTATTCACAAAAAAATTATTAAAGTGATTAGCTAAGATTGATGGATCAGATACTATTTGAGAATTAATTACCAAAGAGGAAACAGAAGTAGAACAATCCTTATTTAAAATTGAGTTTATAATTTTCCACTCAGCTTTACTTTTCCCTCTATTTTCGCTAAACTGTCTGGAATAATAATTGTCTTTGCACTGACGTATTTTAACTTCTTTACAGAGTTTTTTATAATATAACATTAAGTTAGTGTTACTTGGATATTTTTTAACAGATAGGCATATTTTATTTCTTTTACGAATAAGTTTCTATAGAACATTAGATATCCAAGGTTTTATCTTGTGCGTATTATTAGTAAAAGTACGAGTAGACATACAAGATTTAACATGCTTACTAAGCGTTTTAGAGAAAATAGAACAGGCTGCTGAGGGGTCATCAGAATTATAAACATCTTCCCAAAGCTCAAAAACTAAAATATTATTTAATTTGGAATAATCAATATTATAGGAGAAATTAATAGAAGAAGAATAATGTGCATCAAGTACAGGAGAAGAATTTAAAAATTTTAGGAACACCATACAGTGATCGGATAAGCCAAGATCATAGACATCACTATCAAATAGTTGTTGATTATTTTTATGTAACCTAATAAAGATATGATCAAGGCAAGTACCAGAAACGAGCCGTGTTGGTTCAGAAACCAAGGAGGTGACCCCAAAAGAAGAAAGAAGTAATAAATAATCTATTGAACTTTGTTTCTGAGAAAGTATATCAATGTTGAATTCACTTTAATTCATTCAAAAATTCACTCAAAAATTCACCAATAGAACATCTATGCAATCTATAAATACAGATAAGACAATAAACTACACCCGAAATATTAAAAAATAATTTAACAATATCTGCACTAAATAAATTAAAAGTATAGCTCCTACAATTTAAATCACTTTTATGATAAAGTGCCACTCCACCGGCAGCGTAAGAAGAATTACAAGATGCCAATAAACTATAATTCGGAATACCATAATCCACCTTCTCATAATCAAAAATCCAAATTTCACTTACAACTATTGTATCTGGCCACGTCTGTAAAGAATTTAAATAGCCTAATAAACTTAAATAATTTTCTCTCAGACTTCTAATATTCTGATGCAAAATATGAAAATTAGAAATATTGTTAATACTTTCAAGTGAAGAAAAATTACAATCATTAAAATTAGACGATAGTTCATTAATGTTATTTAGAGGAATATTTAGGTATAACAATTGTTTTTTTTTGTTTTTTGTTTTTTTGTTGTTGTTATGATAATGATCATAGCATCATAGTTTTGCTACCGTATGCATAGCCTGTATAGTGTATAGTACTATAGGTATATATACTCTAGCCAGAAATTTGATGCGATGAAGAGTTAAAATTGTTATTTATTTTTATTTTTTTTGTTTATTGTTTTTTAATATATATATATATATATATATCTATATGATATATAAATTTATGATCGTATATAATATTTAGTGGTGATCGGCGACTGTGGTTCACAGCACGGATACTTCATTTGTTGTGCTGGTCAAGTTTTACACAACTGGTGAAGTAGAAGTAATCACTTGGTAGCCTTTCAATGGTTTTCCAATGTGGTTTCGCAAGTGTACGTACTACCTGCCCGCGGTGGTCACTGGTAAACTAGATTCTTCTAGGCTAAAGTACGGCGCTAAAGGAGTAAACCTTGAAAAAAAATCCCCAAATTACACGGTGGAACAGCATGTGCCAAAGTATGAATGGTTAGTGGGTTAACTAACCTCTAGTATGCGAACTCTGGATACCTGGCGACCTCCAGTTTCAAGCTAGCCTTCCCGTGGTATTGCGGATCTCTGCCACGGGTGACTTTTCCTTTCTCCGCAACTCGTGGGATTAAAATATGAATTTTTTAAAGAAACTAACGTTAAATTAGGAAGCTTGTCCTTGTCAGAGGATGAGCTACTTCTTTCCAGTCAGGAGACTATTGTGAGAAGTTTAGAGAGTACTAGTACACCTGTTCTCAGACAAGCATGTTTAGAAAGGGAAGCGAGTAGCAGCCATAGCACACCTGTTCTTTCGCAACCATCTTCAGGAGGAGCAGCGAGTACCAGCCATAGTACACCTGTTCTTCCTCTAACAACCGATAAAGGAAAGGAAACTCTGGTCGCCAGTCACAGTGACCGGAAACCAAAACGCAAAAGGAAATCGAAAAACATCTGCATCTGCATATGGCACTAGTTGACGAAATCACCAACAGTGGCAAGCAGGTGGCGGCGATCTGGCCAGCCACCGAGACAAAATTGTCCGAGATGGTTTTACGCCATGTTATAAAAAATAGCGGAGAACAGGCTCCAAATTTCGACTCGGCTGAAGTACTAAGGGGATGTAGGGTAATCAAATGTGAGAATCAGTACTCCAAGGATTTTCTAGGTGAATGCATTGCTAAGATCAGCAATGCTTTTGACGGCTTGAAGCTTAGGCAAATCAACGCCAAGGAAATTCCAAGAGGACCAAGGGCTCGCATATGGTTACCCACAATGAATATAGGCAGAAGAGAGCTTCTCCAATGCCTAAAACTTCAAAACCCTCAGATACCGATGGATGACTGGTCAGTCATAAAAATTGAGGAACCACCTAAAAACAGTATGACCTGTCTAGTGTCCATCAATGAAGAAAGCATTGAGGCACTAGAAATAGCGGACTGTAAAGTTTGGTTTGGTGTGAGGCATGCGAAGGTTAAAATTTTCAAAGATAACCGTACAGACGATATGGTTGTCGATGAAAATGATGATGCCAAGGAAGATGCCTCACCAAATGAACCAGCAAAAACAAATAACGACACAGGAAAAATGGCACAATTTCAAGCTGATGTTAAAGGTAAATCAAATTAACTTGAGGCACTCTAGGTGCGCCTCGGATAATTTGATAACTTTTCTCCCTGAGGAAGATATTGACATCAGCTTGATTCAAGAACCTTGGGCTAAGGACTCGGCCGTGCTGGGTCTAAACGACAACCATTATAATCTCTTCTATAAAAAAGCCAGTGGTAAGCCAAGATCGTGTATTCTAATTAAGAAAAACATATATGCTTTTATCTGTTCTAGCCTCAGCTCCTCTGATTTGACAGTAGTCATGTTAGAACTTACAAGTGGAAAATCGGTATTTGTATAATCGGCATATATGCCTCACGATGAACCTGCACCACCCAATGAGGTGGTACAGCTTACATCGATGATCAACAACAGTAAGGCCGACCTGGTGTTAGGCTGCGACGCAAATGCAAGACATTCGCTTTGGGGAAGTTCGGAAAATAACGAACGAGGTGAGTGTCTTTTTGATTTAATTCTAAATACTAATCTTTATGTGTGTAATGTCGTAATGTCGGTAACAAACCAACCTTTATTTTTCCAAGCTCGGAAAACTTTAATGGATGGGAAGAAGTTCTCGACATTACCTTGGTAACAAACAATAACACCCTCAGGATAGATAACTAGTTGGTATCCGATCTGAACTCTTTTTCTGATCATAGATGGATTACCTATAATATAAACCTGGAATCCGAAACCCAAAAACCATTCAGAAATCCTAAAAGAATTGACTGGGATAAATTTATTCCAGTATTCCAATCAAAACTACGGCAAATACCTAACTTGGAAGTACAGTCAACTTTAGAAATTGATCATAAGGTTAAAACTTTCCAGAAAACAATGAATGTTGCTTTCAAAGTCTCGTATCCAATCAGATACAGCAAGAAAACTTTCCCTCCTTGGTGGAATGAAGACTTGTCTAATCTTAGGAAAATGACTAGAGTAATCTTCAATATCTGCCACAAACACAAATTCTGGCAACCATACAAAGACTGCCTAAAACTCTATAAAAAATCCATTAGGAAAGCGAAGACCCTATCTTGGATGGATTACTGTCAATCAATTGAAGGTACCAGGGACTCTGCAAGACTGGGAAGGATACTATCCAAAATCCATTCCAATTCCTGTTATAAAAAAAGAATGGATGGTACTTGGACGGAGTCTAGCGAAGAATCCCTGGAGCTTTTATTAAACACACACTTTCCAGGATGCAGAAACCGATTTAGCGAATCTGCAATTCCTGATGATCTGGGTTCCACATCCTTTAATGAATTGTCATCCATTATCACGGAGGAAAAAATTAAATGGGCCATAAATAGCTTCTCTCCGTATAAGTCACCTGGCCTTGACTTCATACTGCCCATTATGCTCCAAAAGTTGTAAGATAAAGTAGCCCCATGGTTGGTGACAATCTCCAAAAATATTGCACGTAATCATGTACCCGAAGCATGTAGACATGTTCGTGTAGTATTTATTCCCAAGGTGGGCAAGAGAGGTCACGAATTTTCCAAGGACTATAGACCGATAGTCTATCGTCCTTTGTACTTAAGACCCTCGAACGCATTTTGGATTTGCGGGGTAGGTGCAGGAATTTTCTCAGAAGATCTAGAAGTATCAAAATCTTATAGTCTCCCTCAATACGCTAGTGTCTTTCAGGCACAGCTGCTTGCAATTAGGGAAGCGCTTAAAACCCTTAATAACATTCCTACGACCCAAAACAAAAGTTACCATTTTCACGGATAGTCAAGCCGCTATCAAAGCTTTGGTGGCGGACACTATCTGTTCTAAGCTGGTGGAACAATGCCGAAACGAAATAGGAAACTTATATAACCGGTTCTCGATCTCTCTACTATGGGTTCCTGGTCACAACTGGCAAGGCAAGGTTACAATCTCGACAGGTCCCTTGAGGAAGACATTCACTGTCCAATGAGACTCGTCAAGGAGCGCATCCATTCATACTTTCGGGGCAGAGCGACTGAAAGGTGGCATAGACTAAATACCTGTGCAACCTCGAGGAAAACGTGGCCCGCGTATAATATTAATAAAACCAAACAACTCTTAACCAGATCCCGCACAGATATAGCAAGAGTAATAGCCATCAGTACGGGTCACTGGCCAATAGGAAGCCACGCTGCCAAGCTATCAATCAATACCAAAATATTGTTTTTTAAAAAGAAAAAAAAAATTTGTATGGATTAGTTGGTATTGATTAAAATAAATGAGAGAATAAAAAAAATCTTTTAGATGCCGATAAGCAGTTTCCAACCAACACATACTTTTTTTTGCACGATAAAAATAAATAAATATTATATGAAAGGAAACTAGTAAAAATTGTGTTTTTGTTTTCATTTTCAATATTTAGGTACTTAGTTTTTTTTTAATTAAACGTTAAAATATAGTTATTTTGAAAAAAAATTGGTTTAACATATGTGAATTTATTTTACTACTAAAGTTAAAGAACACATCATTCATACTTTGAACTTGCATTAAATCTGCAGTCATTTTTATTCAATAAAACTCAAAGTGAAGTGAAGTAATTTTAAAATTTAAATTTTTAGTGGGAGCTAAGGCAATTTGCTTTATCTCTGGTGAGAGAAAAAATTCTTTTTATTTTTTCTTAAATAAATTATATTAAATTTTATCAAATAAAATATATACTACATTATTAAAAATGCCTTAAAAAAACTGTGTTGTTGCATAGTCGGTTGGAATTCCCATTATGAATCTGTTAAATTTTTCAATTTTACTCATCGTAACACAGCCAAATATGAAAAATGGCTCAATATTTGTTGGCAATCTGCTGACCATATTAAAGCTTTAATTTATCCCTTTATATGTCAACGTCATTTTACAGACAACATTGTAGGTTCCAAAAAATTGTATGCGCATGCGGTTCCTTCATTGTTTTTAGAAGATCCTAATAAGCACAAAAAAAATATTTACTCTAACAATGCCATTGAATTTAAAAATGTAGATCAAGCTGAAAGTTGCACACAGTGCCTTAAAAGAGATAAAAAATTGGCATCTTATAAAAATTTAGTTACTAAATTAGAAAAAAGAATTAAAGTTTTAGGTGTCTTTCGAGATTTCCACCATTCCCTCGTAAAACAAAATAATAAGAAAATTACAAAAAAAACCTTTCCATATCCAATATCCATATCCAATATGCACGATAAAAATAGATAATGTATAAATTATTAGATAGTTGTTGAAGGAATAAGTAAATAAATAAATAAAGAATTACAAGATTATGCCCACTGGAAACTAAAAAAACTAAATTTATTTATTAACAAAAAGCAAAAAGCAAAAAAAAAACCACAACATTTCTACCAAATTTTTATTTTACTGTAAACTACTTTTTAGAATAATTCAACTTCAACTATAGCTACATTGTTCCTTTTCAAATTATAATTTTTTTGTGTTTTTTTTTCGTTTTCTTTTCTTTATTTCTTACTTTTTTTAGTTGACAAAAAACATTTGGATGAGTTCAACTTCAATAGTAATCAATAGTCATACTCATTCTCAATCTCATTAAGTTGTGTAATTGAGTTACGACGATGAATATGTGTGTTTTGTCGCTGTTATTTCTATGCATATTTTTTATTAAAAATATAATAGGGTAGACTGCCAAAGATCGTTTAATACAAATGGGCATCATATTTGAAATGGTTTATTTGCAGTTGTAGATTTATGAAAAATTTTCTGCTTTGGTTTTATTTGTTTATTTGTTTTTTTTTTCACTTGAGTTAAATTAAATTTAAGTACACGGCCCTTTAAATTTAGTTTTGGTTTTGTTTTCGTATAGGTAAATCATTCTTTTTTCGTTTATTTAGCTTGAAATAGTTCAGAACGTTTTTGTTTTTGTATAAAAATTGTATAAAATATTATTTTTATTTATACCCCTTTAAGTCCCAAAAATTTTCCCTTTATCCGATTGTTATGAAATTTTAAATATTGTTTGAATATGTGCTAAAAAACTTAAATCTAAAATTTTACGGACGTAGGGCTATCCGTTCAACAGGAAAAGAACCCACACAAACGTGTGGGTTGGGACTTAATTGGAATAAAAAAAAATGATTTTGGTATATACATTTTTATTTAGTTCAGACAAATTAAATTATTCTTCTTGTAACAAACTTAAAAAAATGATTTTACGTTGTTTCTTGGCACATTTAGACTTTTGCAGTCCCTTCGGTATTCCATCCAAGCATTGATTACAGCAAGATCCAGGAAATGAAAACAAACTTTTGCTGTCCATTTTCTTGACTTGATCCAAGTTCGATAATATTCAAGCATCAGGTCCCATATATCTACTCCACCCATATAACTATTATATTTTGTCACCAAATCTGGACAGTTAATGTGAATATATTTTTTTCAACCTTATCCCATCTTTTTACTTCTTGTTCGGGATTTTTTCCAAAAGGGGTCAATGCCATTGTAACGCATTTTGTATCTTTCCATTTGACTGAACAAATTTTATCGTCGCTCCTTACAAGCTGAAAAGCTTCCCCACGTTTCATGTCTTTATCTTTTGGAAGTTGCACATTTTTTATTCTGTTTGCTTGTATTGTTCCAGTTCCATAAAGCTCCAACTCGCTAAGTTTTTCCATAAGCGATAAACCGGTGAAATATCTATCAAAATAAAGACAGCTTTTTTTGGGAATAGTTTTAGCTAAACGTAATATTACAGCCGCTCCCAAACCCAAATCTCTTTCTGGCAGAGGCGTTGATTTTCCTTGATATAATTCAAAATCGAGCACCATATCATTTGATGAAGTAATAACAAAATTTTTTAGTCCTACTGGACGCGGCTTGTTTTTTATATATTGTCGCAAGCTTGTTGGGCATCGCCCTGTAAATGGTATCATCTGTTCATCAATGGAATAGTGTGTGTGATCATGAGGTAACGCAAGACAGCGATTTCTTACATCATCTATTATTGGCTGCACTTTCCACAATTTATTGTCTCCTGAGGGTGAACTATTGATGTCAACATAGCGTATATATTTTCTTAAGTCGAAGAGATTTCTGGAAATTTTGGAAGCTACCATATCTGGCCTAAACCGATTCTGCCAGAAATGTCTTAATTTGGGAAGAGGAATACAACCAAAATACAAATGAGCACCATAAAATCTTTTAATTTCTACAGCATTAGTTCTTAAAAGAACACCACCTTTGTTTAAAGCATATATATTAGTATAGGTGGCACAATTTTCAAAATGTTCTTCTTTAAAGTATTGTTCGAAATATTGTTATGGTAAAAAAACTTTATCTGATTGTTCAAAAAAAAATTCATAAAATTTCATGTTCAACTAAATTTGCAATTGGAAAATTTTTATTTTTCCATAACAATCTTCGCATTGGTGCAGAGAAAGATGTTGGAACTTCCATTTCATTTTGGATTTCTAATGCGCTTAGAGCATCAGGGTTTTGGTCTATATTTTCCTGTGAATCACTTTCAGCTTGGAGATTCAAGTTTTCTTTTTCGACAAAAGGATTTTCTGCGTATTCTAATTCAGAAAGATCTTCTTCGCTTAATTCGCGAGAATCGAGAAGGGTTTCCAAATATTTTTCACATTCATCGTCGTTAGCATAATCATTATCAGTCTCTTCGTCGCTTAGTCCCTCAATGTCTGAATCTTCATTCATCAACTTCAAGAGGATTTCCATATCTCTTGGATCAGATACCTTAAATATTTCTGTTAAAAATATAAAAAAATACATAATCCATTTAGAAAAACATCATAATTAAACGTAAACAAAGTTAATGTATTTGCGCATTTTAATATTTTATTTATCATATAGGGGGTCTGGTTTGGGATCGACAGGGAAACATTTGATCGGTCGCTGACTCAGATGCGCAACTGTCGAGTTCCTATTCAAGTGCTTACACTACCTCCACGTGGTGACCCCTGGGAACTATTTTACATAGCATCCGCTAGTAAGCAGGCCAAAATTGTAATTGCGCCAAAATCCTCAAATTTTGAGGTTGGCGTAAGGCTGACTCCCTTACCCGTAAAAATTACATAGTTTTGAGAGACGCTATTGAAGCTACGATCGAAATTATTGGAAACAGACCCGGCAAACGTTTAAAGGACTCCGATTTAAGAATTTGCAGTTGGAATGTAAGAACACTCTATCATCCAGCTGCATCTAACAAAATTGAAAATATTCTCTCGCAGTATAAATCAGACATTACTGCGATACAGGAAATCCGATGGAAAGGATCTGGCATGTTAAAAAAACGAACATGCGATATATATTACAGCTGCCACGAAAAGCATCACATATTTGGATGCGGATTCGTAGTGGAAAAACGGCTTAGAGGAAACGTCATTGATTTTACACCGGTTAATGAACGTCTAGCCGTCATCCGTATCAAAGGCAAATTCTTCAACATCAGCCTAATATGTGTGCACGCACCAACCGACGAAGCGGAGGACTCCATGAAGGATGAATTCTACGACATCTTAGATAAAACATATGGGTCCTGTCCTGAGTACGATGCGAAAAGGACTTCAATGCTAAAATCGGTAAGGAAGGAATTTTCGGCAAAACTGTTGGTAACCCTAGTATTCACCCCACCACCACAGATAATGGATACCGAACAATCGATTTTGCAGCAGCTCGTAATATGGTTATAAGTAGCACAAATTTCCCCCATAGAAATATTCACAAAGCTACCTGGCTATCTCCGGATAGACGTACAGCGAATCAAATTGACCACATTATGATTGACGCCCGACATGCTACCAGTGTGTCGGATGTACGTACCTATCGAGGAGCTAACATCGACTCTGACCACTTCCTAGTTGTGGCCCAGTTCAGAGCACGAATTTCCAATGTTAAAAAAGGACGCACCAGCCAAAACAGGAAGTTTAACATTGGATGACTTCAAACACCTGAGATAGCCTTAGCATACAAGGAGCGATTAAGTCATATACTCAATACCACACCTCTACAACATAATCTCTCCGTCAACGGAAAATGGAAACAATGCGCAAACATCATCACGATGGCTGCTACACATACCGTGGGTTTTGAAACACCTTGCGTGAGAAACCCATGGTACGACGATGAATGCTTAGCAAAGACGGTAGAGAAAAATGAGGCCTACAGGAAATTGCTCCAACGTAAAACAAGAGCAGGTCAAGAAGAATATAAAGCGAAAAGAAGAGACGAGAAGAAAATTTTAAGGCGCAAAAAACGTTTATTCGAAAAGTCTCAACTTTTGGATATAGAATCAAACCGAGACAGAGGCGAAGTACGGAGCTTTTATAAAAAAGCCAAGCAGCTTGCAGCTGGTTTCAAGCCCCGTACACACGCGCTGAGTGATGATTCGGGAAATTTGGTAACCGATACGCAAGGGATATTAGAGACATGGAAACAGCATTTTAAGAACCTGCTGAATGGCGCAAACCTAGAAAACACAGATACGCCTCGCCCTAACCAAGTCAACTCCGAAGATACAGAAACACCCAGTCCTGCAGAAGTGGAAACAGCCATCCGAAAATTAAAGAACAACAAAGCTGCTGGACAAGATAACCTGCCAGCTGAACTTTTAAAGGCAGGAGGTGAAGTGATGATTGAATTCATGCACCAAATCATCAAACAAATCTGGATCGAGGAGAGCATGCCTGGTGACTGGAGTTTAAGTTCAATATCTCCAATATTCAAAAAGGGCGATTCCATGTCCTGCGCCAACTATAGAGGAATATCTCTATTATACGTTGCGTATAAGATCCTTTCCAATATTCTGTGCGAACGATTGAAGCCCCATTGTAACGCTGTGAGAGGAAACTATCGGTGCGGCTTCCGTCCTGGTAAATCAACCACCGACCAGGTGTTCGCATTAAGGCACATCCTGGAGAAGGCCCTCGAATTTCAAATCGATACGCACCATCTTTTTATCGATTTTAAATCTGCCTATGACAGCATACATCGATCAGTGCTTTACGAATCAATGTCGGAATTTAGTTTCCCAGCCAAGCTTATCCGTTTGTCAAAAATGACCCTGGAAAACACCCGGTGTGCTGTGGTGATTGGGAGGCACATTTCTGATTCATTTCGAACGTGCTCCGGATTTCGACAAGGCGATGCGCTGTCATGTAATTTCTTTAATCTGGTGTTGGAGCATATAGTGCGACGTTCCGGTGTGAACACACAGGGCACTATATTTTACAAATCGGTGCAGCTCCTGGGTTTCGCTGATGACGTCGATATTATCGGAACATCACGACGAGCAGTCATCGAAGCCTTTACACAAATTGAAGAGGAAGCAGGTAAAGCGAGTCTTCTCATAAATGAGAATAAAACAAAATATATGCTGTCGACAAATAAAATATCCTCACAACATCATATAGGACACAACATCACTGTCGGCTCATATAATTTTGAGGTAGTTTAGGAGTTTATCTACCTTGGAACCAACATCAACTCCATCAATAACATCGATGTTGAAGTAAGGCGAAGAATTACCCTTGCAAACCGTTGCTACTTCGGTTTGTCGAAAAAACTGGGTTCAAAGCTCCTATCCCAAAATACCAAGGCACAATTATACAAAACGCTCATCCTTCCGGTGCTGCTATATGGTTCTGAATCGTGGACATTACCAAAAGCAAGCGAGCATGCACTTGGTATCTTTGAGAGAAAAATTCTTCGTCGCATTTATGGTCCTGTGTCTGACGAAGGGGTTTGGAGAAGAATATACAATGCCCAACCTAACCAGCTGTACAACGACATGGATCTAGCTAAAAAAAGTCAGAATAAGACGGTTTCATAGACTAGGCCATGTAGAGCGTATGGATGAAAATGCTCTGGCTAGGAAACTCTTCGAATCCAAACCCCAGGGAATGCGTCGTCGAGGGAGGCCACACCTTCGTTGGAGAGATGAAGTATCGGCAGATATGAAAAAACTTCAAATCACCAACTGGAGAGATTCCGCTCGTGACCGAAATCAGTTGAGGACAATTTTGCGCCAGGCCCAGGACCTTCAAGGTCTGTAGCGCCCAGCAAGTAAGTAAGTAGTATTTATCATATATAAATCCCAACTAACACAATCGTGCGACTACATAGTAATCCACAATTATGTATTTATAATGTAAGTCCCAACCCACACAAACGTGTTACTTACTTTTTTCTGCCATCGTTGTGCTTATTTTATGTTTGTTAATGTGTGAAGTATGTTAAATAATAAAATTTAAACTATTTTCTACTTAAAAATTACACATGAGTAAAAAAAAAATATTATTTTAATAAAATACATAAATAAAAACTTTATTACTTTCAATGACTCTTATTAAACTGCACTTCAACACGCAATTAACAATACTAAACGAAATATTTTTAACAAACAGTGTAAGAGAAGTTAAAAGATAATTGAATAACAAAAAAAAACCCAAAATTATATAAATATGTGTATTTGGTAAGTTTTTACGATACTTTGAATATTATCCACACAAACGTGTGGGAGGGGTCTTAAAGGAGTGCAGTAGCGATACGTAAAATAATATGTAAAAATTTTAGTTTACAATTTTATTTCAGCTATAGACTCGAAATTTACGCGATTAATAATGGGAATCGTAAAAGATGTTCTAAAAAAACAAATTTTGTTCCGTTATTTTAATTTAAATGAATAAAAAACGAAAATAGTTTTGATATGTAGTACTCAAATTAAATAAAATAGTTTATTTTCTGCTCTTAACATTTAAAATTTTAACTTTGAACAGTGTACAAAAAAATTACTTTATTAAGTTAATTGCAAATGTTTTTAATTGCCATTATTTAATAATAAATAATAAATAGACTTTTTGAAATTCGAAATTTTATTTATTTAAGTTTTATAACGTATACAGTATTTTTGAAATAGTTTTGAGTTTATTACTTTTTATTGTTATTTTTAACTATGTGATGAAAAATGGATGGAATTAGTTTCAAGTAGTGACTATTTGTGGAAGAAAACTATTGATAAGTATAGAAATAGTAAATTTTGAAGACAAAATTTTAGAAGAAATAGCAATAGAAATATAGGGTTCCAATATACATACTTGTAATACATTGGTTCAAAAAACATATTGAATAAATATATTTTTAACAAAGCAGTGCAAAATCATAATCAAAATGATTCCATTATACAATTATTATTTTTTTCTAAGTATCAATGTATTTATCATATCGAAATACTGGCGTATATAAGAAATTATTGAGCCTTTATTTACATTGAGCGCATACATTATTATCTAATTTCGGATTTCCTTCTAATTATAATACAACAATAAACTTTATCAAATTATTTTTAAATAATATAAAAAGTAAATAATTCAATTATTTAGTTTCAAAATTATTTCAAAAACAATGTGATTTGATTGGTAAACTCACCCTACTTGATACATGATTTTTTTTTATTTTCATAAAAACAATAAAAAAAACAAATTCCTTTTCCTCTTATTTTTATTATCTATTATTTTTATTTACCAAAATTTTGCTCAGTTCATCATAAAAATGAAATAACTGCATGTGTTAGAGGAGCTAATTCTAATGCAATGCAAAAAGAAAAACAAAAACTGAAATAAACAATAGGTGTAAAGAGATACAATTTTAAAGTAAAAACCAAAGTCTGCAAGGATGAAATCGTAAAATAACATGAACTTATTTTATTTTCTTTATTATTTTACTCACTCTTCAAAATTTTAGAAATATGTATAATTGTGTGAGTAGTATAGCTATAGCGGTTCTAGACCAGGAAGTGACGTCACATCCTGTTTAGATAAGATAAGATTAGAGATTAGATTAGAGATTAGATTAGAGATTAGATTAGAGATTAGATTAGAGATGAGATTAAAAAGTGACGTCACATCCGGTTTAGATAAAGAGTATGACTCATGAAAAAAAATGGTTTTTTAAAATTTTAAATAATAGGCGCACAGAATATTTATTTTTTGAAGAACAATATTTTATTGTTTTTATTTTTGATTATTTGGTTTAAGAAAAAGAGTCTTATCCTCAATTTGTAAAAAAGCATGAAATCATAGTAAAACGAAAATAATTTTTGATGTTTGTTGTTTCTGATAAGAGAATAAAATTATGAATTGAAAATTTTGTTTTAGTAAGATAAACCTTGATAGTAAAATAATTTTTCTATGGTATAAGTAAATTTTTGATGTTTGTTATTTTTGATAACAGAATAAAATTATGAATTGAAATTTTTTAATTTAGTAAAATTGAGGTTCATAGTAAATCAATTTTTTTTTTTTTTTTATTGGAATTGGTTTAAGAAAATTAGTTGGCTTAAGAAAAAAAGTCTTATCTTAAATTTGGGAATAAGATGAAATCATAATAAAACGAAAAATAATTTTTAATCTTTGTTGTTTTGATAAGAGAATAAAATTGTAAATTGAAAATTTTGTTTTAGTAATATTGATCTTGATAGTAAAATAATTTTTTTATTGAAATCACAGGGTTTTTATTGAAAAATTAATAATTCAATTATTAACATTTTGCATAATTTTAGGCGGGGTGGAATCTTTAGAAAAATTGTTTTATTTATATAACTTTAAATGGATTTCGCGGTTTTTTTAAATTTTAAATAATAGGAGTACAGTTTTTTTTTAAAAGAACAATATTTTTATTGTTTTATTTTGTTAAGTAAAGCAAAGAATTTGAGAAAAGAAGTCTTATCATAAATTTGTAAAAATTATATGGAATTATAGTAAAACATAAAATTGACCTTGGAAATAAAATACATTTTTTTATGATAAGAAATTGGATTTAAAATAGGCTGTGTCTTCTATTTTAATTAAAATGTTGTATTTTTTATTTTTTAAAGTTGATAATTTTGATTCACAAACAAAACATAAGAAAAGAAAAATAAAATTGTTCTTCTGTAGAAGAGTACGTAAATACATTTTTCATCTCTGCTAATACTCAAATTAAATAGGTAGGTTAAGTATCAAAACTGGTCTGACATGTGAGCTGAAGAATTTAAAAAAAAATCTATAAAAGAACATAAAATAAAAAAGAAAAGACATTCTTAATTTGTTTGTCATAGATTACATTTAACTTAATAATGTTTTGGGTTGATACAATTAAGCATGGATACAAATATTGCATTTGTTCTGAAAAGTGGAAAACAATTAAAATTACAAATTATAAAATTTTCCATGATTTTCTGGAGATTTTTCTGACTCCAGCAGATGGCGAGAAGGTTTGTTTTTTAAAAATACGAAATAGAGAATCATTTTCTCCAGATAGTTTGACTATAGGTCCTTTTGATTGGCAGCATGTGAAAATCGAAGTTTATGGAGGCGATATTAGTATTTATGGTACAGTTAGAGCTATGTTTGATAAAAATTATAGACCACGGAAATTACCAAATCATTTTGTTGCTGATTGTCCCTTTGCAGAAGAAGATGATTGGGAATATATTGATAAAAGTATTCGAGATGTATTATATGATGAAAATGATAAAAATATACAACAAAGATCTTCAAAAAGCAGTTTAGAATCAATGTCAACTGTTATATATAATACAAATGAAGAGGATAAGAGATCTTTATTAAGAGAAAGATTTGATGATGCTATAGAATCATTAGACTCCATAGAAGGTGAAGAAGACAAATTAGAACGCAGAGAATTATTAAAAAATTTTAAATTAGAACTTCAAAAGATTCGAAATGAGAACTTAGATTATATTGAATTTTCATCACATGGAGCTGAAAAAGGATACTATATCGGAACTCTTCTCTTTGTATTTAAATTAATTCAAAAAATAAAAATGTTATATAAGAAAAAGTAATAAAACAGATGGTTGTAGTGTAAATTTTTTTATTCTTCAATTTAAAAGCAAGCAGTTAATATCTAATCATATCAATATGAGAATATTTCAAATAATTATTTTATGTTTATTAAGTGTAAACATCTATACATCTCCTGTTCGTTTTCATTTAAACGAAGAAAACATGGACATATTGATTTTGAGATCGTCACACCAGACAATGAAACAATTAAGGTTCGACTCTCTTTAGATTTTGTAAAATATGTTAAAAATCCTGAATCACTAATAATAACAACAACAAGTTTACCATTGGAAAAGAATGTTACAGAGCGAAGTATTTTATATAAAGCTGATTCAATTCCTCAATATGTTACAGTAGAAGAAGCAATTGAAGCTTTTAAGATGGATTTAATTGGAAAAGAAAGTGATATTGGTGGTGTAATTAACAGCAAAGAAATTTTTTATAGACATTTTATACTTGAAGAGGGTGAAAAACAAATCAATGTAAGATGTTCATACGATAGCAATTTTAAAAAAAGAATAATTAAAATAGAATGTTTCGAATATCGAGATTTCTTACAAGAAAGAATTTTAAGTGATGGAGGTGTTGAAAATATGACTATAGCAGATACTACATTCAAAAGTGAATATACTGTATTAAATTTAGCTAAAATGAAACAAATATTAAAAAGTGAATTTCTATAAATATCATAATAATTTGAATGATTCATATGTACTTATATCTAATCAAAATATATAATATTAATAAAATAAAAAACATTTTTTAGATTATAATAAATTTGTTTTATTTATCCAAGAATTGTGACTTGATGGGAAACCAAGCCATTTAACAAATACTTTATTATCTTTAGTTTTCAGAATTTTTTCAACCAAATACACATCTTTATTTGTAGTTTTTATTAATTCTAATTCATAGAAACCGCCTTGAATGGGTTGACCTTGATAATCTTCTAATAAGTATGTAACTGGGTTAGTAATTTGAATTTTTTTTATTTTAAATATTTCAGTTGTCCAATTCGGTGTGTAACCCTTCTCAAAAACATGTTTATACTTGCTTATACGAACTGAATCTCCAATTTTAAATTTTGCAGGCGTTGATGATGTTTGGTGTTATTATATTGGTGAACTAATTTTCCAACAGTATCTATCCATTTATAATTACCATTAAAACTGAAATCTCGCCACATTTTTTCCTTTAGAGTTCGATTGAATCGTTCAACAATACTGGCTTTTAATGAGCTGAATGTTGAGTAATGATTAATGTGGTATTTCACAATCAGATTTTTAAAAGTATTATTAAAGAATTCTGTTCCATCATCGGTTTGCAAATTTTTTGGATACCTTTTAGATTCCATGAAAATGGATTTCATTGCTTGCGTTACATTTTCAGCAGTTTTATTTTTTATAGGAATAGCCCATGCATATTTTGAAAAGGTATCAATAACTGTTAGCAGATATTTATAAGCTTTATTTTGTTTAGAATAAGCCCCCATTTCTACTAAATCAGCTTGCCAAAGATTATCTAAACCATTGATAATAACTCTTCGTCTTTTAAAATTTCTGCGAGCTGGCTTATGCAGCTCCTCAACAACCTCTCTCTTAGACATTTCAAATAATAAAAATTAGAATATATACATATGTTATAGTTTTATGAATAATTTATTTATTTTCTTATTCTTTCATACAATTTCATAAGTTTTTCAATTCTTATCATAATATTTTCAGCTGAGATACATTCACATGTTTCGGGAACATCTTCAACAGTTTCTTCTGTATATGGACATATATTCCAATGATAACCATATTCCTTTGTTAATTCTAATTTCTTTTTCTAAGGTTGTGTTTCTTTAGTCATTAGTTTCTTTCTCGAATCATCTGGTAACTGAACAATATCCATTCCAGAAATTTCTGATATAATTGCTCCATCTTGCAATGTATCTATGGTTTGAAGTTTTTTAATAAGAATATGTTTTTGCAATTCTTTAATTTGTTTCCTTTGATCATTTTTATCAGTAAGAGAACTTTCAATAACAGATAATTCATCACGCAACGCATTCACATGCTTAATAAGAAACTTTATTTCACCATTCACACATTCCTTTGTTTCCTCTTTAATTTTCAATATATCACTCTTCAAATCTTTTGCTATTTTCTCATTAACCCCATAAACTCGTGATATTTCATTTCTCAATTGTAGAAATACATCTTCTTTTAATTCATTAGTTTTTTTCTCATCATAATTCTTTAAAAATTGAATTGAATCATCAACATATTTTTTATTTGCAGTATCCATTGTGTTAAATGGATGATTAACATTTACTAGTTTTTTAAATTGAATATCATAATCTCCATCCTCAGTTAATTTAAATCCAACAGCAGGAACTCATTTATATTGTAATTTATGTGAGGATTGAGAGAAAGTACTACGTCCAAACTTATCAATAGACATTTTATGAGTGTATGTATTTTAATATAATTATTCGATTATATTTGCTTCTCTAAGCTCTTCAAGAATAGAATTGATTTCATTTTGATGATTATTATTTCCAGCAAGTTGTGATGCATGTAAAATTCTCAATCTATCAATTAACTCATTCGGATGATCCCAATAAATACATTGTTTAGGTTGTTCAGAGTATGACATTAACGATGTTGATGTTTTTGATAAATTGTTTGTTGAATGACCTGCTCCCTTTTTATTTCTATTTCTAGTATTATATTCATGTTCATAAAGCTTTCTGATAATATTTTTATATTTATAACCTTTATTTCCTTTAATTTGTTCTAGAGGGTCATAATTTTTTCTATCAACATTTGTTGTTTCTAGAATTTTCTGATAGGTTTTCAGATCACTCTTTGTATAAACAGATTCATTAGGTTTCTTCTTAAATACAAGCTCACGTAATCCATCAGTTATTTTGAAAACTTCATTACCAATTATTCAGTTATGATTTTGATCATCAATGTGAAAAATAGAAGCTCCTAGTTTGCTTGTGTTTGCTAGCAAATCAAAATAAGGTCCATAACTTTTATCAAGTTCTGACTTATCATATCCATATACTAGAGATGATTTTGATGACATTTTCATGGGTGTTGGTATTGATGACTCATCATTTAAGAATATTTCACTTTTACTAGTCTGCAGTTTAATTTTTGGTTTTAACTTAGGTGTTGATGTTTTAAAATTGAAAGATGATTCATCCTTTGAAAATATTTCATCATTATCAACATCCGGCTTAATTTCCGGTTTCAAATTAAAAGTATTAAACTTCTGGTATTTCACAACATTAGTTAATTCTTTGATTGGATTAATAATAGGCTCAAATGATTTCTCTAAATTTTCTTCTTCTAAAATTCGCCCTGTTTTTAAGGCATGATATTTCCTTTTAAGACTTTTTTTAACTTTAATCATTTCCTTCATTAGCTTCTCATCCATTTTTTAATAAGTTTTATTTGTTGTTAACTGAACTGGTATCGGATCGGTTGGTGTTGATAACTGACAGGTAATGTATCGGTTGGTGTTGTTGATGTTACCATGTAGTACAGTAAACTAAATAGTTATGATGTAACCATTATCTATTTATAGCTTAAGAAATTCTTCAAAATTTTTCCTATAACGTCCATTGTTTAAAGGACTGTCCTTATCAACCACTACAAATCCATAATCATTCTTCCAACAATGTGAACATAAATTTTTGAATTGATCAAAATTCATATCAGAATTAATGTGATCATTGTAAATATGTTTTAAATTCAAATTATCTTGTTTGAATGCAATTATGAAATTTGCATTATCTCGTATCAAATGCTTGGGAATATGTGTGTAACTTTGACATAAATAAAAGCTGTCCACATGATTGTGACGTCTCATACAAAAATATGCTCTTATATTATCTTGTTTATCACAAGCAACATCATCAAATATAAATATTGAATTTATTTGAGCTTCTGATGGTGCAATTATTTCAGAATTATTTGGAAATTCATTATATCCCATACCTTTAACTGAATTTATGGTTTTTCTCAAATATTCATATTTGGGTTGATGTAATGATTTCGAGTAAATGTATATATTTTCAAATTTAAGACCTTTAGAGTCTAATAACATGCTTAGCATAACATTAGGTTTTCCACAATTTGATGGACCAACGATCAGTCCACGAATACTATCAGGTAATAATAACCCATGTTTTCTTTTTTTTTTAAAGCTACCTCGATCAAAATTTTTTACTTTAATCGGCTCATCCACTTTAATAAACTCCATTCTGTCAACTGATTAAAATCTATATAAATTCATGCTTAAATAAAGAAATAGGCTTAAAAAGTTTATATTAATAACTCATCGAAGTCATAAATATGATGGGTCATAATAAAAAATTAATCAGTCGGAAAAAGGTTATTAAAGGGAGAGGATTAATCAATACGCTCATAAATAAATTACCATTTGAAACACATTTACCTGGATATAATTATTGTGGACCAGGAACTAAACTTAAAAAAAGATTACCTTGAGGTGATAAAGGTATAAATCAATTGGATGAAGCTTGTCGTGAACATGATGTAGCATATTCACAAAATCGTGATACAAACGAACGTCATAAGGCAGATAAAATATTAGCTGAAAAGGCTTGGCAAAGAGTGAAAGCAAAAGATTCAACATTAGGTGAAAAAGCTAATGCACTTTCTTCACAATGCAGTTTCTGGTGCAATGAAAGCTAAAGTTAAACTTGGAATGGGTTGTTCAGCTAAAACAAAAACAAAAAAAAAATTACTAAAAAATATTATTCAAGAAGCTAGGGTAGCTGTTAAGGGTAGTAAACCAACAAGTCAAAAAGACACAATCAAAATTGCTTTGAAAGCAGCAAGAAATGTTACTAAAAGGAGAAAGCAAATAAAATTACCAAGAGTTCTTCCAATACCTAAAGTTGGTGGATTTTTACCTTTAATACCAATTTTAGCAGCTGTGGGAGCTCTCTCAGGAGGTGCTGCTGGTCTAGCTGAAGCTGTCAATGATGCTAAAAACGCTAAGAAGCAGCTTAATGAAAGTGAACGACATAATAAGACAATGGAGGCTATCGCTTTAAGAGGAAAAGGTCTCTATTTAAAACCATATAAGAAAAGACTTGGGTTGTACTTGAAACCAAAAAACCTTTAAGTATGCTACCCAAAAGAGCTCTTACCAACATTGAATTAAACAACTTTGGTAAGAAATATCTAAAACATTTTCGTGGAGTTTTTATGAAAGATAATTTACCTTAAAACAAACCTTGGAAAGATGAATGTGGAATTATAAATTTAGATAATTCTATTGGATCTGGTACTCATTGGGTAGCATATTATAAAAATAAAGATGATATACTATATTTTGATAGTTTTGGAAATTTACAACCACCAGCTGAAGTTGTAAAATATTTGGGGAATAAACTCAAATATAATTATGACGCATATCAGAAATTTAATACATACAATTGTGGTCATTTATGTTTAACTTTCTTATCAAATTTTAATTTTGTAAACAAAAAAATATAAATAAATAAACAATAAAGTATAATATTAAAAAGAAAATATGATTTATAATTTTTAGACTGAAATGAAGTACAAGGTCATTTGTATTGCTCAAATAAAATTTAAAAATATTTTTCTGTTTTAGTGTTTTACCGTCGGCGATTTGTAATAATTATGTAAGGTCTATAAAAAACAGTTACAACTGTCAAATTATTTTATTAATAAAACATAAGTCATGTCGTTAACACTTACTTTAAGCGGTAATTCATCTATTTTGACAGCTGAGTATTTCCCCCCTATAGAGTTACACAATAAAGAATATGTGTGTGGTCTAGTAGATTTTCAAACATACAATTCAATACCAAATATCGATGAAGAAAATAATAGATTTATTATTGATGATGATGTCATCACTATTCCAACTGGATCTTATAAAATTGAGGACATTGAGGAGTTTCTTAAAGAAAATTTCTAATACTTTGAATAAAAGCTAATAATAACACACTAAAATGTGAAATTTTTTCTGATAAAACAATTGATTTTAAAGGAAAGAATACAATTGGTAAAATATTAGGGTTTAGGCAAAGAAAATTAAAGCCAAATGTTTGGCATGAATCAGATCTTTTCGTAGATATAAATAAAATTAATATTATACGTGTGGAGTGTAATATTGTATATGGAACATATATTAATGGAATAGAAGCGCATACACTACATGAATTCTCCATTGGTGTCAGTCCAGGCTATAAAATAATTGAAGTTCCTCAAAATGTAATCTATTTACCTGTGAACGTCAACCGAATAAGTTCACTAACACTCAGATTAGTTGATCAGAACAGCAATTTAATAAATTTTCGAGGTGAAACTATAACAATCAGATTGCATTTAAAACCTGTCACATAATGATCGTTTATAATAATTCCAATAAATATTCAATAAATGATGCTTCTCATATCATTATTGATAGATCGTTGAAGCAACAAGGTCATCAAAGTTTGCGTAATAAACGTGGTATAACGTTGGAAAATCTACAATTTTTAAAATTAAATTACAAATTAAAAAATTATTAAAATGAATTTATTTGAAAGTCCTGTTTTCGAAGAAAGCATTACAAATGCACATTGGCATACATATTCACCATTTTTGAATTCATTTAACAAAAGCGATATAATTCGTATTCAAATCCAGAATCAGAATTTAAATATATTACCATCAACGAGCTTACTTTACATTGAAGGAAGTGTTTCGAATCATGAAGATGTATCAACAACAAAAACAATATTGGCTAACAATGCAATGGCATTTCTTTTTGATGAAATACACTATGAGTTGAAAGTAAAGGAAATTGATCATAATCGAAATGTTGGTATAACATCATGTTTGAAAAATTATATTTCATTAAATGAAAATGAAAGTAAGGCATTACTTAATGCAAGCTGGTCACCTACAACAGATATTCAACCAAAGGGTTTGTTTTTCAATTTTTGCATTCCATTGAAAAGACTTTTGGGATTCGCTGAAGATTATAAAAATATAATTCCAAATGCAAAACATGAGCTAATTTTAACACGCTCTCGATCAGATGTTAACTCTTTAATTTGTCATGATCAAACTGAAAAACCAAAAATTAATTTGCATAAAGTACAATGGAGAATACAACATATAACTTTGAATGATTCCTTAAAAATGAATGTATATCAAAATATTAATAATGGGGCTGTTATTAAATTAGCCTTTAGAAATTTGGATTATTATGAGTATCCTACACTACCTTCAAACACTGATCACCATATTTGGAATGTAAAAACAACATCACAGCTTGAAAAACCTCGTTTTATTATATTTGCTTTACAATCAAATCGTCAAAACAGTCTGATAAAAGATCCATCAAAATTTGATCATTGTAATGTTACAGATTTAAAAGTATATTTAAATTCTGAGACTTATCCATATGAAAATATGAATTTGTTATTTAATAGAAATCGTTATGCTATTGCATATGAAGCATACTCAAGTTTTCGAAGTAATTATTACAATCATTCAATTTCGGATCCATTAATTTCATGGGATGATTTTAAAACAAATGTTACAATATTTATAATTGATACTCGTTATCAAAGTGAGAATCTAAAAATTGGACCAGTTGACGTCAGAATTGAAATGAAAACTTCAGAAAAAATTCCTGAAAATACAACAGCTTATTGTCTAATGCTACATGATCGATTAATTGAATTTAGTTCGCTGACTGGGGAAGTCAATAAAATTATTTAATATAAAACAAATAAAATGGAATATTTCATAATTGATATTCAAGGATTTCGAGATAATAATAACAAATTCATTCTGAAAGAAATCACAATATTGAATTCAAATGATGAAATTCAACATTTTATTATAAAACCACCTTATAGTTGGAATATCCTGAAATCAAAAACAAAGTATACAAATAGTTGGCTTACAAAAAATCATCATGGAATCAAATGGTCTGACGGTAAAACTAAGTTTTCTGATGTATTAAATTTTTTAAAAATATTCATAAACAATAATGTGAATATATATGTTAAGGGAGAAGAAAAAAACATTTGGATTGAAAATATTTTAAAGAAACACATAGTAACTGATTTAAATGAACAAGATTCTACAAGTTTAAAATTATTGATTCATCAGCATACACACAAATTGATAAAACGATGCTCATTTAAACATATCGGGTTTTGTTCATTAGAAAATGGTTACATCTTAAAATCGTTAATGTAAACAATTTGATGATATATAAACTCTTTTAAATAATGGAATGAATATCAGATCAGTATCCAACTATAATTAGAACAAAAACTATATAAAATAGTTTAAAACTCGGTGATGGATAATAAAAATCAAAATTATAAGCCACCAGGTTTTGGAGGGCAAATAAAAAGAGCCATCAATAACATGGTGTATGAATTAAGGAAACCATCATCAGAATCATCGTCATCATTAGCTGAAAAAAAGGACCAGAAAAAATAATTTAAAAAAAAAACAAATTAAATATGTTTTAATTTACAATTTATTATAACATTAAACATTTTAATAAAGTTGATTATTTTAAAAAAAAACCAAATATATTTTAATTTACAATTTATTATACTATTAAGCATTTTAATTAATAAAGTTTATTATATTTTAAAAAAAAGATAATTTATAATTAATTACATATGACTTAAACTATAAAAAATAAGGGAAAAAAAAATATTTTTTTAGAAATATTTGCCTTCAATTTAAGCGTACTAAAACTACAAAAATAAACTTTAGAATCGCAGCTTGATATAATGCTTTCATAGCAAGTTATGATTGTAATTACGGAAAAAGCAAATTAGCCGAAATTCTAGGAAGTCTTGAGATGAGATTAAGAGATTTGGTAAAAAGTTCGGCTAATTTGCTTTTTCCGTAATTATAATCATAACTTGCTATGAAAACATTATATCAAGCTGCGATTCTAAAGTTTATTTTTGTAGTTTTAGTACGCTTAAATTGAAGGCAAATATTTCTAAAAAAAAATTTTTTTTTTCCTTATTTTATTTTCGACTTTTTAGTGAAAATATTTTTTTAATGAAAAATAATATATTTTCAAAGAACAACACATATAATCAAATGGCACTAAAATTCACTATAACGCAATTTGGTTATTATTGCTCATACTTCAAATGTATAATTATATTTTATATTACTGTAACAAATTTTATAAAAATATGTGTATTTTTAAAAAATGTTTGGAGATTTTTGATTAGATACCTTTGAATTTTTTAATTTACGTATTACAAAAAATATTTGACGTAAAATCGTAGATTTAAATCTGTGGAAAAGTCTAAAATGTAAACACTCATCCGACTTTATCTACGATAAAATTCGATTTTGTCCGAGGTGTATACGCTGCCTAAGCATAAATTGGCATATAAAAGTATAATATATACATGCATAAATCGAAATTGAACTTTTTTTACATGCGAGAAGAGTAATTTGTAACTGAGTGATAGATAACTGATACTTGATTGGTTCAAATTTTGTTTTCTTCCATAAATAATGTTTGCATTTTATTTTCAATTAAACTAAGCCATATGATTATGTATGTAACAAGTGCAAGCCCTATATGACACATGTACGTACATTTGCATATACTTAGTCAGAGAAAGAGAAATAATAAAAGAAAGAGATTAATAAAAGAAACCAAATTAAAAACACAAAAAAATATAATGAAAATATAATTGAATAGTAATAGAAAATGATTGAAATATAATGATAATGATTTGTATTGCACACATTTATTTTGTATTCCTTTTTTGTTTTTTTTTTGCTTCTTTACACCATAGAAATGTCAATAAAAATAGTGAATTTAAAGAGAAACCAAATTTTAACTTTATCAAATATCCATATTCCATTAGTAGTACACACACATATGTAAATTTCACCTTAGTTGAATGCAAAGAATATCTATAATCTATATTAACAAGAATACGCACTCCCATTTTACGACAACCTATTTTTTAAGAAATATCAAATCGAGCAAAATACCATTAGTTAAAAGAGTTAAAATTTACATTTCCTTATCGTATACCAAATTTATTATGAGAGAGAAAAGGTACAAAACGGATGTTTGACTTTTCCTTTATACTGTAAAATAATTTTGCGTTCTCATTATTCTCCTTTGGATTTGTTTACGTTCCCTCCCATTATTTATATGAGGCAGGCTGGCAAAAAATGTTAGTTCTAATTTAGTTTGTTCCCTTATACGATGATTAATTCTGATCTTTTATAATTTTAATATTTTCGTTTTAAACATTATTATTTTCGTATATACCTATTAAAAATATTCAATTATAATTACATTACAATAATATAAAATATTATTAATATTTTTGTCAGTAATAATTTGGAGTTACAAACATTATTATTTTTTATTAATTATATTAGTAAACCTAAATATTTATTATATTGGTATACGATTATAAAATAATACTGAGGACAACATCTATTTACAAATCACAGAATTTAAAGAATATGATAACGCTGTTTTAGTTAGGTCTCCTAAAAATCTTATGCATAGTTGATACAATTTAGAAAATAATATTGTTAAATATTTCAACGAAAATTTTTGTCGAAAATATTTTTCAAAATTATAAACTTTATTTATTTAATTTCAGGCAACTTTTTTTGTTACTCTCTTTTGTTTACTATATTTTTTCTTTTTCTTACACGTAAAATTCTTATTATATCTATTTCTGACAATGTTTATCAAATTTGCATATGAATTTGTGTGCAAACAAATGAATACATACATGAGTTCTTACTCTTTTTATGGATATACTTTGGTTAAATGGTTATTGAAATGGGTATTTTGTTGAATTGAAGCAAATTGAAACAAACATATAAAGTCCAAGGCAAGTTAATTAAGGCAAATATAATAACCCCATGGTAGGATTTCAACTGAATTTTGAATTAAAAATCGTTTATCATCATTAGAGTTTAAAGCAACTTTTTTTTCACTAATACTATATACAATATGTTTATTAGATCTTATCATATTTTGATAAATAGTTTTGTTTCTGTTTTCATTTAAGCTAGCTACATAATCATCAAAAACAATTTCTTTTTGTACAATAGATTTTTTAATTCCTTTAGCCTTCTTTATACAATCTTTTCCATCTACTCTAATTGAATACATTTTAGATCTTATACCTATAAATTCTGTAATGTTTTACTATTCATTTCACCTTTCATTAATCCAATTACCTTTTTATTAACAAGAGGAATTCCCCATTTATTATTTATTGGATAATCACTAGTATCGAATCGTTCATAACAATCTCTCTTAATAATATCATACATATTTTCATTTAATATTTCTAGAATTAAACTATTGGTATCAGTATAAAGAAGTTTACAATTTTCCTTTAAATTTTTCTTCATATAATCATAAAAAAATTCATAAATTAAAGTTTTTGAAATATCTAATATAGCCATTCCAACATATATTGGTTTGTTGAAAAATATTTCACTTTTTTTTAGTTCAATTGCAACCAAATTTTCATTAAAAACTGTTGAAGACTTAAAATAAGGTGATGCAATTAGAGAATTTATTCCATAACGACCATTCCAATTAGATTTAAGTTTTATATTTAAATGTTTCCGTAGGTTTTCTATGGTTTTACCAAATGTTCCATTATTCATTAATTTATATATATCTTTTTCAAAATTAGTGGTTGCCAAACTACGAAATTAGTATTTAGTTCAATATAGGACTTTAGAAAATCAAATTGTTCGAATTCTAAGACTTTATGAATTTTTATTATTTTTAATCCATGTTCTATAGCTTGTTTCAAAGTTCTATAATGACAAACATAGTTTGTTTTATTTTGTAATGTTGCAACAAGTTTCTTTTCGTTCGATAGTGTTATAGAATGTTCAGGACAGAAAGGTAAATCTTTATGTTTATCATGAATCTTGTTTGGATATGCCAAATCTACTTCTAATATATAACCAGTTGGAGAATCATTTGAAATATTTTTAATGAAATCATAATCAAAGTTTGTAATATCATTCACCCACTTGAAATTGTTTAATGGTAAATATTGACTCATTGCCCATCCATATTGATTATTGATGTCTAAATAAGATATACTCTTATGTTGAATATTTTCATTGTAATCAATCATATCTGTATTATTAGATTTACAATATCTCTTTGAAATTTGTGTTAATCCACCTCTTATTCCACGTTCAATAAATAAAATCATATCAATATCAGTTAATAATTCAAAATTTACTTTTGTATATTTTAACATTACATCCCAAGTATAACCTGGTAATGTGAAATAATGTGCAGGATCTAAATCATAAGAAATTTTGCAACTTTGTCTAAATTTTTCAAAGATTTCTGTAAGTAATAATACATCTATTTTTAAATACAAGTCTGAATATTCCCCCAAATTTTTTATGTGAAATCATAAAGGAAGTATAATATAGAGAAACTATGCGGAACAAAAAAAATTTTTTCAATTTTTCTTAAATTTTACTTCACCGTAGAACCCCAGAGAAAAAATATATTTTATATGCCAAAATACCCCAGAGCGTAAATTATAATATCTCTTATAAATTATAATCTTTCTCTTGATTTTGTATATCGCATACGGATTCAATGATCTTGATAACAATATTGTAATTACTTAATCCTTCATTATAATTTATATATGTGTGTAGTGTGATATGTGTGCAAAAAAAAAGAAAATAAGGTAGTAAGGAAGAAGCCATAGAAAAAATGTAATATGTTTTGTTTATATTCACACATACAATGATTTAATTTTTATTTTTCTGTGTTTGGGCAAAACAAAAGAACACCTGCAACAATTCAGTGTAAATTGTTTTTGTAATTTGTAATTTTTTGATTTTGTTTTTGGACTGAATTTGTATTCTTTCTTAATTTCAATTTTAAAATAATTTGAAAAATTATTTTTGTACTATTGCGTTGAAGGGGCATTTCATAGGTATCATAGGTAACTTAGATATGGCTTGAAAAATAAAAAAAAAATATATATAGGTATGAATTGAATTTGTGGCTGTAAAATTAAAATTCTTAAAACAAAAATTTCACAAATGTGTATGTACATATATATTTTGCAATAGGTAGATATATGAATATTCTAAATAAAAGCGGAATTGAAGTTTAATAAAAAACTAATAAATAATTTAATTAATGTACATGTAATCCTCCTCCATCACGTCCATAAATTTGTGAATTACCCTCTTATAACATGCTACGTACCTCTAGCAGCACGGTTACATATTTTTATTTATGTACATGCAACAAGGTGAAGGTTTTTAGGATGTGACTATTCAGGATCTTCAATATTTATTAGTGACGAAAGCGATCTGGTAGAATTAGCATTAGAAACTGTAAATGAAGTTCTTAATGCGAACAGTAAAACTGATTGTTTATAAATAAAAATAATCATAACTAAACAAATACAAAAGAAAAGGATTCGCCTAAGCATAATATAAATAACAACTATTTTATTTCCTTTGTACCTCGTACAGTATCGTACAATAATGTTGAACATTTCAAAAGATGAAAATTTATAAAATATTTAACTTTGTTTTGTTGTTTTTTCTTTTGTTCATCAAAATAAAAAATAACACTAATGGAAGCGTCTAAACTGTTTTTATAATTTCTAATTCTTTGATTTTGTTCTTGGATTGAATTGGAGTTTTGTTTCAATTTCAAATAAAATGTAAAATTCTATTTAAATTACTTTTTTATGCGTTGAAAAATAACATTTCATAGGCACCACTTAGATAGGTTTTGAAAAAAAAAAATGTACCTGTTTTAGAATTTGTGGCTCTAAAATTAAAATTCTTTAAATAAAATTTTACAAATGTACAAATAATATGTACCTACCTATGTTGTAAAATAAACATAGTTGTAATAAAAATAAATAACTTGAATATAAAAATGAAAATGAAAAATTAAATAAACAAAAATAATTTCTTAAATTTATTATAATATTACTAGTATTAACAATATTATAATATTAGAAAAAATAAATAATTTATTAATTTATGTTTTCAATTACTTCAATGTGCTTATCTTTTTTGTGCCACACTGCAGTAAGTAAGGAATTTTGCACACTATCGTAATTCATATATATGCATGTATTCCTTGATTTCTTAGTGTATAGTGCATAGTAGAGGTAGAGTGTAGGTTATTAAGATTATCTTATCATAATATATTAACAATGAACGTGAACATTATTTTTGAATATTCTATTTCTATATTAAAATTTTTTAATTCTCCTTTCTTTATGAATTTCCAATTTAAAGTAAGTTGTTTGTGTTTGCATTAAAAATGTAACATTTTGGTTCCATGACAAAATTACATGTGGACAAAATTTCATAAAGACAAAATTTCATATTTAAAACAATTAAATGCTTAAATTTTTATTAATCATTATAAAATGTGGAAGAAATTGTCAAAATCTGTAGTTGATTAATAATTCCTTTCAAAATATGATTTTGTTTTATATTTTTATAAGAATTGTTTTATATAAGAATTAGGTGGCTATGCTGAAGTCCGTCGAAATTACAAATTAAAAAAGCGCTTCAAACGAATAATATCTTTTATCGTTTTCAACAAAATGTAATGTGTAACAAAAAATTACTATTAAATTTTAATTTATATATACCTACATATGTAATTAAAAATGTATAAGTTTTACTTTTAATTTATGTACATATTACGTTATGTAATTATTAAAAAATTTATAACTTTTTACAAAATAAATAAAAAAAAACTTAAACTGTCAACGCCTTTTTTATTTGAAATAAAAAAAAATCTTCCAAAACATTTAATATTGATTTCTGCACTGACTTTGGGGTCGAATTTCAGAATACTGATATTTTTTGTATTCCGGTCGGAAATTTTTTTCGGGGATATTCCGCTTCGGACTTCAGCATAACCACTTAGTATTCTTACTTTTTTTTAAGAAAAAAAAGTACCTTCATTACAAAACCAAATAATTTCAAATTTTTTATAAAAACTTAAATTGGGATTTAATTTTTTTAAATATGTAATTGTGTCTTTGAAATTTTGTCCCGACACCATGCATTTCATATTATGGTATACTCTACATCTACCCAACAAGTGTGTATTTGATACGACATACACAACATTACCCCCATTGCCGCTACTACACTATATGTATGTTATATAAAAGCAAAAACAAAAAAAAAACAACAAGAATTAAAATCATTTTAAGATTCTCTCTCTCAAAGCTAGAATCTATACAGTTGAACCTGCATAAAAGAAAAAATTTTAGTTCAATATTTTGTATGAGTTTCTGTTAACGAAGACATTAAAATGAGTTATTCCAAATTTTTAAAGTGAGTTTATCTAGGTCCTACTGTGTATAGGGTATTTTCAAAAATTTTTTAAGCAAAAAAAAATCGTCACAAAATTTGTTCCGCATAGTTTCTCTTATTATACTTCCTTTATGGTGAAATTCATCCCACACCCTCTTTGCATGTTGGTAATCTTCATTAGATATTTCCGTTTTATTTAATTTATTATAAAATTGATTCTTATCAGGTAACTTTGTTTCAAAAAATTCATTATTGTCATCAAAATAATCATATGGGTAAATTCCTTTTCTTGTTAATAAATCTATTTGTAAATTACTTAAACTATTGAATTGTGATTTTAAAATAGGAAATTCTTTTTAACTTTTTGATAATATATCTAAGCTTACACCTAAAAATTTATATGAATCTATAAATCTAAACTTAATTGAACTATTTTGAATATGTTTAGTAAAAGATATATATTTTTCCTTATTTATTGGAAGCAAATCAATCTTACCTTCTGCAAGCGAATTTAACTTCATTATAATAAAATGTGAATCGTAACCGCTTAAATTATGAAAAATTACAGGAATAGTAAATGAATTTTGGTAGTTTATATTACATTTTTGATGTGTAGCTCCTCGATACTCTCCCGTAAGATGACAGTGATCTTTACATTTTATATCTTTAGCATAAAAATTTTCCTCACATATAAAACATTTTTCAGCCTCGTTATAATTTTTAATTTGTTCTGGTTTTAACGGCTTCATCCTCCATAAGCTTTTTAGATCAGTTCCTACTAAAACTGATAATAATGTTAATTCATCTAAAAACCACTCGATGCAACTTTCTCCTCTATGAGATGCATATTCAGTCATTTCAATGTAGGATGATTTTATATAATATCCAATGGAACATGGAATATGCTCTTGGTATTTATTTCCTTCATCAACTTTCTTTAACAAGCATTCCATATCTGCATATACCACACAAGGATTCATTATTTTATTTTTAAAATTTTTAAATTTCATTATGTTGTTATCTTTTGTAGGTAATTGAATTGCACATTCATTCATATTTTCACAAATTTTCGTATGTTCAATCAATTTATTATTTGTGGTGAAATATTGCAAGCATCGATCGCAGAAAAACTTTTGATGTTCATATTTACTAACATCTTGTGACATAAGTCTTGATAAATTTTTTATTAAAACATAGTGATATTTGATTTCATCATCATCATTATCATTGTATGTGTTATAAAATTGTTTTTCTTTATAATATTTATCTTGTATCATTAATAGTTTTACATGTTTCTCCTATTTTGATTTTGTTAAACGAATAACATTAACTTTAAATTTATTTTTTTTTATCAATTCCAATCCAAATACATTAATTGAAATTAAATTTTGCTTCTCAAACTTTGATATATCATGAATTGAAACAGGAAAATTAACACCATCGAATTTTAAATGATTTGAATAATGTGGATAGCTTCTTGTACGATCTGAATGATTTGTTTTTGGATATAAATATGCCTTTACCGACCAAGCAAAGCATGCATTATCATTATTTTTCACATTAATGCAAGCTTTTTTATTCTTAATTGACTTTGGTAAATCTATATATGATGATGCGGATAAAAATGGTGTATATTTATTTACATTTATGGTTAAATTTATTGTTGATGACAAAGCCCATCCACTACCCTTTTCTTGAAATTCATCAAATTTAGAAAGAATTTGATGTTTCAAAGTATCATACCAATCAGATGTAAGATCAGACAACATAACCAACACATTTTCAGTTGCAAGATATTTTAAATCATATTCAGCTTCAACTTTATCCGCTTTAATTTGTTTAGTTTAAAATAGATTAGGTTTTAATAAAATAAATTCTCCACAAAAAACCATATTTATTTTTAAACTTGATTGTTGTATTAGAATCTCTTTAATTTTTTCTTCTACAACAGCTCTGCATTTTTCTAAAAATATTTTTGGATCTATATCATCAATATTAGTAATAACACCAGATTGAATCCGATTTTTAAACGCTGACTTTAAATTTTCCCATTTTAACTTTTCTTTATAAATTTTTGAGTCTTTCTCTTTTCTTAAACTTTCGCTTTTAATTTATCTTTAAATGATATCAAATCAGCTATACAGGTGGATATAGCTAATTTAACACCATTTGATGCTTTTGAATTTTCAAGTAAAAGATTTTCTAGTTCGACTAAATCTTTTAAAACTATATACCATTTTATTTGCTTAAGATTTTCACTTTTTTGTATATTTTAAATAATGGAATATTATATTTTAAAATTTGTTTTGCACGAACCGACATTGTGAAGCTGTTTTTATGAACTAAATTTTAATTTTCTTTTTATTGCATTTATCGAAATTCAGTTTTTGAAGTTGAAAAGATAGTGTTAAAATTTTGTAAAACTACATCTGAAAAATAAATGCTGAAAAATAAATGCTGAAAAAAGAAGCTTGAAATAATAACAAAATTAATTTATTTTTATTCTTTATTCTTTTATTTAAAATTTCTTGTAAAAATAAATGCTGAAAAAAGAAGCTTGAAATAATAACAAAATTAATTTATTTTTATTCTTTATTTTTATTGATTTATGGCTAAGTGCTCTTGAGAATAAATATCCTCTTGAACAATGGAATAATTTTTACCCACATATAGGTAAATGTTGCTTTCTGTATTTAATAAATCTACTTCTTCTTGTGTAAGTATGTCCACCATACTTGGAGGTAGGATAAAACTACTATTCCTAAATTCCAATAGTAGTCTCTTGCCATACCGTGTTTGGCAAAACCGTAATTTTTCTATTCCATAATACTTATTATGTATTATTTCTCCTACTGTTAGGAGCTTCTTCGGTTTATATGTATTTAACCCACAAGCTGAGGCTACATGGTTAAATTTTGCTAAAACATTAGTGACGTTAGTCACAATGCTACCATCATGTCTTCTTTTAAGTGGCTGCTCTTCGTATCGCTTATGGGGTGGTTCTCCTTCATATCTCTGGTTTTGATGTTGTTGTTGTTGTTGTTTTTGTTGTTGATAATTTTAGGTTGAGGTTTGGTACCTCGGTATTGATGATGTTGTATTGGTTGCACCATCAACCTCAATGATTTCGATTGTGCCCTCCATATTTTTGATAAGGATGTTCTTTATATGAAATTAAGAACTGAATTGAATAATAAGTACAGCTTGTTTAGCTCTTTTATACATTTTATTTATTTTTTTTATGCCTAATCGAAACATACAAAACTGTCAACATAGAGATTAAATATTTCATCATTATCAACATCTGACTTAATTTCCGGTTTCAAGTCCACAAGCGTAGATAATTTTTTTGGTTCAAACTAGATTTTTTACTTAATCTATTTATTTTGAGTATTAGTAGAAATGGAATTGCCTTTACCATCTCATCAACATAAGAATTTATTTTCCTTTTGTTTGTGGGGTCAAAATTATATTTTTCTTTTGTTTTTGGGGTCAAAATTATATTTTTCTTTTGTTTTTGGGGTCAAAATTATATTTTTTATAGCTAATAGAAACATACAAAAGTGTAAACATAGAGATTAAATATTTCATCATTATCAACATCCGACTTAATTTCCGTTTCAAGTCTACAGCGTAAATAATTTTTTTGGTTCAAACTAGACCTAAAATTATTTTACTATCAAATTCAATTTTACCAAATAAAAAATAATTTTTTATACTCTTATTAAAAACGACAAATATTAAAAATGTAATATAAAAATAATTTAATGTTTTACTATGATTTAATGCCTCTTTACAAATTGAAGAATCCATTATTTCATCTTATTCACAAGTTTAAGACAAGACTTTTTTTCTTACACCAACTAATTTTCTTAAACCAAATAGTTTTCTCAATTCCCATAAAAAAAAAATTGATTTACTATGAACCTCAATGTTACTAAATTAAAAATTTTCAATTCATAAATTTATTCTCTTATCAGAAACAACAAACATCAAAAATTATTTTTCGTTTTATTCTGATTTCATCTTATTCATAAATTTAAGATAAGACTTTTTTTCTTACACCAACTAATTTTCTTAAACCAAATAGTTTTCTCAATTCCCATAAAAAAAAATTGATTTACTATGAACCTCAATTTTACTAAATTAAAAATTTTCCATTCATAATTTTACATGTTATTCTCAAATTTAAGATAAGACTTTTGTTTCTTAAACCAACTAATTTTCTTAAACCAAATAATTTTCTCAATTCCAATTAAAAAAAAAAAAAATTGAATTACTATCAAGGTCAATCTTACTAAAACAAAATTTTCAATTCATAATTTTATTCTCTTATCAGAAACAACAAACATCAAAAATTATTTTCGTTTTACTATGATTTCATGCTTTTTTACAAATTGAGGATAAGACTTTTTTTCTTAAACCAAATAATCAAAAATAAAAACAATAAAATATTGTTCTTCAAAAAATAAAACAATATTCTGTGCGCCTATTATTTAAAATTTTAAAAAACCATTTTTTTCATGAGTCATACTCCTTATCTAAACCGGATGTGACGTCACTTTTTAATCTCATCTCTAATCTAATCTCTAATCTAATCTCTAATCTTATCTTATCTAAACAGGATGTGACGTCACTTCCTGGTCTAGAACCGCTATAGCTATACTACTTGTGTGCATATATTTCTGCACCAACTTAATGGGTAAAGCTTTTTAAAAACTAATTTAATTTGAAGAAGAGAAAATTTCAAAGCTCTCTCACTGCTACTTAATCAGCTGTGATTAGACACCCATCAGCTGCGATTAGACACCAATTTTTGAATGAAAAATTCCTATTGCTTCGGAAATCTACTTGTATATTATCTTTGCTTCAAGTGTGTAGAAATATATGTTGTAGAGAGTGATGAATTTTTTTAATATAGTAGGTAGGTATATATAGGTATCGATTAAACCATATTGATTGTTGTTCTTCTTTTTAATGTATGTTATAAATCATAATTATGCATGAATTTTAGCAAGAACAGTTCGATAATGAATTTTTTGAAATGAAATGAAATTTTAAATACCGATCAATGGTTCACAAGTTATGAACAGTTTTGTAAATACTTATTTATTTGTAGTAAATTTTTTTCTTTTAATTTTTTCTCCAACACGAGTTTTTATTTTATACATCAAAATAAATATTATGTGTACCTATAATATCATTGTTTTTTATATTTACAATTTTATTTATTTTTGTTTTCAAAATTATTTTCGTTCAAAATTGTGACTCATTTTAAATAATTATTTGTTCGCTATAAACTTTGACGCTTAACTTACGCAGCGAATGTTATTGAATATTAACAGGATTAACTTGATTCTGAATTATACGATAAATTTTCAATGTTGACAAAAACGATGTCGCTAAAATGATCGAGTAAATGACCCTTAGGGAATAGAAAATTTCGCACCTTACTACAAATATTCTGTTTATATGGTAATTAAAAGCATTATAATACAAAAATAAAGGTATGATAAATTAATAAGCAAATACGTATTTTTCTTAAACTTGAAATGAAAACTCTAATGAAGGAAAGAAATGCTATAATTTATTTTGCTTCCGTCATTTATGGCGGGTTACAAAGCTAGTATTATAATGTTAATCAATGTCTATTCAAATTTAAATTGTTTTTTTACTTTAATAAATCAGTCAAACTTAATAAAAAATACAATAACATCAAATTTATATTATGAGGACATTATTATTTTGTAATTTATATTCGTAAATAATTATATTATATTATTATTCATATACATTAAAATTAAATTCTACCCGTTTATCTATGTAATAACTTGTGTAATTGAATTCCATATGATATTAAATGTATTTAAATATAATTGTTTTTTTTCAACAGTTTATTATTACAATATTTTATTAGAATTAAATTAAATATTTACAAATTCAGGCTTCTAAAAAAACATAATAAAAATACATTTATATACATATATCAATATTTTTACAGAATTACGGTAATTAAAATACATTCCTTAGATAAGAAGAAACACGCAAAATATATTTTAAATACAAATATAAAAATTTATTTATTAAATATTCCCCTATGACTTTTATATTTTATTCTCATACAATTATTTCTCAATTATAAGCATATAGTCGATTTCAAAACTTGATTTATTTTTTAATTTTTATGAATATCTTTATATAATTTTGTGAATGGTTATTTAATCCCACCTTAGAGAAACTTAATATGTACATTAATTCATTTTTCTTAACCCATATTTATAAAACAAAAAAAATTTTTTTTTCTTTTTTGTATATTATTGGCGATATGTACATTTAATGATTCCCGCTGAAGACATGTTCTTTTTTAGTTTTATTTCGATTTATATAGAATAGGAAATATAAATTCGAAGAGAGAAAAAAAATATCTTGTCGACCGGTACAACATAGACGATTTTCGCCGCAGTTGGAAACCAGCAAGAAAATGGCTACAACAGGTTGACAAGACAAGCTATTTTGACAATTATCCTGACAAGGGTTTGATTTGGAAAAAATGATAACTAATGCTATCTTATTAAATCACTTACAATAAATTTATGTGACAATTTGACTTGTAAGAAAAGTCAATACGTAATAATTAGATCATTCAATTTTAAACATAACATAATTTCTTCCAAACTAGGATTCACAATGAAAATTTGAAAAGAGAAATTATACTATTTTAACACTTTATTTCACGATTTTTTTTTCCATTAAAAAATTATTTTTGATTAAGGTGTGACTTATAGATCAAAATTTGTTCTGGGTAAAATTTCTTAGGTTTTCCATTTTCCCGAAAAATCGAGTTTTCTAGTGATATAAATGATATATTGTGCATTTAAGGAAATGACTAATTACAAATTTATAATTTCATTTGTACTTCAATTTATTACAGATTTTTTTATTAAAAAATAAGGAATAAAAATATTATTATTTTAATTTTAATATTAATTATTATTTTAAATAGAATTATTATTATTATTATAAAAGTCTTAAAAATAAAAAAGTAAAAGAATTAATTTATCACATTTAATTTTCAATAATGACTAATTAATATAACTTAATCAAATAATATTTCAAAACTTATAACAGTCTTTTAGATTAAGTTTTTTAAATAAAAAAAAACATATAAGAAAAAGTAACTAAAATTTTACAGTAGTTCATTAAGATAAGTTTTGAAAAGGAACTAAAATTTAAAAACAATTCACAACAATAAGTATTAAAAAGCAATTATATATTTAAAACGTTTTTTGAATGCATTATTTATGAAATGCAACAAAACAGTTGCGATCCTTATTGAGGCAAAGTGTTACATTACATTTTACGCATTTAATAAATCCTAGTATGCTGCATCCAGGAAATTTAGTGGATTTAGTGGATCTGGCCAGCATCCAAACCGGCCAATGGCTTTGATTGTCAATTCTCGCATCTTTAGGTGGTATAATTTGAACATTTGGTCTTTTTCTTTTTATTTCTAATTTCTTGTTCAAATCTGTTGAAGGGCGTCCAACTTTAGGCAGTGCTTGAAGTGAAACTTTTGGGACGAACTTCTGTTCCAATATCTTCGAGTATTTGGTATTTGAATAACCGAACTTAGCTAGCAAATTCATATGTATTTTTGGATATCGGTTTTTCCTACAAAAAACGATACAGGTATATTTTTTTGGTTATAATATAAATTCGTCTCCAATATGATATTGGTGATGATATCGTCATCAAAAAGGAATTTAAAAAAAGAAAATGGTGTATCAAGTTCCATAATATTGCTAGGGAATGAAGAATTTCCTGTAAAATCAAGACCATCATCAATTGTTTCAAATGGTTTTTTTTTGTCCAAATCATTTTTTCGTAATATTTTTTAATTTTTTTTAACTCCACTGCTGCTGATGGTTCTTCACATACATTCCAAATCAATTGGTATAGAATCAATATCAAGATTTACATTATTTTCATTGCTTTCAAATAAGTCATCGTCATTATATTTTTTGTTATTATGATTATTTCTATATCGTCATATAATTCTTCATCATCTGATTTCCCAAATTCGTCTTCACTTTGATCCCAGTCATCCACAATTGCTTTAATATCTTTATCAGAAAAAGCCATAAATCCTGCCATATCATATATGATATTGCCGAAAAAAAATTCTTTAATCGCACAGTATATCATATATGATATCACCATAATAAAATGTATTTTTAGATGTTTTAAAATGTTTTTCTAACTAATATTTTTAAATATTATCAAAAATTACACTTTACAGAATATAAAAATATATACTGATTATTTCTTACCCAATTCTCTCAATTAAAATCACAAAAAAAAAATACCAAATTCCAAAAGAACAAATTATTATTCAACGACCACTGAAACAAAAGTTTTTTCCCGCTAATTATTTTGACATAAATGTAATTTAGCAATTGATTTCAAAAATAAAAAGTTACTTAAACTTATTTTCAAATAAATATTTAAATTTAAATCAAAGTAAATCATTAAAAAAGTTCGTTTCTTTGGTGCTATAATATATGATATGGTATGCAATAAAAGGTTAAATAAAATTCATTACTACTTTTTCCTAGTTATTTATTTTATGCTTGACAACAATATTATTTATTCGAATTTCAAGCATGAAATTGAAACAGTAAGATGTATATTCTTTTCACGTTAATTTTAATTATGTAATTCATATCTTTGTTAAATGGTTAAATCTAAAATCAAAGTTAGTGCTATAAACTATATAATAACTTTGTATTCTAAACATAATTATTGTTCTCGAGTTATTTTTATTTTTTCTCAAGGTAGTTTCCAGGTCTTAGAATTTGTACGTTGTGCTCCAGAGGTTCACGGCTAAACCCTGATGTCCTTCGCGTGGTATACCCCTAGGTTCTTTCCGGACACATCCTCTTGTTCATACAGGGCGTTCCCAATCGGCTTGAGGATTCGAGCCTGTGTAAGCTTATACGCTAACTTTCCGTTGAACCCTTCGCTTTGGTCACTCAGTTGGAAGTTTGGTTTGAAGATAGTTTGTCCGGGCGTGAACCTCACAGGTTTGGTACGTATATTATATCTGCCTGTGTTTTCGGCAAACGCTTTAGCCATCAATTCCTGAGCCTTGCTTCGCACTAGGTTCATTGGGTCGGCCCGCTCTACCATATCACCCTCTTCTTCTAATACTTGCAGCTTCCCTAGTCCAAACACCAAACACCTCTCTCTTGTCCAAACACCATAAAGTATGGTGACTGCCCAACAGTCTGATGAACGGACGATCTGAGTGCGCTACTAACGCAACTTAGAGCCTCGTTCCACAAGGATTGTTTGCCGTCTATATACGCTCTCATACCACTTATTAGAGACCGATTGACCCGTTCCGACGCATTAAATTGGAGCGAGTACACACCGCTACAGATATGATTAATTCCGTACCTTTTCATCAAGGGTTCAAAGACTTTTGACTTCAACTGAGGTCCGTTGTCCGAAATTGCCCGGGCAGGAACTCCAAAAATGCGAAAAAGTTGTTCTTCGAGGTACGCACAAATAGGTTTCGCCGTCATGCTTCGCAGGGGATTCGTCAGTCCAAATTTAGAAAGATGGTCTAGCACTTCTAACGCGGCCACATTTCCGGATTTCGACCTGAGATAAGGCCCAATAAGATCGACATACAGTGTTTGGCAAGGGCGTTCAGACTTTATGCAGTTCGTCACGGGTATTCGCAACATCGTGTTAGGAGCTTTCGTCTGTTTGTACAGGTCACACTGGGTGACATAGTCTCTCACCTGCTGCACTATTTTCGGCCAATAGAAACTGCATCTCAGACGGTGCAAGGTTTTTGAGATTCCACCGTGAGAAGCTGAGGGCAGATCATGAGCCCGTGAGATTACCGCTGGGCGCAAGTCGATTGGTATCCAAAGCTTCCATGATCACGCCTCCTGCTCGGCGTTACTCGACGCGAATTCCATTCGTTTGTAGATTATCCCGTCGAATACTTACAGTTCAGGATTAGAATTTTCGAGTTTTCAACTCGGTAAAACACAGCAGACGACAGGTCAACTTCAGGGCCTATCACGTGAATGTCAGCCAGTTCTTCTGTCGAGTACATCCGAGATAAAACATCGGGTACAACATGCTCCGAAACTTTTCGATGTTCGATAACGAAATTGAAGCCCTGTAACTTCAAGCTCCACCTAGCTAACTTCCGGACAAATCAGTTTGGCTCATCAGCGACGGGGAGTTGGGGTCGGCATGTTCCGATCCTCACGCCTATTTTGGATGGCAGGGTTTAACTGTCGCAGACCAGATTATAGTGAGGCGAATACCTGGGCCCGGATGTTTTGGACCAGACTTTGCTACGTCAGAATCAGGGTCCCTAACAGGCATTCCATTCTACTCACCTCGTCGGTAGGCTCCGTGGGCTCATCACTTCGCTTGATGGTGGAGGAACGGTCACGATCTTTGTTTTTCAGGGATCATGTCAGTGTGGGCCTCCGGTCTCAACAGCACTGGCTGGGCTACGACTGGGCCTTCACTCCGCTGATCCACCAGAGAGCGATTCGAGGCTTACTCTGGCAGATCTTCATTCAAAAATGTCAAATATTATTTTAAGTTATAGTCGTCGTAAATGGTGATAAAATACCATTTACATTTTCAATTCAATTTTATGTGCAGCTATAATATTTTAAAAATTATTTCATTTTATTTTTTACTAACTGATTTTCTTTTTAAATATATATATATATATGTATTTATGTAAAATATAATTAATTATATATTAGATAAAATGAGTTTAATTTTTTTTGAACACAGAAATTAGCTATGGTCTTGACATTTATAAAATGTAATAAATTATCATCACAAATATATGCAAACTGTCAAAAATGATCAACAGAAATTCCTATGTCAAAACTATGATAAGGTAGTTGCACGGTAACATTTTTATTTAATCGATAACTTAATGAAGGTCATATCGATAACTTAATGAAGGTTTTTATTCTGTCCTTATTTCAAGGATTTTTGGTCACTGACCATATCGGTTACAAATTTAAGCTTACACTTTTTGTTTTTAATAATTTTAAAAATCACTTGGAAATCGGTTTGCGTGCGCAAAACATCATAATAGTCGTCCGATATACAAAATCGCAAATCCTTATTATAATCAAATATTAATAGTCGTCCGATGTATGAAATATATACAAAATCGGAAATCATTATATATAAGAAGTGTTAATAGTCGTCCAGCCAAAATTAGTTAAATATAAAAAAAAGAAGCATTTAGTTAGTTATTGTTGAAAATTTACTTATATAAAATTAGTTAATAACTTTAAAAGATTTAAAAAACATTTTGAATTATATAGAACTAAAATCAATTGAAAACTAAAAAATAAATTACTAAGTTACAATTTATATTAAATTTGTTAATAAAAATATTAAAGTGTAAGGTGCCTATTACACATCATTCTTTTCATCAATCATTCATCCATATATTGTCAATATATGGGTGAAAAGAATGATGAAAAGAATGATGTGTAATAGGCACCTTACACTTTAATATTTTTATTAACAAATTTAATATAAATTGTAACTTAGTAATTTATTTTTTAGTTTTCAATTGATTTTAGTTCTATATAATTCAAAATGTTTTTTAAATCTTTTAAAGTTATTAACTAATTTTATATAAGTAAATTTTCAACAATAACTAACTAAATGCTTCTTTTTTTTATATTTAACTAATTTTGGCTGGACGACTATTAACACTTCTTATATATAATGATTTCCGATTTTGTATATATTTCATACATCGGACGACTATTAATATTTGATTATAATAAGGATTTGCGATTTTGTATATCGGACGACTATTATGATGTTTTGCGCACGCAAACCGATTTCCAAGTGATTTTTAAAATTATTAAAAACAAAAAGTGTAAGCTTAAATTTGTAACCGATATGGTCAGTGACCAAAAATCCTTGAAATAAGGACAGAATAAAAACCTTCATTAAGTTATCGATATGACCTTCATTAAGTTATCGATTAAATAAAAATGTTACCGTGCAACTACCTTATCATAGTTTTGACATAGGAATTTCTGTTGATCATTTTTGACAGTTTGCATATATTTGTGATGATAATTTATTACATTTTATAAATGTCAAGACCACAGCTAATTTCTGTGTTCAAAAAAAATTAAACTCATTTTATCTAATATATAATTAATTATATTTTACATAAATACATATATATATATATATTTAAAAAGAAAATCAGTTAGTAAAAAATAAAATGAAATAATTTTTAAAATATTATAGCTGCACATAAAATTGAATTGAAAATGTAAATGGTATTTTATCACCATTTACGACGACTATAACTTAAAATAATATTTGACATTTTTGAATGAAGATCTGCCAGAGTAAGCCTCGAATCGCTCTCTGGTGGATCAGCGGAGTGAAGGCCCAGTCGTAGCCCAGCCAGTGCTGTTGAGACCGGAGGCCCACACTGACATGATCCCTGAAAAACAAAGATCGTGACCGTTCCTCCACCATCAAGCGAAGTGATGAGCCCACGGAGCCTACCGACGAGGTGAGTAGAATGGAATGCCTGTTAGGGACCCTGATTCTGACGTAGCAAAGTCTGGTCCAAAACATCCGGGCCCAGGTATTCGCCTCACTATAATCTGGTCTGCGACAGTTAAACCCTGCCATCCAAAATAGGCGTGAGGATCGGAACATGCCGACCCCAACTCCCCGTCGCTGATGAGCCAAACTGATTTGTCCGGAAGTTAGCTAGGTGGAGCTTGAAGTTACAGGGCTTCAATTTCGTTATCGAACATCGAAAAGTTTCGGAGCATGTTGTACCCGATGTTTTATCTCGGATGTACTCGACAGAAGAACTGGCTGACATTCACGTGATAGGCCCTGAAGTTGACCTGTCGTCTGCTGTGTTTTACCGAGTTGAAAACTCGAAAATTCTAATCCTGAACTGTAAGTATTCGACGGGATAATCTACAAACGAATGGAATTCGCGTCGAGTAACGCCGAGCAGGAGGCGGGATCATGGAAGCTTTGGATACCAATCGACTTGCGCCCAGCGGTAATCTCACGGGCTCATGATCTGCCCTCAGCTTCTCACGGTGGAATCTCAAAAACCTTGCACCGTCTGAGATGCAGTTTCTATTGGCCGAAAATAGTGCAGCAGGTGAGAGACTATGTCACCCAGTGTGACCTGTACAAACAGACGAAAGCTCCTAACACGATGTTGCGAATACCCGTGACGAACTGCATAAAGTCTGAACGCCCTTGCCAAACACTGTATGTCGATCTTATTGGGCCTTATCTCAGGTCGAAATCCGGAAATGTGGCCGCGTTAGAAGTGCTAGACCATCTTTCTAAATTTGGACTGACGAATCCCCTGCGAAGCATGACGGCGAAACCTATTTGTGCGTACCTCGAAGAACAACTTTTTCGCATTTTTGGAGTTCCTGGCCGGGCAATTTCGGACAACGGACCTCAGTTGAAGTCAAAAGTCTTTGAACCCTTGATGAAAAGGTACGGAATTAATCATATCTGTAGCGGTGTGTACTCGCTCCAATTTAATGCGTCGGAACGGGTCAATCGGTCTCTAATAAGTGGTATGAGAGCGTATATAGACGGCAAACAATCCTTGTGGAACGAGGCTCGATTGTCAATATATGGGTGAAAAGAATGATGACCGATTACACATCAATCATGCACTCATCAATCTTTTTACTCATATTTTGACATTTTGCAATGACATATTGTGGAAGTGTTCTGAATATATTGATAATTTCGAAACATATATGAATATTGAAAATATAATTTAGGGGAATGTTTTTAACTTCAATTTAAATTGAATTTTTAAAGTAAAGTAAAGGGTATAAGAAACAACAAATTATTTTTTTGCACATTTGAATAATATATCAATCGTTTTTTTACAATAATTGCTATAATTATTAAAATTAATATAAAAATTATTCTTTTTGAATTACATCACAAATTAATATTATAACCTTATCTGAACATTCCCCAAAAAGCAATTTTTTTTGCCTCAGCTGAACTTGTCAAAAATGATTGATGACATGATTGATGGGAATTTTGCTTGCATGATTGACGAATAATTGATGAGAATAGAACCGCCATCAATCATTTCTCATCAATCATTCATCCATATATTGACAATATATGGATGAAAGATTGACGAATGATTGATGTGTAATCGGGCCATAAGAATATAAGTTGTGTATTTTTTTTTATTTTTGAACAAAATCATTTCATTGTCATAATATTGTTAATAAAAAAAATATATCAAGATTTATTATAGTATTAATAAAAAAAAACTTTCTGTATTAAGTAGTTTTTGCTAATTTATCTTTTCTTTTTTTTTTTCATCTGCAGTCCGCATGGCCCGATACCGAACGAAAGGACAGCCGCGAACAAATTAGGAGACAGGGTTAAAAAAAAACCATTCTACAAAAAAATTTGGAATATATTCGAAAAAAAAAAAGATTTTTTTAATATATCTATCGGAAGTTTCAAGGTCCCGAAAGTTGCCTCTCAGGTCCCTGCTCGTGCGCCATTTTCAATGAAACTGGTGTAGGGTTTCCGAGAGGTAGGAAACCCTCGCGTGGGGCATGCCTGGAACGAGTGTGCTTCAGTCGAGGGGGGTTCAAATTTTACCGCGTGGCACCATTATGCCGAAAAGAACACGAAGGAAAAAGAATTTAAAGAGACCGTGAAGCTACAAAAGAAATTATTAATACTAGGGGTGGACAGAAGGTCCCGCCTCCCCACACCTATACTCGAGCCATCACTGCCGAAGCCGGCCCTGTTACTACTCTGACTTACCATTCCTAAAAGAAAAAAAAATTACCTACACATGTTCATCTTTTACTTTAATTTTTTTTTTTTTTTTATATTGTATGATTTTATTATTTTCTCAGAAAATTATAGAACATAAATATCTTAAAAATAAAAGCATTTATACAACTAATTATATATTTATTTTCTGTTGTAATTATGATTTTTTTTTTCTTTTTGTTTGTTCATTATTTAGACCTTTGTATTTTGTTTAATTTTTAAAAATTGAAATTAATTAATTGTTTTATCATTGTTATTGGTGCTTTGAGTCAATAATTAAAGCGGTAATGTGTGAGACATATTGCGTAATTAAGAGATAACGCAAAGTCACTCTTAGATTAAAGAATCTAACTTTTTGTTACATAATATAATAGTAGGCATAATACCTTCTTTCTCGAAACTACTGGAGTTAGGTAGATATCTTATTTAACAATCTCAAGGAACTTATTCTCAATAAGTTAAACTTCTTTATATAAATTTATTTTTATTTTTACTTCTTTTAAACATATGTCTGAAGTAGGATTGAAACCTTTTTGATTAGTACCTCTACAATACAGCGATGTATTCTTTTTAAACTGCATACAAACTTTACTACAGTTGGTTAGTAGTGGCATTATACTAGCTTAAATATAATTGTTTTTTTCCAACAGTTTATTATTACAATATTTTATTAGAACTAAATTAAATATTTATAAATTTGGGCTTTTAAAACATCATATAGATATAGGTATACATTTATATACATATATGAATATTTTTACAGAATTGCAGTAATTACAATGAATTCATTAGATAAGAAGAAACACGCAAAATATATTTTAAATACAAATATAAAAATTTATTTATTTTTCCATTATATAAATGTACGTTGTGATTAAAAATAAAAATAATTTGCTACTTCAATTATTCCATATAATATGATGTATTAGATATTTCCCTATTTCTTTAATATTTTATTCTCATACAATATTTTCTCAATTATAAGCATATAGTTGATTTCAAAGTTTATATTTTAATTTTTATTAATGTCTTTATATAATTTTATGAATGGTTATGTAATCACACATTAGAGAAACTTAATACATTAATTCATTTTTCTTATCCCATATTTATAAAACAAAATAATTTTTTTTTTTCTTTTTTGTATATTATTGGCGATATATACATTTAATGATTCCCGCTAAAGACATGTTCTCCATGTCTCACCCAGTTACCTACTACCTCTTTCCTTTCAAAAAGAAAACCACACCAACCAAAAAAAACGTATCTGTTGACTGTACTTTTTTTTCTCTCTACCATATCATGTTCTGAACTGTAAAAACATCCGATAATGGTCATACCTAACACGTGGTTGCCGACCAAAACACGATACGGCAGCAGGCCGCAAAGCGTCAAAGCAGCAGCAACATTATCTTTAGTTTTGCTGCTGCTGCCTGTCAAATTTATATTTCATATTCTATACAAACAGGTATAAGCTAAGGCAATTTATAAAAGTTTTATTTCGATTTATGTAGAATAGCAAATATAAATTTGAAGAGAAAAAAAATATCTTGTCGACCGGTACAATTGTTTTCTTCTCGTCTCTTCTTTTTGATTTATACTGTTCTTTAGCTGCTTTTATTTTACGTTGTAGCGCTTTCCTGTAGGCCTCATTTTGCTCTACCGTCTTTGCTAAACATTCATCGTCGTACCATGGGTTTCTCACGTGAAGTGTATCAAAACCCACGGTATGTGAGGCAACCATCGCGATGAGATTTTCGAATTGTTTCCATTTTTCGTTGATGGAGAGATTATGTTGTAGAGGCGTGGTATTGAGTATATCGTTTATTCGCTCATTGTATGCTATGACTATCTCAGATAATTGAAGTCTTCCAATGTTAAACTTCCTATTTTGGGTGGTGCGTCCTTTTTTGACATTGGATATTCATGCTCTGAGCTGGGCTACAACTAGGAAGTGGTCAGAGTCGATGTTAGCTCCTCGATAGGTACGTACATCTGACACACTGGTAGCATGTCGGACGTCAATCATAATGTGGTCAATTTGATTCGCTGTAGGTCCATCCGACGGATGACGGCTAGACGTTCATTAACAAAAGTAAAATCAATGTCGTTCCTCTAAGCCGTTTTCTTATTACGAATCCGCATCCAAATATGTGAAGTGTTTTGTGGCAACTGTAATATATGTCGCATATTCGTTTGTTAACATACCAGATCTTTTACACCGGATTTCCTGTATCGCAGTAATGTATACTTTATACTGCGAGAGAATATTTTCAATTTTATTAGATGAAGCTGGATGGTAGAGTGTTCTTACATTACAACTGCAAAATCTTAAATCGGAGCCTTTAAACGTTTGCTGGGTCTGTTTCCTGTTATTTCGATCGTATCCTTCAATTGCGTCTCTCAAAACTATGTAATTTTACGGGTAAGGGAGTCAGCCTTACGTCAACCTCAAATTTTGAGGATTTTGTCGCACTTACAATTTTGGCCTGCTTACCAGCGGATACTTTGCAAGACAGTTACCAGGGGTCACCACGTGGAGGTAATGTAAGCACTTGAATAGGAACTCGACAGTTGCGCATCTGGGTCAGCGACTGATCAAATGTTTCCCTGTCGATCCCAAACCAGACCCCCAGTGGAAAAAACTAGTACAGCAAATATATGTACAGCAAATATCTTGAAATTTCAGGTGTTCATGACACTAAAAATGAAACAGAAGATACACTTAAGGAATATGTGAAGAAAATTGCTGAAGAAATCGGTGTGGAAATAGGTGTCAATGACATAAAATGCATATTATATAGAGGTAGAGTTCACTCGAAAAATTCTGGTGAGTCAAAAAATGTTTTGTTAAAATTATAAAGAAAACAAATCAAATTTTGGCGGCAAAAACGAACAAAAATCTATCAACAAAGAAAATGTTTTACTTCCCATGTAATTTTAAATCCCTTTAATTTACCAATACAATATATATAAACGAATATCTAACGAAGTGATACTCGTTTATATTCAAAAAAGCTAGAGAATTGAAGAGACCAAATATAATAAAATTTGCATGGATAAAGGTTGGAAAGTTTTTCATTAGAACAACTAAAAATAGTAAGATCAAATTTGTCTTAGCTGAATCTGATCTAACTTACAATTAATTTGAATTATAGCTTGCATCCCAATACCCATGTAAACAAAAATATATTGTATTATAAAAATTAAATAAAGTTTGAATTAAATAATTCAATAAAAATTATGTATATGAATATTAGAAGTTTTCCAAATAAAATACATGAAATAAACTATTTGCCACCGAAACTTGGATCATAAAAAAAGAAGTTGGCAATGTTACCTTGGAAAAATATTCAAAACTCTTTTCGTGTAGGAAAAATAGAAGAAGTGGCGGTGTGGGTATATTTATTCATCAAGTTCTGCTATACCAAACACAATATGTGTACTGTGATGATTTTCATAGCATTGTTAACATTACCCTAAAAAACAATAAAAAAAACAATTTCATATTATAGCAATATACATACCTCCAGATAAAAATATTTATCTTGTTGATAAGCTCTTCCAACTACTCGAAAAAAAACTCGAAACATCAAAAAACTTCGATCTAAAGAATGTAAATGATGCTATTATACAAAAATACAAGACACAAGACAGGACTCTATAAGGTCAAATGGTTACATTTTTTGCGATAATTCAACTACTCGTCCTATATCTAATTCCCGCATTGATCATGTATTCACAAATGATTTTTCTTCTAATTTCAACTTATTTAATATATACTATAAGCTCAAACAGTTTACAATTTAGTATTACATTTACTTAGTATACATTCAACAAAATTCAAAATACAAAAATAGTAATATTATTTTTTTTTAATATAAATTAAAAAGGTCAAGTTAACAAAATATTCAATTAATTTCATATAATTTTCGTCTTAAAGTATCTTTAGATACTGAAAAATTTATACTATTCTTATATTTATTACTAACTATTAACATTCTATTAATAGGTTCATATTTAACATAATTTGTTCTGTGTAATGTTAATGTAAAGAGATTTGAGTGACGTAAACGAGTATTTGTGTTAATGATAATTTTATTTAAAATTGAAGGGGAAATAATACCGCCTTTAATAATTTCGAAAATAAATAAAACATCAGCTACTTCTCATCTTTTCCACAGAGACTTAAGATGGAATAGGTTTAGCATATGCTCATATTGAGGAAGTCTTGTATGATCATCCCAAGGCAAACTACGTAGTGCAAACCTAAAAAATTTTTTTTGAACAGCTTCTATTCTTTGTATATGTGAATTATAAAATGGAGACCAGCGTCTTATAAAGCCCAGCATTGAACTAGCTTTATTAACGATGTTATCATAGTGGAGTTTGAATGATAGTTTTTCATCGAAATATACTTCTAAGTCCTGAATTGAATTAACTTTCTAAGGTTTCGTTGTTTAGAGTATATCTAAAGCTTAATGGCTGGATTCAACGTGTGTAACACATAAGTGCACATATACTAATTTTAATTTTACTAACTTTAGCAAAACATTGTTATTAATGCGCCAAGTATAAAATTTATCTAAGATCGGTGTAAATTACATTCGTTTGGAATCCCGCTTCCATATTGACTAAGAAGGTTGATGCCGATTTTATAAGGTTGATCACTGTAGATTTCTTTTTCAGAAAACCGTATTGATGTGTCGTTAAGAAGTTAGTGCAATGATTGTAAATATAATCAAAAATCATCAACTCAAAAACTTTAGGAATAGTGGAAAGTTTGGAAATTGGTCTATAATTGTTTATCTCATTTTGCATTTTTTTATGTGTAGGTTTAATAAAAGCTTTTTTCCAAATAGATGAAAATAATTAATATTTAATATTTATTAATATTTAATCTAAATTCAGTGTCAATAACAATATAATTATTAAAACGGAAAATTAAATTATAATAATTGCATTAATCAAAATATTTATCTAAAATTAACAATAGCCAAAACTTAAATTTTATTCTATTCTCTCCTATTATTCTATTATATTATAAATGTTGTAAACTCTTCGTCTTAGCTGACAATAGTAAATCATGACGCGCACGTACATAACATACTCGTTCTTGTTCAAATTCAAACCGTATCGAATACATTATCTTAAGCCCCACATTTTTTTTTTTTTTTTGTTTTTCTTTTCTAAATTTCTTTTTCTTTTGTAAATCTCTCATTAATTAATTATAATTTTTATTTTTGTTTTATTTTTTTTTTTTATTTTGTTGTTATTACCGTAATTTTCTCAGTGTTTTAACCTGCAGTGAATGTCTCTGAGAATATTTCTACACTCAATAAGGTATTAAAAACTGTTGTGTGTAGATATTGGTCTCAGTTGCATTCATTACAGGGGTGGTGCAAGTAAGTGGTAATGTGGGCCAAAAAGAAAAAAAAAAATTTAAAATTTAAAGGGAAAAAAGATTTTAAAAATTTAAATTATTTATTTATTTTTTTTTAATTTCTTTTTTTTTTTTTGTTTTGTTGTTTTTTATTTTTGGATTACTTCTGTTAATTTTAATTTATTTACCTTTTCTCTTGTAAATTGTTCGCTATAACGTTTAAGATAGATTTTTGTAACATCCGCGGTCTATCAACGAATTTCTAGCACTAAGTGAAACACAAGTTGTGAATAATGATATTAATTTTAATATCAATAATTATTCGCTTGTGCCACTTTTTATACCCCATAGAGGGATTGCTTTGTATATACGAAATGATGTAGCTTATAAGACACTTCAAAATTTTGAGTGCTCCAACCCAATTTATCAATATAATTGGATGAAAATACACGTCAATAAGCGCATCATTCACTTCTGTTTTATTTACAGATCGCCTCAAGCGAACCAGCTAGAAACTGATATGCTTAGAAAGTCTATCCAATCAAATAAACTCAATTCTGGGAACCACTCCCGAATCTGAGATTGTTTTGGCGGGAGACTTTAATATTCATAACAGGGACTGGCTTCACTTTTCTAGTCACAACAGTACCGGAGGCAAACAAGTTGAACTTTTTTCCAACTTTTTCAACCTTTCTCAACTTGTCAAAAGCCCTACGAGGATACCAGACCGACACGACCAGAACAGACATCTCCTGGATTTATTCCTAACTACCTATCCAGAGAAATATTCAATCTCTGTTAACTCTCCGCTAGGTGGTTCCGACCACTGTCTTGTAAGCACAAGCTTCGAAGTAGGCACAACAACCAGTTTTTCTAATTCTCTCAAAAGACTAGTTTGACATTATCACCAAGCTGACTGAAAAGGCTTCAACAACTTTTTAAATGCATCGAACTGGACGTTGTGTTTCCAATATAAAAATGTCGACTTTGCTGCAGAGGTGATTACCAAAAGGATTCTATTAGGAATGAAAACCTTCATTCCAAATAGCCTTAAAAGTATAAAACGAAATCCCTCAGGCTGGTTTAATGACCTCTGCAGCAAAGCTCTGAAATCCAAAGAAGAAGCTTATAAAAAATACAAGAATAATAAAACTGTTAACACATATGAGAGTTATAAAGTGGTTAGGAATAAATGTAAAAAAGTTATCAATCAGCAAAAATTCCTGCACAACCAAAGGTTGAGACGAGAAATCTTTAATCTCCCTAACAACAGCAGGTCCTTCTGGACGTTTGCGAAAAGCGTTGGGCAAAATTTTTGCAAATCTTCATTTCCACCTATGATTAATAATAGTACAATTACATCAGATTCTGTTGGAAAAGCTAACCTTTTTGCAAAATTAATTGCAGCCAATTCCACACTCCCTAATACAGCCCAAAATCCGCCAACAATCCCTGTTGTTAATTCTTCGCTTGGAAGGATATACTTCAGAACAAGAGCTGTAGTAAAAGTCTTGAAGAATCTTGATATAAAAACATCTACCGGTCCCGATGGTATACCTGCGATTGTGCTGTGACACATTGCCTTCGCCATTTCTAAACCTCCGTGCAACTTATTCTATTTGTCGTTTTCTTCAGGAACTTACCCGTCCTATTGGAAAGTTGCCCAAGTTTATCCTATTCCTAAAAAAGGTGACAAAAGCAATCCTTCGAACTATGGGCTCATAGCTATTACTTCCATTATTTCCAAAACGATGGAAATCTTATTCAATCAAAAGTTGAAGAAATATCTTGATAGTAGAGGTATAATTCATTATAGTCAATACGGCTTTCGAGCTCAGCGTTCCACCGGTGATCTCATGACATGCCTCTGCGAAAACCTTAACACCAGTCTTCATCAATCTGGCGAGGCTGCTGTTGTAGCTCTGGATATATCTAAGGCTTTTGATCGAGTCTGGCATTCTGCTCTTATAGCAAAATGCAATGCTGTAGGCCTCGGTTGAACCTTTTCTAAATAGATTGAAAGCTTTCTCTTAAATCAATCTATCATAGTTTCAGTTGACGGTGGTTTTTCCGACCAACTTCAAATCAATGCTGGTGTTCCACAAGGCTCCGTCCTTTCACCCACCCTATCTCATTTTCATTAATGACCTTCTCAAATTAACTTTCAATCCAATCCATAGTTTTGCTGATGACAGCACTCTAGTAGCATCATATGATTTTCTTAAAACAAATAATGCTACAGCTTCAGCAGTCAACTCCAAAAGAACAATGATAGCTGGTGCACTCAATCACGACCTAGCCAAAATTGTCGACTGGGGTAGAGCAAACAGAGTCGAGTTTAACACTTAAAAAGCTCAAAGCTATCTTGTTAGTAACAAGCAAACAACATTCGAACCAATTCTCCGGCTTCAAAATGAAGTTATTCAGCGACTCAAAGACTTGAACATTCTCGGGATGCGAGTGAATAAAAATATGCACTGGAATGAGCATATTTTCGATATTGCGAGAAGCGCCGCCAAATGTTTGGGCTTTTTAAGTCGCTGCAAAGCTTATTTTTCATCTCGAGACCTCTTAAAAATCTATAAAGCATATATACGACCCAAGCTCGAGTATAACTCACATTTATGGGCAGGTGCACCAAAAACTGCTTTACGTTTTTTGGACAAAGTTCAAAACCGCGCCATTCGTCTTATAGGCGACATAAACGTGACCTCATCCCTTATACCACTTGGTCATCGTCGTATTGTTGGAGCACTTTCTCTATTTTATAGATATATACTTAGTGTTGGCACTTTTTCCGAGGAACTAAAGTCACTTCTTCCTCCTCTCAAGCAATTCTGTCGCATAACACGAGAGGCATCAAGTGCACACCCTTTCACAGTGGAAATTCCGAGATGGTTTAAGTCCGGCTATGGAAATTCTTTTATAGTAAGAACATCTCGATTCGCAATCGAAGCATTCCCAATGAGAGAAGGATTTTTTATTTATGATTTACAGAGATTTAAGACGAATATTAACAACATTGTTCGGTCTTTCCCACAAAACTTTTCTTCTTCCTTTTTCTTTCGTTTCCTTTAACTATCCTTTCCTTTTTCAAATGGTCAACGGTACGCAAGTACTAAAAGGTTCAAAATCTAAGTTTTGGCTATAATACAAAAAAAGAAAAAAAAAAAAACAAGCCACAAGTGATAGAAGTATTAAATATGATAGAAAGTGTAGCAGCTAAGGCATCTGAGCAGTTCTTTAGAAGTTCTTTAGTTCAGGAACGCCATCAGGTCCAGGAAATATATTGTTACCCAGGTTATTCAGATATTTCTTCACAAGACTATCATCAATAATAATATCTCTAAAAGTAGTTTTTGGATAGGCATGCACGTGGGAGAACTTTGTTTCATCAGCCATGAAAATTGTTTTAGGGTAAGAAGCGGAGAAAAATTCGCAAAAGAGTTGAGAAATTGTTTTAGCGTTATTACTTTGCTTCCCATTGAATTTTATGAAAACTGGGTTCTCATCGCTTTTCGTTTTTGAGTTAATAAATTTCCAGAAGGCTTTAGGATTGTTAATGAGTGCCAAAGAAATGTTGTGAACATAGTTATTATAGCTTTGTTTAACAGATTGTTTGAATAGAAAGAAAAAATAGTTGAATGAATGCTAATCTGTTAGATTCTTGGTTTTCATGTATCTCTGTCATGCCTTGGTTTTTTTATTTCTTAACTTCTTAATATCCTTAGTCAACCAAGGCGGGCTTGAATTAGGATCTTTAATTTTAATAATTGGAATATAGAGTTAAAATCTCCAGATCCATCCATTAATATGGAGCAAGCCAAGTCTCAGTTAAGATGTAAATATCGTAGTACAGTAGAATTAATATAAGTGTTTCTTGCTTTAGTTATTAGATCTCGAACGTTTTGATAATAGATGGAAAAGTTTATTAAGTTTACATAGGGTGGGGCCTTCCAAGATCTTATCATTATCAGATTGTTTGGGTAAAGGACGAAAAAACTTGTTGTGATTTTGTCTGACTCCTTGTAAGTGACTAATTCTTTTCGAGGATACGGGAGTTTCATATGACGTGAGATTCGACATAACTTTATTAGGTGGTACACCAAAGCTTTCATGAAAACTCATACAAATATTTGTTAGCGCTTCCAATTCGATTGGGAGTCCTTCTTGTTGGATCAATATGCGAAGAGAAGTGTTAGTCTTACCCTCTACGCAGATTGAGTCCGGTTTATCATGGAGATAAGCCAAATATATATGTATCACATTTTCTAAAAATCTAGTGTCCCTAAGACGCGCGAGAACATAGCGACCATTATCACTTTCTACGGAGTCTTTCTAGTAATTTTCTCAACAGGGGGAATCAAAAGGTCAAATAGGAAAGGAACTGACTGGAGCTGAGGGGTAGGAAGTGAAGTAAGTACAGGAGATGAAGTTTCAGGGGCTGTAATTGAGGAGGTTGTCGTTTTTACAGTGTTAGTTGATCGAGGTTGTATAGCAGTAGAGGGTCGCGTAGGAGTTACAGATAAAGTGTTCTCATTTGAAGTGCTAATTGCATCATTTTTTTTTTATATGAGGATTTAAAGTGTGAAAGTAAACGAAATTACTATATTTATTAGTGGAGTTATTTAACTTATTAGGAGTGAATGTGACGCACTGGATATTAAGGTTAGAAACAGGGGCTGGGTTAATTTTAGTATTTTTAGGAATTTTGGGAAATTAATATGGGAAGTTTTACGTTTTTTTATGATCAGTGTTTATGATGGTTATATGTTTACTTGAGTTATTATGTTTATTCTTACTACTTCTATTATATTTACTAATGTTTTTAGTGTTGTCGTTATTGTTTTTAAAATTGTGATTATTATTAATATTAATATTACTGTTTTTTAAAGTGTTTATAGTGTTATTTTTTTTACTATTATTACAACATTTATTTGAAATATTTAAATTTTTATTTTGTACAGTTGTAGTTTTATTAATGTGATTTTTTAATACTATAACTTTTACTTTTACTTGCCCTTTTTTGTGTAGCATTTTCCTTCCAAGCTGAAGCCGTTGCGTTAATGCTCTGCCATAAGTGTTTACTCTTTTCATTCAATATGTTCTGAGCAATATGCGACGGGATTGTCACTTTAAAGCAGCTATATTTCATTTTTTTTTACATTTAAATATCGCGGGGTAATGAATTCACATTGGACTACATATACTTTAAAACTGCGGTTGATGAATTTATGCGACCAATCTTTTCCTAGTGAAGGTAGTGTTCCTTTAACGAAGATTATTTAATTTTCAGTAGAGGTTGTTTCTAAAGCATTAACGGATTTCAGACGATCTAGCCTTTGTTTCCATTGCTGCATCGTCCATTGGGTTCCAAATTGGTGCACAGGTGAATCTATTGTATCTATATGTTCAATTTTTTTTTTTTTTATGATCTTGACAGTAACTTAGGTAGAATCAATCACCTTTTCGTGCTTAATTAATTAAGTACGGTACTGCAATTTTGCACTACAATATCTACAATAATTCGAGTTTTTTTAACAAATTACTGGTTTATCAACTCATTAAATGTGTAAAGCTACTACTATTGTCAGGAACTAAGCCTTCTTAAATAGAGTAGCTTCATTTTATTGAATTTGTTACCAGATTATATATACTCTCAATTATTTTTTGTCATTTATTATATCCCAATGACAAAGGGTACTAGACCAGCTCGAAAAACCAATGAAGCATTTTTTTTTTAATTTGTTGAAGTTCTTCAAATTGAGGAATACTCTTTGAGGCTAACTAATTGAGGATTACTCCCATTTAAATTTGTTGGTCGGCGATGTAGCCGTAGCATTGGTCATATTCAAATCTTCAATATTCTTCTGGAACTTTAGTACTTCTTTATACATTCCACTGACCTTAGGGGATAAAATATTATTTTCCTCTAGTATGGTAATAAAGGTAGTTGGAATTACTGTAATAATATGTTCGTCAAGTTTTTGTTTAATTGCAAATAGAAGATATAAATGATTACCAAGAGTTTCCTCAGAGGTGACTTAAACTATAGATTTTTCCAGGACTTCCATTTTATTAATGACTGGGGATAAATAGCGTTTATTATCATTTGTTTGATTTTTCTAACGTTAATGTAATGTCATAATTTTTTATATTTAAAGTATCAAATCCATTACCAAGTTTATTTTCAATAATTTTATCTTCTTTATTACGATATAAAATTTTTTTTAGCATAAAACTCAGGCCATCGAAACTTTGAGTTCAGAGTTCATACTTGTCGAAGCTAGCTGTGTGAAGCCTTTCTATTTGTTTTAGTATAATTGAGAAAGCTTCGTCAATTGAAGGACCCACTTGTTTAGTTTCCATCTTGCCTGAACAATCGCCACACATAAAATGAAGGTTCTCAGTAAATGCATTTAGATTTCTTAGTGTTTATCGTGTTAGTCCACTAGTCCAGTGCAGCTTTCGTGAAAACGCTTATTGCAGTTCCCACGACATAAAATTGATACATTTCTATTTACGTTACAGTTTTTCATTCCGCATGCCATTATGAATCACAATAAAAAATTAATGTCAATGTTAATTAACAAAAGAAAAAGTTGTTCTTATTAATTTTTTTTGTAATTTAAAACTTAATAAACACTATAAAAATGTTCTTAATGTGATTAGTATATTTTGTTTTTTTTTTATTTTTTATTTATATTTTTTTTGTAATTAAAGTAATGAACTACTACCGCGATAAATATAGGTCAGTAGAATGCAATGAAAAACTGACAGCGAATAATTTAAGAATTACAAAATAAATTTATTTAATATGAATGAATCACACTTTAAAATTATAGATAGGTGCTAAATTTAGACGAAGGTTAAATCAAAAAATACACAATATTCAATAAAAATTCAGAGAATAAAAAAAAGGAGAAAACAATGTAAAAGAGGAAACAATAACAATGAAGTTTTTATATTAAAAATTAACATAATCAAAAGAAATAATATGTATTTAATAAGCATATATTTAAACATCAATTAGTTAAAGAAAATTTTTGTAATTTGGTAGCTAGTTATCATGGCTATTTATTTGGTAGGTAGTTATTTTGTTTTTTGTTATGGATACATTTCTTTAACACAAACGAAAGAGATAAGAAAAAACAACAAAAAAAAAAATCAAATAATTGTCAAATGAGCACGTATTTCTTTCTGTTTCCTCCCCTGCTAACATAGAATGGATTAAAAATATTTAGAATAATAATTTCAAAGCTATTGAACACATTCTTTTCTTTATTTAAGGTTTGTTTAGCTCAAATAAAAAACAATGATTTTAAATATAGAAATTAAAAATTATAGACAAATAAAATAAAAAATTTAAATTCAATAAAATGAAAAAAAAATTAAAAAATTCAATTTTTTTTTTTTTTTTTTTTGTTTTATATTATAGCCAAAACTTAGGTTTTGAACCTTTTAGCACTTGCGTACCGTTGACCATTTGAAAAAGGAAAGGATAGTTAAAGGAAAGGAAAGAAAAAGGAAGAAGAAAAGTTTTGTGGGAAAGAGCGAACAATGTTGTTAATATTCGTCTTAAATCTCTGTAAATCATAAATAAAAAATCCTTCTCTCATTGGGAATGCTGCGATTGGGACGCGATTCCACAATCGAGATGTTCTTACTATAAAAGAATTTCCATAGCCGGACTTAAACCATCTCGGAATTTCCACTGTGAAAGGGTGTGCACTTGATGCCTCTCGTGTTATGCGACAGAATTGCTTGAGAGGAGGAAGAAGTTACTTTAATTCCTCGGAACAAGTGCCAACACCAAGTAGATATCTATAAAATAGAGAAAGTGCTCCAACAATACGACGATGACCAAGTGGTATAAGGGATGAGGTCACGTTTATGTCGCCTATAAGACGAATGGCGCGGTTTTGAACTTTGTCCAAAAAATTTAAAGCAGTTTTTGGTGCTCCTGCCCATAAATGTGAGTTATACTCGAGCTTGGGTCGTATATATGCTTTATATATTTTTAAGAGGTCTCGAGATGAAAATTAAGAAAAAGTTGAAAAAATCTTATAAATGTAGGTAGTTTAGTATCTCCTAATTGTTATTATTAATATTATTATTAATAACGATCAATAACAACAAAAATAATCAACATTAAACAAAAAGTTTAACAAATGACAGAAGTCGATTTCGATTTAAAAGAAAACATAAATTTGCAGCATTTTTTGTTTCAAAAATGTTTGATGATAATAAGATAATATTCTATTTTTTTCATTAAATAGAGTTGGATGTCAAAATTTGTGGAACAACGTTTACAGGACAGTCAAACTTTCAATAGTACAAACAAAACCTTGATGTCTAAACGGTACCTAATCATGAGGTGATTTGATGCCGAAACAACATAATTTAATAAGAATTTTTTTTCTTATATATCACATGTGTAAATGTGTTGATGTTGTTTATATTTTAACATTTTTTGCTATTTGAAATTTCTTTATAAACTATATTCTAAAGTTATTGGGATTTATAATATTAAAATATTAACTAAAAAAACATAATTAACTATAAACATTCATAAGGTATTATATGTACCGGTTCTCCTAATTTCTAAAAGAAATAAACAGTTTAGTTAATAAATATATTTTCAAATAACACTTATATATGTAATAAAATAAACTTATTTATATCTGTATTCTATATCTATACTGTTTGATGTTGTAGCAGTTTTATATTTTAAGATAAAAAAAAATGTTGGAACTACACCATGCGCTTTTAAGAGACGCCAGTTTCCCGTCCGAGCTGACTTTTCGAGGACCATCAACAAAGCGCAAGGTCAAACTCTCAATAAGGTTGGTTTTTTACTTGATACATCAGTTTTTTCACATGGACAACTATATGTCGGGATGTCGCGCACTGGGATTATAAATCATTTGAAAATAGTAACCGAAGAGAATAGAATTGTTAGAGATATAGTTTTTAATGAAATATTAGTTGATTTCAATCTATCAATCCAATTACATAGTCTATCTGCTAATCTACAAATTTAACTAAAGTATTATTACTAAAATATTATTGATAGGGGAATTTTGATTTTTCACTATATATAACGGTAGGAAAAAGTTACGTAGTAACGCGTATTTAACTAGTATAATATAAATATTCTAAATAATTATTAATATGTATTTAAATACTAAATTTCTTTTTTAAATAATTAATTAGGGGGGTAAATGTTGGTAACAGGCCCTAAACAGGACACATCCCCTAACGTGTGTCAAAATCTAAGAAATGCTTACTGTATAACAACTCAGCACTGCCAACAAATATGATTCTCACCTCCTAGAAGCTCGGTAACAAACTTACCTATCGGGTGACCCCTGTATTTTGCTTTTGCAAGGCTCATGAGAGCGGGTGAATGCGAGAACTTTGCGCATTATTAGAGTAATCGATCAGTTTAGGAATCGTGCGGGATGTATTGCACAATGTTTTCGACGGGCGTGATTGATACTGAAAATCGATTTAGTAGGGCGGAGAGGGAAACTTCGGTAACAAATGACCCGACGCTCCTGGTAGGGGGATACAAAAATATTTAATGGCAATGCAGAAAACAAAAAGATTAAATATCCCAGGTGGCAGCCCAGTTTTACTGGAAACTCCACCCTCGAAAGAGGTCGGTCCTACGGATTCAAGATGATTTATTGTCAATTTTAATCAGGTGGAGAAAACATAGAGTGGCTTTCACTGCCGACATCGAAAAGATGTATCGCCAAATATGGGTGAAACCTCCATTCACTGATTACCAACGGATTGTGTGGCGCGAAAATAGCTCACAACCAATTCAGGATTTCAAGCTGATGACAGTAACCTTCGGTTCTAAAAGTGCGCCGTATTTAGCAACTCGATCGCTAAAACAAATAGAATTAGACGAGAGTACGAAGTATCCAATTGGGTGACGGGTCACACTCAATGATTTTTATGTGGACGATCTCTTGTCAGGTGCTGATGATCTAAACGCAGGACTAGATGTCCAACGTCAGGTATGGAACTTAACAAAAGCCGGAGGGTTTCCCCTAAGAAAGTGGATGTCCAATCATCCAGATCTATGCCAGGCACTGACAGAATCAAATTCTGAAATCCCGCTTCCAAATTTGATCGAGAAGGAAGATGTAATAAAAACATTAGGCATTTGTTGGAATGCCAAGCAAGATAACTGTTCATACACAGTGAATTTGAATGACGTGCCACAAAGGTGGACAAAGAGGAACATTCTCTCTCACATATGCAAATTATTGGACCCTCTCGGATGGTTAGCTCCTATCATTATCGTAGCTAAGATCCTCATGCAAAGACTATGGTTATCAGGATTATAGGGACGATAAAGTAGATAAGGAATTAGAGCACGATTGGCTTATGTATTTTGACAATTTGTGCAAAATAAAGGACATAAGAGTTTCAAGATGGTTAAAATTTTCTGCAAAGAGTAAAGTTGTGGAAATGCACGGATTCTCTGATGCATCAATGAAAGCATATGCAGCTGTAATCTATGTACAGAAAATGAAAATGGAAAAAGATCTTCAGAAATCATTATAGCCAAGACAAAGGTGGCTCCTATCAAAACAATTTCTCTTCCTCGTTTGGAATTATGTGCAGCTTCATTACTAGCAAGATTAATGAAGTACACTCTAAACGCATTACAAATTGAACAATCGATCAACATCTTCGCTTGGACTGATTCAGAAATAGTTTTAGCCTGGTTAAGGGATCATCCAAGTAGATGGACGACCTTTGTTGCAAACAGGGTGTTCCATATCCATGATCTTTTAGGACAAAGTGCTTGGAATCATGTCCCTACTAAAGAAAACCCTGCAGACTGCGCATCCAGAGGTGTCTCTGCATGCCTATTAAAAGAACTCGACTTGTGGTGGAATGGACCAGAATGGTTAAAGAAATCAACCGAACATTGGCCTAATAAAACAAACATAAAAACGACTCTAGAACGAAGAAAACTATTTGTCAATCATCTACTCTGCAACGAGACAGAATTTGAGTGCAAATATTCGTCATTCACTAAACTTATCCGCATAATTAGTTATTGTCGGCGTTTCATAACTAATGCGAAACAGAAAATCGATCTTAGATATAACGGTCATATTAAAGCCATCGAGATTCAATCTACGCTACGTATACTAATAAAAAGATCCCAAAGGAGACATTTTTGTAATGAAATGACTTCTTTGCAAAATAAAATTAACCTGGACAAGGGAAGCAAATTATTAAAATTGAATTCATTTTTGGATGAAGATGACGTATTACGTGTTGGAGGACGATTGAGTCAGTCAAATTTATCATTCAATCAAAAACATCCGATGATTTTATCTGACAAAGATATTTTTACAACGTTATTAATCGAAAGAGTTCACAAAGAAACTCTACACGGAGGTTTTCAATTAATGATGTCCGTATTGAGGAACAAATATTGGATCATAAATGCAAGAAACAAAATTCGAAGTTTACTGCACAAATGTTTGATCTGTTTCAAACAAAAGGCCATAACAAGAACTCAATTAATGGGTGAGTTACCAAGCTCCAGAGTTCAAGTTTCTCGGCCATTTGCTCATACTGGCTTAGATTACTGTGGGCCTTTTAAGCTTATGCACAAGAGTAGAGGAGCAAAAAGTTATAAGGCACATGTTGCCTTGCTTATCTGCATGGCCACAAAGGCTATTCACTTAGAGCTCGTCACCGACTTGTCTGGTGAAGGATTCATAGCTGCATTTCGTCGCCTTTCTTCACGAAGAGGTTTGTGTCAAAACATTTATTGTGACAATGGCACTAATTTTGTAGGTGCTAAAAAGAGCTTATCGAATCAATACAATCTCATGATGAGAGATTACAACCACGAAATAGCACATCTCATTGAAAATGAAGGTGTACAATTTGAATTCATTCCACCCGCTTCACCACATTTTGGCGGCCTGTGGGAGGCTGGCGTAAAATCCACCAAATATCATATGAAACGAATAATTATTAATGTGATTTTAACATATGAGGAATTTTCAACCATTTTATGCCAAATAGAAGCTTGCCGGAACTCACGACCGTTATGTGAAATTACAAATAACATAGACGATTTCACATCTTTAACGCCTGCTCATTTTCTAATAGGGGATATCATGCTGACACCACCACAACCGTCTTTATTAGATGTAAGTGTTAATAGGTTAAACAAATGGCAACATCTGCAACACATAATTCAAAGTTTTTGGAAACGCTGGCAAACAGAATATTTAAGTAGACTACAACAGAGACCAAAGTGGGCCACGAAAGAAGATAACGTAAAAATAGGAGACATGGTAATCTTAAAACACGAAAACTTACCACCATGTAAATGGTTATTAGGAAGAATCGTCAAACTTCATCCGGGTTCCGATAAATTGATTCGCGTTGTCACGGTTAAAACAAAAAATGGCGAATTCAAAGGACCGATAACAAAATTATCAGTTCTACCAATCGATAATCACACGAATCAAATTGATCAAATTGCCAAGTCGTGAAGTCGTACACATCAAATTCATAGAATACATACATTCACTCATTCAAACAAGTCTAATAGCGAAACAACCTATTTTAACAATCAAACTTACTTAAGAGTTAACCACCTTAAAATGAATTATACAAATCTAACGAATTTTACATCAGTTTGAATTAAAGTAAAATTAATAACTTAAACTTAATACTATAATGTTAGTTACAACTATAACTTACATTGCTAACGTTAACATCATTCGTGAATTTTAAATTATACTAAAATGAAACCGTCCGGGAAGTTATAAATTAAACTAAATTTAGAATATAAAAAAAAAAAAAAACAAATTGAAATCAATTTAAGCATTAATTAAAATTTAATAAAAGTAATGACTTAGTCATTTACCAAATGAAACAAATATTAATTAAACATAAAACATAATGAAATTAAAATTTAAAGTCAATTATACGCGTTAATGAATAATTTAAAGCTATACAAAATGATTGCAGCATTTTAATAATATAGTCTAAAAAATTAAAGATAATACTAAATACAATACTGTATGATGGATGTCACAATACAATACTGTACGGTACGGTTGATTAATTTTGCGCTCCTAAAGTTTATTTATTATTAATTGGTTATCCGAATTATTCTTGTTTAAAATTATTATAATATATTGAAACGAAATTTTTCTATTAAATGCAATAAGTCGCTAATAAATTCTAATTTAATCTTACAAAATTTTCAAATTAATTCTTAAATTAATTTTCAATTTATAAACTATAAAACATTTAATGATGTGATGTGTAATACATAGGTACATAAACATAAATATGTGAGAGTGAACACTAAATACGAGTTAATTAAATCGTGATTGTAGATAATACCAATTGAACTATAACAAACAATTAATCATTACCAATTAATTAATTCATTTAATACAAAACATTAATTCATTTAATACAAAACATTAGTAACATAAATATGTAAGAGTGAACTCTGAATATAAGTTAAATTAACATTATTCTAACACTATAGCATTATAGCAGTGAATATTAATAATTTTAATAAAGAAGGTGCATATTTTATAACTACTACTATACATATCAATCTAACCCACATAAACCAAATATTTAATATATCAATACTTACATGGTATAATCAATAATTAACTTACGTTGTAAATCTGATTTTCCTTCTTTTTTTTAACATACAATATAAATTTACAAATCTAAATTTAAATTTTACTAAAACTCAGTTTTTTCAATATAAATAATATTTGCACTTAATCCAATTTATATTTATAAAATAAAAAAGAAACAAAAAAATTATAACAATAAACAAAACAATAATAACACAAATTGGGATAAAATATAAACAAAAAATTTATGAGTAATGATAAATTAATTTTATATTTATTTTACTTAAAAGCCTTTTACAATAATATAAAAAAAAGAGAAATAAAATAATAAGAACAAGAATTTTAATGCAAGAATTTATCATAAAGTGATAAAAAAAATTTTTGAACACCTTAACTCACTAAATTTCTTTAATTTTATTTAATTTAGAATTTTTTTGTTTTTTATAATTAAAATTAATTTATTGATAAGATTATTAAATTTTTACGTACACTTGAAATAATTAAAAATAACTTCTTAAATTCTACACATTAAATAAATATTAAATATACGCGTGTTTATATTTATATTACTATTATTAACTAATAAATCAACTAAATGTCAATTGTCAACATCAAAACTATAAACAGAGTTTCTCAAACTTTAAAATAGCTAATTTTAGTGTTGTCGCTCTGAACTTTAAATTGATTTTAATTAATACCATCCACATAAGCGATTAAATAATATAATTTGTGTTATTTTTATAATAAATAAAAAGTAACTATAATCAATAAAATATAAGAATAAAATATAATAAAAAACAAAACAAAAATAAAAAAAATAAAAATAATAAAAAATATAAATAAAATAAATAAAAGCAAACATATAAATAAAATTAAACATAAAACACCTACATAATAAAAAGATAAAATCTTCAATAATAAAAATTCTAAAAATAATTCGTGAAATAATATAAATACTGTTATTAATAATAATTTTTTAATTAAAAAAATAATCAATAAGTAAGATTAAAGAAACCTCAAATATGAGCTTCAAATGTGACTTGTCAACTTGTGCAAATTTCGACAATAAGCCGAAGATGGTTACGTGTAGAGCTTTTTGCCGCAGAAAGCTTCATGGTGTATGTATTGGAGCTGACAGAGATTGGTATCATCCATCATTGGAACAATGGTTTATTTGCAACGAATGCCAAAAGTATGAGTATATAACAAGGAATATGTATGATAATATTAACAAAAGAAGAGCCATTATGCCATTTTTATGTTCAATTTAGATGAACATAAAAATGGCATAATATCTAAAGTAAGTAACACTATTGACGTGAATACCTCAAATTTTGACCTTATGGCAAAGGCATTTGACGGTATTAATAATTCATTACCACTTTTACTTGCTGATTCTAAATTACTAATTACTGAAAGTTTAAATTCATTCAAAAGAGAGTTCTTAAAAGAATTATCAGCTAAATTTTCTGTAATTCAGGAAACCATAGAAGATAAAATCACAATCCTCCTTCAACATCTATTCTCAGCAGATTACTGGATGAAAATAACGTTCTTTCTGCCAAAGTGGAGTCTTTATATTCATGTGTTAATGAATTAAAATCTGGAATAAAGATCAGCGATATATATAATGAAATAAGCGAACTAAAACAAAGTTTAAAATTAATAAAAGAAGATTTAATCCCATCCGCATCAAGAAAAAGCTCGTTCAACTAGGTCAACGGTGTTAGTCTGTATGAAGAATTGGCCAATATTAATGATATAAGTTCAACTATGTCTCAAGAAGTACGTGTTAATAATAGTTTACCAGTTCCTTGTACTATTACAAAACTTGGTGCTGAATGGTTACCTAAGGAATGGGAAGATCACATATCTCGTTTAAAGGCCAGAAATTCCATTATCTTTCCCATTAAAAATATTAAAAACAATAAAACAAAAAAACGAGTTAGTAGCAATAAGTTAACTACCAATACCAGTAATATTAAATTGAAAAACGGAACAACAATTGGTATGAATTCGAGTCCTGAATTAGATGATTTTTTCTTAAAGGGGGCTCCCATCAATGTGGATGATCTATGGATAAAAAATTTTTTATTAAAGAGGTTCTCTTTAACGGCTTACAACTGCGAGCAATTTACGCCGAAAAGATTTTCGAAAAGACATCAAGCATTCTCTTGCTTCAAATTTTCAGTCCCTAGGAAGTATAGCTGGATTCTCTCAGGCACAACTATCAACCATCAAAATCAAAATCAAAGTCAACAAAAAATTATAATACAGCCTTGGAAGCAGATTAACTTCAAAGCAAGAAAGTCTAGCATAAAAAATTCTAACAATAACTTATCTTATTTTAAACCTAACTCTACTTCTAAGTTGATAAATACTAACACCAGCTTTAACCACAAAAATGTAAATTATAATAATAATAAAAATAACAATAACAATCTGAAACATACTTATACTAACTTAAATCTTAATAATATACACAATTCGAAAAATAATAATAACATAATTAACAAAAACAATAATATTAGATACCATAATGCAAACACCAATTCATGTAATAAATATACTAATTTTACGAGTGATGAAACTCCTTTCCCAAATACTTTCCGCAAGCAACCTGAGAAAAAGTTTTTTCGTTCCCAAAAACCAAAGTAACACTTATTTAATGAAAAATATGTCTCAAATGCTCAATAATACTGTTAGGATGTTCTATCACAATTGCAGTGGTTTAAGAAGTAAAATAAAAAATCTCTACATCGACACCAAATCATGCAACTTTAATATCCTAATAATTACAGAAACCTGGTTAAACGACTCTTTTAAGAATGAGGAAATTCTTGACAACAATTGGTCAATTTATAGAAATGATCGTAATTGTATCTCAACAGGCCTCTCGAGAGGCGGTGGTGTATTAATTGCTGTTAATAACAGTTTGCCAAGCGAATTAGTACATTCCAGTACTTCCTTATCCTTTGAACACAAATTCGTAAAAGTTCCTACCGGTAGCAAAAATATTTACCTAGGTGTAGTATACTTTCCTCCAAACTCTGACGAATCCTCATATTACGAGTTTTTGGACATATGCAATTCTATTATTACATCTATGAATGAGGAAGATAGTATTTTCGTTTTAGGTGATTTTAATCGTCCATCATTATCTTTCGCTCTAGACGAATTCGATAACCAATTGCTACCAGTTAACTTCTTAGATGAAATCGAATTTAGCATTATATGCACTTTTTATGGAAATGACATTCAGCAAATAATTCAACACCCAAATAACAATGGTAGATGGTTAGACCTAGCTTTCTCTAATGCTTATGACGAGGTTTTGGTTCATGCTGCTCCTGAAACAGAACATCTATTTGTAAACACACTTCATCATAATGCAGTAATAATAGAACTTATTGAAACTAACAAATTGTTCTCTAGGTCTTACAATAAAGAAATTGTATATGATTTTCATAACGCTGACTACGAAGGCATTAACAATGCCTTATCTGACATAAATTGGAACGAGCTGCTAACCGAAGGAGATTTAGATTTAGTAGTTACGGATTTTCACACAATTTTACTATCTATAATTGAAAATTACACTCCAAAAATTCTAAAAAAAGATAAATTATCGGAACCTTGGCTAGATAAGGAACTAAGATCTCTACGTAATCGAAAAAATAATTTATATAAAAAAATTAAATTTATAGGTGTTCCGACTGCTGAATTAATTGATGAATATAAAGTACTAGCTGCTGAATTTAAAAAAAAATCTATCATAGCATATGACACAATTTTACTATCTATAATTGAAAATTACACTCCAAAAATTCTAAAAAAAGATAAATTATCGGAACCTTGGCTAGATAAGGAACTAAGATCTCTACGTAATCGAAGAAATAATTTATATAAAAAAATTAATTTTATAGGTGTTCCGACTGCTGAATTAATTGATGAATATAAAGTACTAGCTGCTGAATTTAAAAAAAAATCTATCATAGCATATGACACTTACAGAGTATTGGAGACACTTACAGAGTATTCAGAGTATTGGAAACTCTATTTTGTGTAACCCGAGAAAGTTTTTTGAATTTGTTAATACAAAGCGTAAATCCTCAGGTTATCCAAATTCGATGTCCCTTAATGGCACAATCTCATCTTGCCCTAATGAAATCTGTAATGCTTTCGCAGACAAGTTCCAAGAAATTTACCGTCAATCACAAACAGACCAAGAATTGGAAATCGTGAATTCCAATTTATTACCTAACATAATTCCTCTTATGCATAACTTAGCTTTGTCAACTGAGGACGTTTTTACAGAAGTAAATAACTTAGACATAAAAAAGGGCATGGTCCTGATCTTCTTCCGCCGATATTTTTGTATAACTGTATCTTCAATTTAACTGCTCCACTTAACAGATCCCTAACATTAGGCATTTTTCCACTAATTTGGAAAACATCGCACCTAATACCAATTCACAAAAAAGGTGACAAAACTCTAATTGAAAATTATAGCGGCATAGCAATTCAGTCGACTATACCCAAGTTATTTGAAAAACTCGTGACAGATACAATAACACCTATAATAAATCCAACTCTTAACCAGGAACAACACGGTTTTAGAAAAGGACGTTCTACCACCACTAATTTAGTGTTATTTACATCGGAGGTACTATCTCTTATGGAAAAAGATCTACAAATCGACACAATATATACAGACTTTAGCAAGGCATTTGATCGAATAAATCACGATATACTAGAAATAAAACTGGCAAAACTAGGTATCAGTGGCGCTATGTTAAATTGGATAAAATCTTATAATGCCAAAAGAGTTCAATTGGTTAAGTTTCAAGGTATTACGTCCAAAGCCATTTATGTCTACTCTGGGGTACCCCAAGAAGCCACTTAGACATTAGAGACCTTACTTATACATTAGAGACCTTTCTAATTGCTTATATGGCATATCTCACCTTTTTTATGCTGATGATCTCAAATTATACCACATTATAAATAATTTTAGTGATTTTTGCTTCCTCCAGTCTAAACTTAAATGCTTAGAAAAATGGTGCTCTGAAAACATGCTAGACCTCAATGTTAGTAAGTGTTACGTCATGAGCTTCACTCGTAAAAGATCTACATTTTTATATAATTATACTTTGCATAGCCTCAATTTAGAGCGTGTAGATCATTTTAATGATTTAGGAATCATCTTGGATAATAAATTAAATTTTTATCTCCACTATGAAACAATGATATCAAGGCTAACAAAATGCTAGGTTTTATCAAAAGAAGGGCAAGAGAATTTAATAATATATGGGTAACAAGAACTTTATTCTGCTCCCTAGTGCGTTCAATCTTAGAATATTGTTGTATTATCTGGAATCCCATCCCCCTTTCTAATCCATAGTACAAGAATTGAATCAATCCAAAAACAGTTCCTTCTCTTCGCCCTAAGACATCTATATAATCCCAGAGACTTTAATAACCTTCCACTTTACACTGAAAGGCTCCATTCTATAAATTTACTGAGCTTAAACTCGCGTAGAATTTTACTTTCAAACTGCTTTACATTCGACGTTCTATCTGATAAGGTTGATGTTGACCTTATTAAATTAAGATTCAGAATCAATAACGATGTTAGACCTACAAGACACACTAAATTTCTAATCGAAACAACACATGGAACTGAATATGGGAAAAATGAACCCATCAACAGGTGTTGCATACTATTTAATCAGTTCAGCTCCCTTTTCCATGACACACTTTCAAAAAATGCTTTCAAATCTAAATTAATTAACAGTGTCAAACAATTGTAGATAATGTTTCAAATCCTAAATTAATATATAATTATAACTAACATTAACTTAATAATTAATTGTCTCATATTAAAAATTAACTAAAATAAAATGTAATATTAATTTCTAATTTTTTTTCTCTCTCTCTTTCTATCTAATATATTAAAATAATGCAAATCAATAAAATGTATAATTAGTATATTTATCTCTTAATAAGTAAATTCCTGCTAAAGTAAAAAAAAAGGTAAAAGTAGAAGAGAAGAAAAAAAAAATTAACTAGATTTAATTTGATCTAAAATAATTTTTTATATATTTATTGTATATATGTAATCTATGTATTATTATATAATTATTATGTATTTTTTTTTTTTTTTTTCAATACCTTGTAGGTAATAAAATAAAATAAAATAAAATAAAATAAATAACTAACACTAAATTAATTAAAATTAACTTAAAAATAATTCATCACCTTCACCAGTGCGTGATATGTATCTTCACCAATGTTATATGTCCAGATTCGCACTCATCACCAATTCTAAATCAAAATAAAAATTAATTATTGGTACTCAACAAGTCATGAACAAACAAACATAAAAAAACGTATTCAAACACACAACAATATATACATACATATATATGAATAAATATCATACATACTACAATCACTACAATCAAACATAATATGAAATTGAATTTGAAATTATCTATATGCATGCACATATTTTTATGCACACATTTTTTCAAACAACAAACAAACATGCAAACACACACACAAATTTAAAACCATCATGAAAGGTACTAAGCATACAAGATCATTTATACAATTTTAATCACTAACTTTTATACCGACATTATGTTGGCATTCCTACGTAATGCCAAGAGGGGGGAGAATGTTCTGGCACTGTGGCATGGTTTCAACTCCAACCAGCATCTAAAAATAAACGAAAAGAAACTCGCTTAGAGTATATCAAATTATACTTATGTCAACAAACACTTACCTAAAATAGCATTCCAGCGATGTTCATCAGCATCATAATATCCAGTGTTGATTATCCTGTAATCAGAAATAGTTTTAAATATAATATATTTTGTTATTTGAATTTAATGTTTATTATTTAAATATTAAATATTTAAATAATCTTTCATTGTACTTACTTGTTCTTCTTGTTTACCCTAGAGATAATGGGGCTTATGATTGAAAACGAAAACGTTCAATCGTTTTCCGAATATCACTGACGTTTTTCATTTGGTATGACAGAAAACGAAAACAGAAAACGTTAATTTCGATAATAATTTTTCATATGATTGAAAACGATCGGAAAACGTTTGTAGTGCAAAAATCAAACGTTCAGTTGTGTTGAACGTTTGTATGGAAAAAGTTTATAAACATAAACAAAATGCAAGTAGTTTTTTTTTATATAAAACTAATTTAGGTGTTTATATTTGTATCTTTGTAAATAAAAAAATAGAATATAAACTTAATAATTACTTTATTTATATTTATTTGTCTATAGTTATTATCGCCCAACGTAAATAATAAAAAAATATGCAGTCCCACAAAAAAAGTGAAATTTTAACCTGTAGTGTATTTAAAAAAAATTCTTTTCTATATAAAAGAAGAATTGTTTGTTTCTTTTTTTTTAGTTTTTAAATTTTTTTTTTCTTTATTTTTCTATATTTAACTATTTTTTTCAATTTATAATTTATGACACTACACTCTACTCTACACTATTCTTTTTTGTTTTGTTGCTTTATAAAAATTTATGTAATTGTTTATTAAATTTTAATTTTAGTTAATTGTTTATTAAATTTTAATTCAATTTGTAATTATAATTTTGTTTTATAAACTGTTTGTATAAACTGCGAAGGAGTATAAATAAAAAAATAAATCAAAATAAACAGAAACACAACCACAAAAAATTGATACATATGTTTTTGACAACTGTCAGTTAAGTTTCGAAAATTTGTGAAAATGTTTTTATTCACACGTCTCCAATCATATCAAAATGTGAAGAAGGTGATAGTGATGATCGTTTCGTTTCGTTTTCGGTTCATTTTCAATCATTAGCCCCAATATTTTGTCACTTTGACGTTTTATTTTAAGTCTCCACTATAATTATATTATAGTATTATACTTTCGAATATCACAGTGTTGAGTGATATTTAATTTGAGTAATTATATCGAGTCAAGTTTTCTATTGCATTCTGTTATACAAAAGATAACATATGTTCATTATGTATTTCATTGAATTATATTTCTATTTTCAAGGTCAGTAACTTATTCATGTATACATTATATACTATTGTATTATATATTAAATGGAATTCGTTATAGTTAAGGTTATTGAACTTAGATTAATAAGTTACGTTAAATAATTGTAATTATTAGGAAAATAAAATTCAAATGTCCTCTTCCATTTTAGAGTTCAAAGAAACAAGTTGTAATTAAATAAATAAAGATCATATTTATATATAGTGTTAATTTACAAAATAAGAATAAAATTATTATATTCAAATTAATATATATAAACTATTAGATTTAATAAAGGAAATATAGTGAACATTTAAAGAAAACGAATTATAAGCTATATTAAGAAAAAAAATAATTATTAAACTACAATTTAAAGAGTGTTTCATTTATAGTTTGAACAAATACAGTCCTTGTAGAAACAATTATTATTATTATTATTATTATTATTATTATTATTATTATTATTATTTGGGCCACATTTTACAGGGTCGGGGAGCGTGCGACAGTTTGTCACTCTTTGCACAGAAAATACTGCGGAAAAAGAAGTTGCACCTAGACACCACAGAGGTCCAACCTACAGACTTTGGCTAGGCAGCAGCCTTCAAGGCGATGGCATTGGACCTAGCCCGAAGTAATGTGACAAACGGTTCAAGGCTAGTGTCCGTGGAGAGCGGGAGGTCTTTTAGTCGGTATGCCCAATATGGGAGACTTCGACATTGTTGGACGCACGTGCGCCCTTCATCCATAAAGGATTTTCCCTTCTACTAAAAAAAAAAAAAAAAATTATTATTATTATTATTATTCTTATTATTATTTTTATTTTTTATTATTATTATTATTATTATTATGATTATTATTTTTATTATTATTATTATTATTATTATTATTATTAGTATTATTATTATTATTGTTATTATTATTATTATTATTATTTTTATTATTATTATTATTATTATTATTATTATTATTATTATTATTATTATTCCCCCACATGGTAGTGACCTTGACGTGGTGTGGGGGCTTAGCTCGCAATGATTCATCATGCTACGGTGCCGGGAACATATGGTCCTGGCAGGGTTACCTATGCCAGATTGGATGATGCTTGAGCGGCGTACAAACTACTACCAGCCCCCCTAATCCAGTGGTGTGATGCGACCCGTGCCCAGTGGACTAGTTGGTAGCAAGGGGGTAATACTTAGCTATCGCAAACGGAGCCTCTCTGATACCAGGTCACCTCAGAGAGTTTTTTCCTGACCTTACCGCAGTATCGGGCTTCTGTTGTGGTGGACATTTTATTGTCGCGATACTCGTGGGAACCAAAAGGAAAAAAAAAAAACAAAAAAAATGAAAGAGAGATGGAGTGTGGAGATAAAGCGCAGGGTGGAATGGATGCGGCTCCTTTTACCAGGAGCGGGAAGACGCCCAGGTCTCCCCTGGCGGCGCTTGTGTCAACAGAGACACCAAAAAGAATGAAGGGACAGAGTGACCAAATACAGGCACCGGAGATGGGCCGTGAATCGGTGGAGGCAGCACCGATGATCGTGCAGGTTGAGGAGCAAGAAAATCAGATTCTAACGAACTCGCCTCGAAGAGCCTTCATGCAAAAGATGAGGGAGGACGAGGAAACCGCCATGCGGCGATGCGTGGATCTGATACGGGAAATGAAGGTTGTTCCAGAAATACAAAAAAATATTTCAAACAAAATTAAGGACGGACTGGCCGAACTTGAGGAGCTGATGGACGTCATCGTCAGTTGCCGGGCAAGTTGGAAAAAAACAGAAGCCGAAGTTGATTGTAGAAAAAAGGAGACAAGGGTTGAGATAACAGCCAGCACAAAGCGGCCTGCCTCAAGCCCTGCTGAACAGGCTGACGATCGGCGTAAAAAGAAAAAAAAAAAGCAGCCGGGCAAAACCAGCGAGAGACACTGGAGTGGATAAAGGTCCAACCAAAGAAGAAACGTTTGTTGAAGGCGGCAGTTGAAAAACCTCCAGAGAAAATGGTGGCTAAGACTGTCGCGCGGCAATGCCTCAGACACGTTCGAAAAAAACGAAACCTGATGCAGTGCTTATACGATCAAACGACGGACGCTCCTACGCTCAGGTGCTGGCTGATATCAAAGGAGGAGTTAAGCCAGAAGAGTCGGGGACTGAAACTAAAGGAGTCCGGCAGACCAGGTCTGGAGGTCTCCTAATAGAACTAGGTCCTGGGACCAAAAATCGAGAAGCCTTCAGGGAAGCGATTAAAGGAATATTGGGGGACAAGGCTACAGTAAATGGCCTTGAACCAAAATGGACTATTGTGATTCGGGATTTGGAATGCGTTGCCACAAAAGTGGAAGTGGAGGACGCAATACGCCGAGATATACCGGAAATAGGGGCTTTCAGGGTTGGGCTGACGACGGAAAATAATTGGGTGCAGAGAGCTGCAATCGTTGACCTGGCCGAACAAGCTGCCATAAAGCTGCTGAAGCAGGGAAGGCTCAAGGTAGGATGGGTTTACTGCAGGGTTAAGCCAAGGACTGATGTCACACATTGCTACAGGTGTCTGAGTTTCGGTCACATGGCTGGCCCTTGCAGAGGACCTGACCGAGGCAAAGCCTGCTAACGCTGCGGAAAGAAGGGACTTATCGCTAAGGCCTGTAAAGAGAAAGCCCACTGCATACTCTGTACCGATGCGGGCGAGCATCATGGAAATCTAGAACACGCTCTAGGCACAGGGTTATGCAAGGTGTTCAGAGATGCTCTGAAAAAGGCCAAAGAGACAGGGAAATGATCAGCGTCCTCCAGGCACACCTAAACCGAAGCCGAGTGGCAGATGACCTTCTACATCAGCTTGTTCGGGAGAAGAGTTCCGACATACTGCTCATTAGTGAGCAGAATACGGACAGAACCACTTCTTGGTTCTCGGACGAGCTGGGTACGGCTGCCATCTGGATACCTGATGCAGCGAAAATTTCGGTACGAGATCATTGGCGCGGGTGTGGGTTCGTATGGGTGAAACATGCGCATATCATTTTTATAAGTGTTTACCTGACACCCAACGAGGCCATATCGGATTTCCGACCGAAATTGGCGGACCTGGAGGATACGGTTCTGAACACGACGGGTCGCATAGTGATTGGTGGCGATTTCAAAGCTAAGGCAACGGAGTGGGGAATGCCTTACCCTGACTCGAGGGGAAGCAAGGTGCTAGGGTTTGCATCCAGAACGGGTTTACTTGTTCTGAATGTTGGCTCGGCATCTACTTTCCGTCGACCGGGATACTCAGAAACCATTCCCGACGTATCCTTTGCCTGTGAGCGCTTGGCCGCTTTGGTCGAAGGCTGGCATGTGATCGAGGACTACACGGGCAGTGACCATCAGTACATTGTATTCGTGGTCCGTGAGAGAAGGCAACTCCAAGGAACAATTACTAGCAGACCACAGCGCTGGAACATGGGGAGAATTGTAGAAGCAGTATTTGCAGCGGTCATCCTGGGAGGTTTCCAAATACAGGTCGAGAGGCAGCCTGCAAGCCCTCACGAGGCAGGGCCATTGGGTGACGCCACTCTGCGTCAAATCACCCTAGCCTGCGACCGCTCAATACCTCGGAGGCGAATTCCTCATGGAAAACAGCCTATGTACTGGTGGACAGCCGAGATAGCTGACCTCCGGAGAGATTGTCTCCGACTGAGGAGAAAGGCTCAGAGAGCTAGAACGGAAGAGGAGGTTAGGCTCAGGTCCTCGGATCACAAGGAGAAAAAGCGCCAGTTGCGACGTGCAATCAATCACAGCAAGGCGAGATTCTGGGAAGCGCTGAGAGAGGATATAAACTCAGATCCATGGGGTTTAGGTTACAAAATTGTAACCCAGAAAATTGGGGCACTGAAAACCCCTCCGGCCATGGACATGCGCACCACAACGCATCTAATTAATGCCCTCTTTCCAGTGCATTCCCAGCGAGCTGCTAGAGTATACAACCGGGATGGCGCTTCTCCGTTTACAATGGAGGAGCTGGAAGTGTCCATCCAATCCCTCAAGGTACAGAAGGCCCCAGGTCCAGACGGTATACAAGGAGAGGTTTTTCGGAAGCTGGTTTTTCGGTATAATCCGAATATTCTGTTGAGTATGTACAACGCCTGTCTTTCAGAAGGAATTTTCCCCAAGTGTTGGAAGACAGCTAGGCTGGTACTTATCAGCAAGGAGAAAGGAGACCCGGAACTACCTTCCTCATACCGTCCGCTGTGCATGCCGGACACTGCAGGAAAGGTTCTAGAGAAGTTACTCAAGCCAAGGCTGTTGTCTGCCATCGAGGCATCCGGAGGTTTGTCACCGCATCAGTATGGTTTGAGGGCTGGTCGTTCCACAGCAGATGCCATTGTGGAAGTCACATCTGCGATGAGCAGATGTGACTCCTTGTGACTTTAGACGTGAAAAATGCGTTTAATTCGGCCAGATGGAGCGACATGCTTCAAGCTCTAGAGCAGGAATTTCGTGTTCCAGAATATCTGCTAGGAATGATCAGCGACTACCTTGACGACCGTACTGTACTCTTCGATACGGCTGAAGGACAAGGGAGTATCACGGTCTCTGGAAGTGCAGTCTGTTGCGCTTAAACATGCCGGATGAGTCAATGCTGGTCGGATATGCGGACGACGTTGCCGTGCTGATAGCAGCGCGAAACGTGGAGCTCGCCCAACTGAAGCTCAATCAAACCATGCGGTCCATCCTTTATTGGATGGACAGCCACGGACTGTCGTTGGCATTGAGCAAGACGGAGGTCGTATTGCTGACAAAAAGGAGGATGAACCTTGAGCTCCAGATGCGCATCGGCGAAGAAGAGGTGCAGACAAAACGTGGCATCATGATTGACAGCAGGCTAAATTACTTTGAGCAGATCAAGAAGACTGCTGACAGGGCCGCAAATGGTGTCATGGCGCTGGCTCGATTGATGGCCAACATAGGTGGACCAAGATCGAGTCGGAGGCGGCTACTGATGTCTGCGGTCCAGCCAGGCTTGCTGTATGGTGCCGAGATATGGGGTCATGCTCTCGCAAAGGAGTGCTATCGGATAAGGCTGGGTCGGGTCCTAAGGCTGGCGGCGTTGCGAGTGGCGTCTGCTTACAGAACTGTCTCGGAGCCAGCTGTCCTGGTTATCGCTGGCGTCATTCCAATTGCACTACTTGCAAGGGAGCGTCAGGCGATATACCGGAGAATGGCCGAAGAAAATATAGAGTCAGTGCAGCAGGAAGAGCGGAATCGCACGTTTCGGCAATGGCAGGAGAACCGGGAACTGGAGGAACGAGGGATATGGACGAGGCGGCTCATCGGGGAGGTTACCCCATGGGTAGAACGTCGACATGGAGAGGTAGATTACTACTTCACTCAGCTGCTGAGTGGACATGGATACTTTCGGGCCTATCTGCACAAGATGGGGAAGGCACGTTCAGCGGAGTGCATATATTGCCACATGCACGATGATGCTGAGCACACTTTTTTCATCTGTGAAAGGTGGGCTCGAGAGCGTATGCAGCTAAGGGAAGTTGTACCGCGGTTCTCTCCGGACACAGTGGTGGGCCACATTTTACAGGGTAGGGGAGCGTGGGACAGTTTGTCACTCTTTGCGCAGAAAATACTGCGGAAAAAGAAGGTGGATCTATACACCACAGAGGTCCAACCTACAGACTTTGGTTAGGCAGCAGCCTTCAAGGCGATGGCATTCGACCTAGCCCGAAGTAATGTTCCAGGCTAGTGTCCGTGGAGAGCGGGAGGTTTTTTAGTCGGTATGCCCAATATGGGAGACTCCGACATTTTTGGACGCACGAATTAAGTACTGTATAGTACTTGCCAAAAAATAAAAAACAAACAAAGATTTAATCTTTCTCTTCTTTAAAAAAAAGGAAGAGGATTTTTTTATTTGGTAACCTTTAGGTTCTAACTGAATCTTAAGACTGAATTTTTTATATATCAAAAATTGATTTCTTACAAAGAATCAATTTTTTTTTTTTTATCAAAGTTACAAAAGAATTTTTTAAGTGTTATTTTTTTTTTAAAAAAGGAAATTAAGAAATTTGGTTTCTTATTACAAGATTTAGAATACATAATTATTACCAAATTTCTTCATGATAAAAAATAAGTTTTGTATTTCAAAACAACAAACAAACATAAAATATTTAATTTATTGCATTTCATACATTATTTCTAAAAAAGAAAAATAAAGGTTTCTTGTTACAAAAGAATAATAACCTTTTAAAATTATACAATAAAAAAAAAGTACTTGTCATTGATTTCGAAAATAGCTGACCGACCAAAAATGCATTGGGTAATTTATTAATAATGCATTTTTGTTTTTGTTTTATTTTAAAAAATAAAAGTCAAGTGGTTATTGACATTAAATATATTTGTATTAAAAATCTTATTACGAAATACTTGTCATAATAATTGTAATCGATTTCAGACTTTATAATTGTGGAAATGTTTATTTAGAGAGTCTGTTGAAATCGATTTCAATTCAAGAACTGTCAAGTCGGTTGGAGTTGCCAACTTAGACGTAACTCCTCCCTCCTTTAATTTAAGACTCTCCTGAGTCAGTTTATTAATTATCGACAGCCTTTTTCGAAAACAAAATAATACTACGATCAGTATAAGTACTATTAATGAAATAAATATTAATATGCTTAAATATATGTAAAAATTATTCTTTTCATATTTTATTTCTTTGATTTCCTTAATATTTTCAATTTGCTTATAAATTATATCCTTAAACATTAAATTTATATTATCATTTTCATATTTTTCCAAATAATTTGGTATGGCAAAACTTTGCTTAAATTCTTTCATATTATTTTCAAAAGTATTTTCATTTATTTTAATTTTACATTTATTAAAGTTAAGTAGGTAATTTCCATTTAATTTTAATTTTCTTTCGTCACAATTACTACTAAAATTCGTATCAACCTGGTTTTTTATTAATACTGTACCTATTTCTATCTTAATTACTTCGGATACATTATTATACATTTTTAAACAATTTCTTTTTAAAATACAATTTTTTGATAATTCTAAATTTTTAAAATCTTTATTGTTCTCATAATTAAAAGTTTTATTTTCGTATTTTATAATTACTTGTGATTCAAACATTAATTCCTTGTTTAATTCATCACCTATTGGAATAAGTAAGATTTTAGGTACGATTATGGTTTCTCTAGGGATTTTAATAACGAATATAAGGTTGTCTTTATTATCGACAAGAGCTGCAAGTTTCATGTTTTGCAGCTTATAAAAATCAACATCATATTCTGAGATTTCTTCGTCTGTAAGTATGTTGCTATGAACTAATCCTAACCTAGCGGAAGCTATATTATCCTGAATGTGTTCAACATTATCTTCCAATATTTTAAATTTAAGTACAAAGCCTGTATATGCTATTTGTTTATATAAGGTTTTGTGTTGATCTTTAAGTTGGCCTATTGAATTTTCAACTAACAACCTGTCATTTTCGATTATTTTCTTAAGTTGTCTAAAAGTTTCATTGAAGTTGGTGTTTATTTTGATTTGTGAATTTAAATTTCCTATGGCGTTATGGTTGTTTTCGTCAACTATTTTGAGGTGATCTTCAATTTCCTGTCGATCGACGTCATCCATTGTTCCGTATAGCCATTTGTGAATTGTACCAACGAAATTTAATATACCCCTTTTTTGTCTGTGAGGTATTAATGTTTGGATCCTTTTTCTTATGTGGTTTATTTGGTGGTTTAAGAATATTGATTTATCTTCCATATCCATTATTTTGATGTTGTTTTCTAAGTTATTTACGATTCCCTCAATTTCCTTACGGTTTACTATATGTAGTATAGTGTCATAGGATTTTACTACCTGAACGTCTTCTAATTTTATTTCAGAATATCCGAAATCTGACTTCACTTCTTCAATTGTGAGATGGGCCTGGGTTGTTGTTATTAGTGTTAGTATCACCAATATTTTTATGATCCATTTCACCTAAAAATTTAGATTTTCTCTTAATATTTGAACTATGTACATTTTGTAAAGTGCTTTTAATAAATTTAGGTTGTTCCTTATGCCTAACGCTTTTATAATTTTTTATGTATCCCTCACCTCTATTTTCGACATATTTTTCCCGGTTCCTATTACGGTTGTGTATATATCTAATTTTCTCCTGACGTATATTATTGTAAACAATAATTTTATTACACTTTCCTTCTTGTATATTTATAGGTTTTTCCTTAGTAGTAGAATGGTAACTATTGTTGTACCATTCAATTGCTTTGCACATTTTCTCAAGGATGTTAAGTTCTTTGTTTTCAATACCCAAACTTCTGATTTTTTCACCAAGGGTATTGTGTAAACGTTCAATGTCAGAATTCCCAGTGTGATTATTTGGTTTCACTAAATGAAGCTCTATACCCTCTTTTCGTAAATAGTCTTTAATATTTATACTTTTAAATTCGTTATCAGTAATAAGCTTTTTGAAGGTTCCCCTTTGGGATTTATATTCTCGTATTTTTTCTATAATAGTTTGATTAGTCCTATCTGCAAGGTAAAAGGCTGTGGCAAGTTTAGAAAATCTATCGAGAAATGTGAGGAAATTTGTTTTTGAATTAGTATAAATATCCATATGGACTATTTCTTTAATGTCCTTAGGAGTTTCAGTAAATTTGAATTTATTCCTAATGGGGTTCCTATCATACTTTACACGATTACAAGTGTCACAATTATTAATAAATTTTTGGATCAAAATTTTTAAGTTGGGGTAGTATATATGTTTTTTCAACCCTTCGTAATTTTCATTTATTCCGGTGTGTCCGGTTTCAAATTTATGGTAATTTTTTATTTGATTATATACATCGTCTTCATTATTCATTTCCCTGGCATTAATAGAACATTTCACAAATTTAATTTTGGGAATGTGATCAAAGAGTTCAATAATTTTTTGTTGCAATTTATTATATTCTGCTTCACTTAATTCGGAGTATATACCAATTTTTCCTTGTTTTATATATCTCCTTAAGATATCTGGTAAGTTATGATCTAAATCATAAGAGTTTACATATATTTTTCTATTATTATATTTAATTTCCGTTTCGGTTGTTTTATTGTTGGTTAAAATAATTTGTGTCTTAAAACGGTTTACAACTGTATCTAATATGGGGATGTGATTGTTAAGGTTTTCCTCTTGCGAATGTATTGTTGAAATACTTCTAATTTCATCTTCATCCTCGTTATTTATCATAGAAACGTCAGTCATATTTTCAGAATATTCCCTTTCTACGTCATTCTCATCTAGAATATTTATTTCATTTGTTTCAGTGTTAATTCTACTGAGAAAATCCGCGACTTTGTTCTCTTTCCCTTTTATATAATCAATATTTATATTATATTCTCCTAATTTCAACAACCATCTATAAAGACGAGGATTAACGTCTTTACCTTTTGTTTTTGTATACAACCACTTCAGCGGCTGATGATCTGTTAGCAGATCGAAATTTGTGCCGTAGAGATACGGTCTAAAATAGTTAGTGGACCAGACTATTGCCAGAAGTTCTTTTTCCGTTGTTGAGTAGTTACATTCATGTTCGTTTAGTGTTCTGCTAGCATAGCATATTGGATGGTTATCCTGCTGTAAGATAGCTCCTATTGCGAAAGCACTAGCATCTGTAACTAGTTTGAATTTTTTTCTAAAATCGGGGTATTTTAAAATTGGATCTTCAGTTAAAACTTTCTTCAGTTTTTCGAAGGCATTTATGTAGTTAGAATCATTTACATTAACTTTTGTGTTTTTTCTTAGGTATTTAGTCATAGGTTGGGCTATTTTAGCGTAATCCCTGATAAACTTTCTATAATAACCTGTTACACCTAAAAACGACTTAATCTGTTTTTGTGTTGCAGGTAGTTTCAATTTTGTAATGTTCTCAACTTTCTGAGGGTTTGGTTTCACTCCTCCCGATGTGAGAATATGACCTAAGTATTCCGTTTCTTTTGCAAAAAAATTGCATTTATCAACTTGTATTTTTAAGTTATGTTCTCTCAATTTGTTAAGAATTTTTTTTATACTATTTAAATGTTCCTCCAAGGTTGTGCTGAAAATTAAGATATCGTCCATATAAACGACGCAAATTTTATTTATATATTCCCTCAAAACAAAATTCATCAGCCGTTGAAATGTGGCTGGAGCATTTTTTAAGCCAAAGGGCATTCGTATATATTCATAGTGCCCTAGAGATGTGGAAAAGGCGGTTTTCTTCCTATCCTCCTTTTTTACCAAGATTTGGTGGAAGCCCTTTGCCAAATCCAAAGTTGTAAAATATTGTGCTCGACCTAATTTGTCTAATATAGTATCTATATTAGGGATTGGGAATTTGTCATCGATAGTAACTTCATTAAGTTTTCTATAATCGATAAATATTCGCCACTTCTTCTTTCCAGAATTATCGGTTTTTTTGGGCACAATCCATAGAGGACTGTTATATGGAGAATTACTCTCTCTTATGATTCCTTGTTTGAGCATGTCCCGAATTTGTTTAGATATCTCTTCCTCATGAACTTGAGGATATCTATAGATTTTTGAGTATATAGGTTTGTTAGTTGTAATCACTATTTGGTGTTTAATGCCTGATGCACTAGTTAACATATCTCCCTCTTTAAAGAAGAGATCTTTATATTGTTTTAATAATTTATTCAAAATTATTTCTTCTTCAGAATTTAATAGTTTTGAAATGGTTCGAAGATCAATTTCGTTAAAGTTACAATGTTCTAATTGGTGAATTTCGTTTTCCTTATAAGGACAACCGTACATAAATTTTATTTCCCTATTATTTATTTTTAGAATATTTGATTCCATGTCGACGATGGCGTTTAATGGCCTTAATAAATTTTGACCAATTATTCCGTCGAAGCACTTATTCTGGAATTTTGTGAGCTTCCATATCATGAAATTATCTTCGTTAAATTCAGATGGCAAGTTAGTTTCGATTTCCCGATTTACAATTGTTTTCGAATTAAGTGTGTTAAATTGTACTGGAGTTTTCAAAATGTTTCTTTTGTACATAGGTAATTTATCTTCGTCTAGAAGCGAGGTGGATGAACCAGTGTCAATAAGACATCTGATTTTGTCCTTACCAATAGTAACCTCTACTATGGGTAAGTGTGTTTAATGGTTAAGTGTGAGGCACTGCTTGAAAATTTACCTCTTGATTGAGATGGTCGACCTCCATTGGTGTTGGTTTATTTATTTTTGAATGATCGTTTCTAAGGTGTGAGGAATTATTTGAATTATAATTCCTAGAATTGGAGAGATTATTTGAATTATAATTATAGGAATTTTTGGAACTACGATTGGAGTAATTGGTTGAATTACGATTAACGTTTGAATCATTATTATAATTATTTCTAGAACTTGAATAAATTTTAGAATTGTTTCTATTTCCGAAGTTTGTGAAATTATTTTGATTATTTTGATTATTATAATGTATTGATTTGGAAGAATTATTTCTATAATCATCATTATTATTCTTATAATTTCTAAAGTTATTACAATTATTGTTATTCTTAAAACTATGTAAATTATTTATTTTCTTATCTCTAATTAAGCCGGAATTTTCAAGAAGATTATAGGCTTCCCGGAATTTAGATATATTTTTATTTAAAACAACTGAAGCTAAGTTTACGTCTATATTATTTAAAAATGTGTTGAGGATTATAGCCTCATTTGTCTGTGGGCTGAATTCGATTGGTTTTTTTTCATCGAATTCATATTTTTCATTAAGCCTATCTAAAATATTTCTTAGTCTAATAAAATAGTCACTTACCGAATAATTTTTTAAGGAAAAAGCCTGTTGATATAGCTGATGATAACTTTCTTTAATTCCAAATGCATCGACTAGAGTTGCTTTGATGTTCTGCCAATCAGCATCTGCTTCCAAAGTTCGAATAACATCCAATGCTGGGCCTTGTATTTTGTTGACTATAATTCTCTGGAACACATATTGTTTAACTTGTGGGTTTCCATCAAGAAGTGGTAGTAATGTATCCACTTCTCTTAAAAATGAGGTTAAGGCATAATCACCACTGCCATTAAATTCACGAATTCTTTGGGCATCTTTCATTAGGTCATTTGTGGAAATGCCTGCTGCATTAATTATGACATTATTTGATTCAGTCATTTTAGCACTATTATATATTTTTTTTCTATTTACGTCAAATGTTTCGTTTCTTTTACTCTTTGATTTATTATTTTTCATTAACTTATTATATTATTAATTGTTTTTTTTTTTTTTTTTTTGTTTTTAGTTTATGTTTTTATAAAAAAAAATTTCAATATTTTTTTTTTTTTTTTTTTTGTTTTTATAATAATTTATATTATATTATATATATATTTTATAAATTTATTTTGTTTTTTTTTTTTTATTTATTTATTTTTTAATTCGTATTTAAATACGATTGATTTAAACTTTTGTTTAGGAACACGAAAAGTTCGAGAATCACAAGATACACAATCTTTAGATTGGTATCCTACCGACTGCGCCAATTAAGTACTGTATAGTACTTGCCAAAAAATAAAAAACAAACAAAGATTTAATCTTTCTCTTCTTAAAAAAAAGGAAGAGGATTTTTTTATTTGGTAACCTTTAGGTTCTAACTGAATCTTAAGACTGAATTTTTTATATATCAAAAATTGATTTCTTACAAAGAATCAATTTTTTTTTTTTTATCAAAGTTACAAAAGAATTTTTTAAGTGTTATTTTTTTTTTAAAAAAGGAAATTAAGAAATTTGGTTTCTTATTACAAGATTTAGAATACATAATTATTACCAAATTTCTTCATGATAAAAAATAAGTTTTGTATTTCAAAACAACAAACAATCATAAAATATTTAATTTATTACATTTCATACATTATTTCTAAAAAAGAAAAATAAAGGTTTCTTGTTACAAAAGAATAATAACCTTTTAAAATTATACAATAAAAAAAAAGTACTTGTCATTGATTTCGAAAATAGCTGACCGACCAAAAATGCATTGGGTAATTTATTAATAATGCATTTTTGTTTTTGTTTTATTTTAAAAAATAAAAGTCAAGTGGTTATTGACATTAAATATATTTGTATTAAAAATGTTATTACGAAATACTTGTCATAATAATTGTAATCGATTTCAGACTTTATAATTGTGGAAATGTTTATTTAGAGAGTCTGTTGAAATCGATTTCAATTCAAGAACTGTCAAGTCGGTTGGAGTTGCCAACTTAGACGTAACTCACGTGCGCCCTTCATCCATAAAGGATTTTCCCTTCTAAAAAAAAAAAAAAAAAAAAAATTATTATTATTATTATTATTATTATTATTATTATTATTATTATTATTATTATTATTATTACTATTATTATTATTATTATTATTATTATTATTATTGTCAAGAAGGCCCCAGGTCCAGACGGTATCCAAGGAGAAGTATTGAAGCTGGTTTTTCGGTATAATCCGAATATTCTGTTGAGAATGTACAACGCCTGTCTTTCAGCGGGAAATTTCCCCAAGTGTTGGAAAACAGCTACGCTGGTACTTATCAGCAAGGAGAAAGGAGACCCGGAGCTACCTTCCTCATACCGTCCGCTGTGCATGCTGGACACTGCTGGAAAGGTTCTGGAGAAGTTACTCAAGCCAAGGCTGTTGTCTGCCATCGAGGCAGCCGGAGGTTTGTCACCGCATCAGTACGGTTTCAGGGCTGGTCGTTCCACAGCAGATGCCATTGTGGAAGTTACATCTGCGATGAGGAGAGCCGAGGACCACAACCATTTTTCACGTCGTATAGTCCTCCTTGTGACTTTAGACGTGAAAAATGCGTTTAATTCGGCCAGATGGAGCGACATGTTTGAAGCTCTAGAGCAGGAATTTTGTGTTCCAGAATATCTGCTAGGAATGATCAGAGACTACCTTGACGACCGTACTTTACTCTTCGATACGGCTGAAGGACAAGGGAGTATCACGGTCTCTGGAGGTGCAGCGCAAGGGTCAATCCTCGGTCCCGACCTTTGGAATGCCGCATACGACAGTCTGTTGCGCTTAAACATGCCGGATGAGTCAATGCTCGTCGGATATGCGGACGACGTTGCCGTGCTGATAGCAGCGCGAAACGTGGAGCTCACCCAACTGAAGCTCAATCAAACCATGCGGTCCATCCTTTCTTGGATGGACAGCCACAGACTGTCGTTGGCATTGAGCAAGACGGAGGTCGTAGTGCTGACAAAAAGGAGGATGAACCTTGAGCTCCAGATGCGCATCGGCGAAGAAGAGGTGCAGACAAAACGGGCGGTAAAATATCTCGGCATCATGATTGACAGCAGGCTAAATTATTTTGAGCAGATCAAGAAGGCTGCTGACAGGGCCGCAAATGGTGTCATGGCGCTGGCTCGATTGATGGCCAACATAGGTGGACCAAGATCGAGTCGCAGGCGGCTACTGATGTCTGCGGTCCAGTCAGTGTTGCTGTATGGTGCCGAGATATGGGGTCATGCTCTCGCAAAGGAGTGCTATCGGATAAGGCTGGGTCGGGTCCAAAGGCTGGCGGCGTTGCGAGTGGCGTCTGCTTACAGAACTGTCTCGGAGCCAGCTGTCCTGGTTATCGCTGGCGTCATTCCAATTGCACTACTTGCAAGGGAGCGTCAGGCGATATACAGGAGAAAGGCCGAAGGAAATATAGAGTCAGTGCAGAAGGAAGAGCGGAATCGCACGCTTCGGCAATGGCAGGAGAACTGGGAACTGGAGGAACGAGGAATATGGACGAGGCGGCTCATCGGGGAGGTTACCCCATGGGTAGAACGACGACATGGAGAGGTAGATTACTACTTCACTCAGCTGCTGAGTGGACATGGATACTTTCGGGCCTATCTGCACAAGATGGGGAAGGCACGTTCAGCGGAGTGCATATATTGCCACATGCACGATGATGCTGAGCACACTTTTTTCATCTGTGAAAGGTGGGCTCAAGAGCGTATGCAGCTAAGGGAAGTTGTACCGCGGTTCTCTCCGGACACAGTGGTGGGCCACATTTTACAGGGTAGGGGAGCGTGGGACAGTTTGTCACTCTTTGCGCAGAAAATACTGCGGAAAAAGAAGGTGGACCTAGACACCACAGAGGTCCAACCTACAGACTTTGGCTAGGCAGCAGCCTTCAAGGCGAAGGCATTGGACCTAGCCCGAAGTAATGTGACAAACGGTTCCAGGCTAGTGTCTGTGGAGAGCGGGAGGTTTTTTAGTCGGTATGCCCAATGTGGGAGACTTCGACATTGTTGGAAGCACGTGCGCCCTTCATCCATAAAGGATTTTCCCTTCTAAAAAAAAAAAAAAAAAAAAAAAAATTATTATTATTATTATTATTATTATTATTATTATTATTATTATTATTATTATTATTATTATTATTATTATTATTATTATTATTATTATTATTATTATTATTATTATTATTATTATTATTATTATTATTATTATTATTATTATTATTATTATTATTATTATTATTATTATTATTATTATTATTATTATTATTATTATTATTATTATTATTATTATTATTATTATTATTATTATTATTATTATTATTATTATTATTATTATTATTATTATTATTATTATTATTATTATTATTATTATTATTATTATTATTATTATTATTATTATTATTATTATTATTATTATTATTATTATTATTATTATTATTATTATTATTATTATTATTATTATTATTATTATTATTATTATTATTATTATTATTATTATTATTATTATTATTATTATTATTATTATTATTATTATTATTATTATTATTATTATTATTATTATTATTATTATTATTATTATTATTATTATTATTATTATTATTATTATTATTATTATTATTATTATTATTATTATTATTATTATTATTATTATTATTATTATTATTATTATTATTATTATTATTATTATTATTATTATTATTATTATTATTATTATTATTATTATTATTATTATTATTATTATTATTATTATTATTATTATTATTATTATTATTATTATTATTATTATTATTATTATTATTATTATTATTATTATTATTATTATTATTATTATTATTATTATTATTATTATTATTATTATTATTATTATTATTATTATTATTATTATTATTATTATTATTATTATTATTATTATTATTATTATTATTATTATTATTATTATTATTATTATTATTATTATTATTATTATTATTATTATTATTATTATTATTATTATTATTATTATTATTATTATTATTATTATTATTATTATTATTATTATTATTATTATTATTATTATTATTATTATTATTATTATTATTATTATTATTATTATTATTATTATTATTATTATTATTATTATTATTATTATTATTATTATTATTATTATTATTATTATTATTATTATTATTATTATTATTATTATTATTATTATTATTATTATTATTATTATTATTATTATTATTATCCCCCACATAGTAGTGACCTTGACGTGGTGTGGGGGCCTAGGTTGCAGTGATTCATCAGGCTGTGCTGGCGGGAGTATGTTCTCCTGGTAGGGTCACCCAATCCAGATTGGCTGATGATGAGCAGCTTACAAACTACTACCGACCCTCTAATCCAGTGGTGTCATGCGACCCGTGCCCAGTGGACTAGTTGGTAGCAAGGGGGTAAAACACTTAGGTACCGATAACGGAGCCTCCCTGATACCAGGTCACCTCAGGGAGTATTATTGACCTTACCACAGTAACGGGCCTCTGCTGTGGCGGACCTTACATTGCCGCGATACTCGTGGGAACAAAATGGAGATAAACAAAAACAAAAACATTAAGAAAGTAGTAGATAGAAGAGTGGAAGAAAGAACAGAGATGGGCATGGCCCCATTCATGAGGAGTGGGAAGACGCCTAGATCTCCCCCGGCATCCCTGGGGTTGCACGGTCCTGTACAGGCACAGGAGAAACTAGGAACAGCGGTGAATACAGAGGAGATCCAAACCACCGATCTCATGCTGGAAACGCCAATGAGCAACTTGCATAAACAAGTAGAGGAAAAAGCAAGCAGCCACAAAAAAGACCCTGAAAGAGAGGAAGAAACACAGCTCCTACTGATTCAGGAGCTTACAAAAACGATGATGGCGGCAGTCGCAAAACAAAAAAACGTTAGCATGGAGGTTAAGAATGGACTGCTAAAGCTCCAAGAGGCGGTAGAAGTGATAATTCACTGCAAGAGTGAAAAGAATAAAAAGCTCACCCTTGAAGCTAGAAAGCAGGCCCAAAGCCCCAGACAAATACCGCTAACTGACAAGAAGAGAGGAAGGGAGCTAGAGGGGTCTCCTATCAGCTGTACAGAAACCCCACCACCCAGAAAAAGGAAAAATGTTGAAAACCGAGGCGAAGGCGAATGGATAGTCGTCCAAAACAACAAAAATAAAACCTTTAACCGACCGCCAGGTGAAGCAGATACTTCTAGACAGCGACGCTTCCCTAGGGAAAAAGGGGCAACGAACAGCCAAAGTGCTGGGAAAAAAGAAAACGGCGAAGGAAAGAGAAGGAGAAGGAGAAGAAGTAGGAGTAGGCAGTTTAAAAGGCCGCGACCAGAGGCCATTATAATTAAGCCCGCCGAAGGCAAAACATATGCTGAGATTCTGAGGGAAATACGGGAGCGAGTAAACCCAGACGCTTCCAAAGCCGACATAAAGGGAATCCGGAAGACACAAAACGGAGCGGTTCTGCTGGAATTAAACAATAAGGCAGAAGGAAAGGAGGAAATCAAGGAGGAACTCCGAAAGAGTCTAGGGAAAATGGCAGACGTTAAAGACCTAACGGCCAAAACAACATTGGAGATACGGGACTTGGATAGTCTCACTACAAGCGAAGAGGTGCAAGCAGCACTCAATAGAGACTTGGGAAAGGAGGTCCAATGTAAGTTCAGCCTAACTAAACCGAACAAGAGAGAGCAAATGCTGGCCTTTATAGAAATGGAGGAAAAAGACGCCAGGGAACTCCTGAAGACAGCAAAGATCAGAATAGGGCTAGTCAGATGTAGAATACGGGAAAGAACACCAGTAGTGCGCTGTTATAGGTGCATGAACTTTGGACACTTCAGAAGAGACTGCAAAGAGCCTAACCGAGAGGATACGTGCTATAAATGTGGACAGAAAGGTCACAAGATTAAAAGCTGCACGCAAGCTGCGAAATGCATCCTGTGTACGGAAATTAAGGCAAAGGCAACGAGCCATGTGTCAGGTACGAAAGACTGCAGTGCATTTCGGAGAGCTCTTGAGGAAGTCAGGAAAAATAGAAAAAATAGAAGATGATAAAAGTTCTTCAAGGAAATATGCATAGAAGTCGAGTAGCAGATGATCTCTTAACACAGATCACGCTAGAAAAAGAAATTGATGTTCTAATAATCAGCGAGCAGTACGTCCACCGGAGCAGAAACAACTGGTTCTCAGATGTCACCGACACGGCGGCAATCTGGATCCCAAACCCTGGAAAAATACACGCATTGGAACATGGGGCCGGAAATGGCTTCGTTTGGGTTAAGAGTAGCCAGTTCACCATCATAAGCTGCTATTTAACACCAAACCAAACGGCGCAGGAATACCAGGAGATGATCGAGAATCTAGAGGACGCAGTATCGGAACAAGAGGGGCAGAAAATTATTGGTGGCGATTTTAATGCAAAAGCAGTGGAGTGGGGAATGCCCACCACGAACAGCAGAGGATCGCAGATTTTAGACATGGCAGCCAGACAAGGGCTGATAATCATAAACTCCGGAAGCACAACAACGTTTCGGCGACCAGGGTACGCAGAAACAATACCGGACATCTCCCTGGCTACACAGAATATAGCGGCATTTATTACTGATTGGGTAGTTATGGAGGACTACACAGGGAGCGATCATCAGTACATTACGTTCAATATAAATATTAGAGAAGAAATGATATCCGAGAGCACAACGGAAAGTTCTAGATATAACGTGAATAAACTCGATACTAGAAGATTGAGTGAATCACTTAGATATAGCCTAGGTGACACAATGCAGGCAGGTGTAGAGCTAGAAGGTAGGATAAAAGCTGAGGCAGTGGTAGAGCAGACAATGAGTGCACTCATACTAGCCTGCGAGGAGTCAATGCCGCGAAAGAGGAAATTTACAAAAAGAAAACCGGTATACTGGTGGAATGAAGAAATAGCGGAGCTACGAAGAAGGTGTCAGCATCTTCGAAGAATTGCACAGCGATCACGGAACAGAGCGGATGCAACGGAAAAAATGGCAGCATATAAAATAAGCCGCAAAACACTCAGGAAAACCATAAAATTGAGCAAAAAGGTTGAATGGAAAAAGCTTTGCGAAGATGTAAACAGTGACCCATGGGGGCTTGGATACAAGATAGTCATGAAGAAGTTGAAAATAGCTACAGCAACAAATTCAATCGAAGAGAGCTCGATGGAAAATATAGTAGATATTTTATTCCCAGCGCACCCGATAAGGAACTGGAGTGATGTGATGGTTTCACCAGAGGAAGTACCACCTTTCACGCAGGAAGAACTTGTGGAAGCAACAAAAGCTATGAAGAATAAGAAAGCTCCAGGCCCTGACGGGATTCCAACGGAAGTCATTAAAGCCGTGGTGGAAACTTGCCCGCAAATGATGCTGAATATGTACAACACATGTCTAAAAGAAGGCGTTTTCAGCAAAAGATGGAAGGTAGCTCGACTTGTCTTAATCGACAAAGGGAAAGGCGGCAGAGTCTCACCGTCCTCGTTCAGACCACTGTGTATGCTGGACACGGCTGGAAAGCTCCTCGAAAGGCTATTGAAACCCAGAATAGAAGAGGCGATACGAACGACCGGTGGTCTGTCAGATATGTAATTCGGATTCAGACAAGGAAGATCAACAATAGATGCAATACGAATAGTAATGGAAAAGGTAGAAGCGGCGGAAGCAAGGAACCATTTCTCAAGAAGAATAGTTGTCTTTGTTACCTTGGACGTGAAAAACGCCTTCAACTCGGCAAGATGGGAAGACATGATTGATGCCCTGGAAAAAAAGTTCAGCATTCCAGCATATCTGCTCAGGATGGTAAAAGACTACCTGAGAGAACGCAGCCTTCAGTATGAAACCAAGATCGGCAGTATAACCAAAAGCGTAACATCCGGCGCAGCACAAGGATCGATCCTAGGACCGGACCTGTGGAATATATTATATAATAGCTTGCTGGAGGCAGAAATGCCAGATGATATAACTCTAGTAGGCTTTGCAGACGACCTAGGTGCAATAATATCAGCTCGGACAATGGAAGATGCGCAAATCAGGTTGAATCAAGTCATGAGAAGAGTGAGTAGCTGGATGAACAGACACGGCTTAGAGCTTGCGGAAGCAAAAACCGAAATTGTGCTACTCACAAAAAAGAGGATGAGAACCATTGTGCCAATGGAAGTGGGGCCTGTGGTTATTCAAACTAAGGAAGCTTCCAGGTATCTTGGTGTCATGTTGGATACCAAACTAAATTTTTGGAGGCATATCAAAAAAGCAACAGACAAGGCGGCCGTGATAACGAAGAATTTGAGCAGATTAATGGCGAACATCGGTGGACCTTCACCGTGCAAAAGGAGGCTGTTAATGTCCACGACACATTCAGTGCTCCTGTACGGTGCGGAGATTTGGGCAGATGCCCTAAATAGAGAGTATTGCCGGAAGCCCATGGAAGCGGTACAACGAAGAGGGGCTCTGCGGGTAGCGTGCTCCTACCGGACGGTCTCATACCCAGCTGTAAATGTTATTGCAGGCGTGATACCGATAACATTGTTAGCCCGAGAGAGGAAGCAGATATATAATAGGGCTGCGGGAAGAGACAGAAAAGAAGTGTCAGGAGACGCGAGGAGACAAAGCCTAGAAAAATGGCAAGAACAATGGAATGGGGAACACAGAGGACGCTGGACCGCAAGATTGATACCACAACTAGCGGTTTGGGTTAACCGGAGGCACGGCGAAGTGAACTTCTATACCACGCAAATGCTCTCGGGGCATGGATACTTTCGAGCTTATTTATTCAGAATGAATAAAGTAAACAGTCCGCGATGTCGCCACTGCGACACAGCGGAAGATACGGTCGAGCATACTTTTTTCGAGTGCGACGTCGCAGCGGAGGAAAGAAGCGTTCTAACTCGAATCGTAGGGGATGTTACGCCGGATAATATAACCACCATAATGATAGACACGGAAGAAAATTGGAACGCCGTGTCAGTCTACGTCGAGGCGGTATTACGAAAGAAGAAGAGACTGGGCTACTTAGAAGACTCGGAATAGATCTTCTAAGTTAGGAAATAGACCTCAGTGTAGTCTGGTTTCTGCTTTTGAGTCTGGCGTGGTCTGCTTGGCACCAATGGCATACAGGCTTACTGGTGCCGCAGTTTTGTTTGTGTTAAATTAACAACAAATTTAACTCTGCGACACTAGTTACTGCTGATGCTGTCGGCGTGTGGTAGATCTCGGTAGACTTATGAGCGAAATTAGATAAAACGTGTCGCTGTTTTGTTATGTAGCACAGTAGTACTGTTTTTTTTGTTATTTTTGTTACATATGGAAGTAGATAGTAACTCGCCAAATAGTTGGGCCTACGCAAAACGACTTTGGGAGCCAAGTAGCTATTTGTAGAATAGATGTAGAACAGAAATAACCTAGTCCAGCATCTTGAGGCAGCTTGACATGCTGGAAGCTGCTTCAAGACAGCACTTCTAGGAACTATGTAGCTCTGTATAGAATAGTTTTTAGTTTTCTAGTTATTTGTAGAATAGATGTAAACAGAAAGAACCTAGTCCAGCGTTTTGAGGCAGCTTGACATGTTGGAAGCTACTTCAAGACAGCACCTCTAGGGATTATATAGCTCTGTTTAGAATAGTTTTGTTTTGTAAATGGGAAATAACCTAGCCATAATAGAAAAGGCTTAGAAAATTAATATTGTCTTAGTAATAATATTAGAAGAGGGACAGTAGATTTTATTTTTCTGTCTGCCGCTGTCGATAGATATATGCAGAGAAGAGCGACCGGGATAATTCACACGGAAACACCGAAGTCAGCACTTTTTCGCCAGTTTGAAGAAATGCTAACGCGGTTCCAAACTGGGATATACATCGTGGGTCAAGGGAACAGATGGTGGGGGTTTTTAGCCGGTCGGTTGGTTCCTTTTTTGCAGTGCGTCTTAGTGTAATGCAAAAAGAAACCGACCAACCCGGCACTCGGTAGTCTGTTAAGCAGATTTTCCCCGCGACACCATCTATAACCGTAAAAAAGCAAAAAAAAAAAAAAAAAAAAATTATTATTATTA
>OZ012682.1:14161675-14276675 GCA_963942445.1 Argyra leucocephala | reverse complement strand
CGACAGAGAAATGGAGCAGCAGAAACAAGCAAACTAGAGGAATATAGAATAGCGAGAAAAACGCTCCGAATTATAATAAAAAAGAGTAAAATGAAAAACTGGAAAAGTTTGTGCGAAGAAATAAACAATGAGCCCAGGGGACTTGGATACAAAATTGTAATGAAAAGAATCAGAGCACCAGCATCAGAAAATCAGCTAGAAGCGGACGTTATGGAAAATATTGTAAACACACTTTTTCCTACACACCCTAGAAGAAATGTATTGCAGAGGCACGAAGAACCAGGAGAACCCCAATTTTTACACAAATAGAACTAGAAGATTCAGTAAAATCTATGAAAAACAAGAAAGCCCCCGGACCTGATAGAATACCAGCAGAGGTCATCAAATTAGTAGCTTCGAATAATCCACAAATGATGCTGAATATGTATAATTGCTGCCTAAAAGAAGGAGTATTCAGCAAAAGGTGGAAAGAAGCAAGACTGGTTTTAATTGACAAAGGTAAAGGAGTAAGAGGAGCAGCATCGTCATACAGGCCACTATGTATGTTAGATACGGCCGGAAAACTCTTCGAAAGGTTAATAAAAACAAGACTGCAAGCAGCAATTCAGCTGGTGGATTAGCGAACACACAGTTCGGGTTCAGAAAGGGAAGATCGACCGTTGACGCTATCAAGGTGGTAACAGAAACTGCGGAAGCCACACGAATGGAAACACATCACTCGAGGAAAATAGTTCTACTTGTTACCTTGGATGCCAAAAATGCCTTTAATTCGGCAAGATGGACTGACATCATAGACGCATTACAAAATAAGTTTACTATACCTACGTACATTCTGAAAGTTCTAATAGATTACTTAAGCGAGCGAAGATTGATATACAACGGTAGATGGAAAGAGGATAAAGGATCTTACAGCAGGAGTAGCACAAGGATCAATACTAGGACCAGAACTATGGAATGTTCTGTACAACAGTCTATTCTGTATGGAAATGCCTGAAAATGTACAGCTAGTAGGTTATGCTGATGATATAGCAGCTATTATAACGGCACGGGATATAGCAGAATCACAGATTAGACTGAATCAAGTTATGAGAAGAGTGTACAGTTGGATGAGGGAACATAGATTAGAATTAGCAACGGCAAAAACAGAAATCGTTATGTTAACTAAGAAAAGAATACCAACTATAATTCCAATGCAAGTAGGTCCAGAAACAATAATGACCAAAGAATCAGCAAATTACTTAGGAGTTACTATTGATACAAGGCTAACATTTTGGCAACAAATCCAAAAAGTAGCAGATAAAGCAGCAGAAGCTACAATCAAGCTAAGCAAACTTATGGCAAACATTGGAGGACCCAAACCAGAAAAAAGACGAATCATTATGAAAACCGCAGAATCAATCCTTCTAAACGGAACTGAAATCTGGGCACATGCGATGGACAAGAGGTATTGTAAAAAACGCATAGCAGCGGTGCAACGAAGAGGGGCTCTCCAAGTCGCGTGCTCCTATCGAACAGTTTCGCATTCGGCGGTCATGGTAATCGCGGGCGTGATTCCGATTGATTTGCTAGCGCAAGAACGAAGAAATATATATATAAGGGATCAAGCAACGAGCCGAGATGTCATTGTAGCAGAGGAAAGAAGGTACACGATGACAAGATGGCAAAAACACTGGAGTAATGATCAACACGGGCGATGGACGGCTAGATTAATCCCACAAGTAGAAGTCTGGTTTACCCAACACCATGGAGAAGTAAATTTTTACATCACTCAGTTCCTATCAGGCCACGGATATTTTCGATCCTACCTCTACAAGATGGGCAAAGTAAACAATCCAGGATGCAGTCACTGCAGCGCAACACATGACACAGCGCATCATACTTTTTTTTTAGCAGAAAGATTCTCTTTAATAGTAGCAGTAGGAGAATTAACATCAGAAAATATAATTTCTGAAATGCTTGAAAACCAAGAAAAATGGAATGCAATAGCTAAATACATAGAATTAATACTACGCAGGAAGAAACAGCTCAGATATTTGGAGGACCTAGAAGAAGAATCATAAAAGAAAATTAAAAAAAAGGAACAAGCACGGCCCAACTTGAAGTAATGCGAAAGCGGTTCCAGGTTCCAGAAGTTAAGCGGAAAGTGGTTTCACCGTGGGAAAAGGAGGTGGTGTATTTGGTGAGTAGACCGAACAAGATCATGGGAGTCTCACATACCCTTGAAGTGCGGACCCTTCAAGATACCTATAAAAGGTTTTCACCACCCACCTACGGATACAAAAAAAAAAAAAAAAAAAAATTATTATTATTATTATTATTAATATTATTATTATTATTATTATTATTATTATTATTATTATTATTATTATTATTATTATTATTATTATTCTTATTATTATTATTATTATTATTATTGTTATTATTATTATTATTATTATTATTATTATTATTATTATTATTATTATTATTATTATTATTATTATTATTATTACTATTATTATTATTATTATTATTATTATTATTATTATTACTATTATTATTATTATTATTATTATTATTATTATTACTATTATTATTATTATTATTATTATTATTATTATTATTATTATTATTATTATTACTATTATTATTATTATTATTATTATTATTATTATTATTATTATTATTATTATTATTATTATTATTATTATTATTATTATTATTATTGTTATTATTATTATTATTATTATTATTATTATTATTATTATTATTATTGAATATAAAATTGAGCAAAAAGGTTGAATGGAAAAAGCTTTGCGAAGATGTAAACAGTGACCCGTGGGGGCTTGGATACAAGATAGTCATGAAGAAGTTGAAAATAGCTACAGCAACAAATTCAATCGAAGAGAGCTCGATGGAAAATATAGTAGATATTTTATTCCCAGCGCACCCGATAAGAAACTGGAGTGATGTGATGGTTTCACCAGAGTAAGTACCAGCTTTCACACAGGAAGAACTTGTGGAAGCAACAAAAGCTATGAAGAATAAGAAAGCTCCAGGCCCTGACGGGATTCCAGCGGAAGTCATCAAAGCCGTGGTGGAAACTTGCCCGAAATGATGCTGAATATGTACAACACATGTCTAAAAGAAGGCGTTTTCAGCAAAAGATGGAAGGTAGCTCGACTTGTCTTAATCGACAAAGGGAAAGGCGGCAGAGTCTCACCGTCCTCGTTCAGACCACTGTGTATGCTGGACACGGCTGGAAAGCTCCTCGAAAGGCTATTGAAACCCAGAATAGAAGAGGCGATACGAACGACCGGTGGTCTGTCAGATATGCAATTCGGATTCAGACAAGGAAGATCAACAACAGATGCAATACGAATTGTAATGGAAAAGGTAGAAGCGGCGGAAGCAAGGAACCATTTCTCAAGAAGAATAGTTGTCTTTGTTACCTTGGACGTGAAAAACGCCTTCAACTCGGCAAGATGGGAAGACATGATTGATGCCCTGGAAAAAAATTTCAGCATTCCAGCATATCTGCTCAGGATGGTAAAAGACTACCTGAGAGAACGCAGCCTTCAGTATGAAACCAAGATCGGCAGTGTAACCAAAAGCGTAACATCCGGCGCAGCACAAGGATCGATCCTAGGACCGGACCTGCGGAATATATTATACAATAGCTTGCTGGAGGCAGAAATGCCAGATGATATAACTCTAGTAGGCTTTGCAGACGACCTAGGTGCAATAATATCAGCTCGGACCATGGAAGATGCGCAAATCAGGTTGAATCAAGTCATGAGAAGAGTGAGTAGCTGGATGAACAGACACGGCTTAGAGCTTGCGGAAGCAAAAACCGAAATTGTGCTACTCACAAAAAAGAGGATGAGAATCATTGTGCCAATGGAAGTGGGGCCTGTGGTCATTCAAACTAAGGAAGCTTCGAGGTATCTTGGTGTCATGTTGGATACCAAACTAAATTTTTGGAGGCATATCAAAAAAGCTACAGACAAGGCGGCCGTGATAACCAAGAATTTGAGCAGATTAATGGCGAACATCGGTGGACCCTCACCGTGCAAAAGGAGGCTGTTAATGTCCACGACACATTCAGTGCTCCTGTACGGTGCGGAGATTTGGGGAGATGCCCTAAATAGAGAGTATTGCCGGAAGCCCATGGAAGCGGTACAACGAAGAGGGGCTCTACGGGTAGCGTGCTCCTACCGGACGGTCTCATACCCAGCTGTAAATGTTATTGCAGGCGTGATACCGATAACATTGTTAGCTCGAGAGAGGAAGCAGATATATAATATGGCTGCGGGAAGAGACAGAAAAGAAGTGTCAGGAGACGCGAGGAGACAAAGCCTAGAAAAATGGCAAGAACAATGGAATGGGGAACACAGAGGACGCTGGACCGCAAGATTGATACCACAACTAGCGGTTTGGGTTAACCGGAGGCACGGCGAAGTGGACTTCTATACCACGCAAATGCTCTCGGGGCATGGATACTTTCGAGCTTATTTATTCAGAATGAATAAAGTAAACAGTCCGCGATGTCGCCACTGCGACACAGCGGAAGATACGGTCGAGCACACTTTTTTCGAGTGCGACGTCGCAGCGGAGGAAAGAAGCGTTCTAACTTGAATGGTAGGGGATGTTACGCCGGATAATATAACCACCATAATGATAGACACGGAAGAAAATTGGAACGCCGTGTCAGTCTACGTCGAGGCGGTATTACGAAAGAAGAAGAGACTGGGCTACTTAGAAGATTCGGAATAGATCTTCTAAGTTAGGAAATAGACCTCAGTGTAGTCGGGTTTCTGCTTTTGAGTCTGGCGTGGTCTGCTTGGCACCGGTGGCATACAGGCTTACTGGTGCCGCAGTTTTGTTTTTGTTAAATTAACAACAAATTTAACTCTGCGACACTAGTTACTGCTGATGCTGTCGGCGTGTGGTAGATCTCGGTAGACTTATGAGCGAAATTAGATAAAACGTATCGCTGTTTTGTTATGTAGCACAGTAGTACTGTTTTTTTGTTATTTTTGTTACATATGGAAGTAGATAGTAACTCGCCAAATAGTCGGGCCTACGCAAAACGATTTTGGGAGTCAAGTAGCTATTTGTAGAATAGATGTAGAACAGAAATAACCTAGTCCAGCATCTTGAGGCAGCTTGACATGCTGGAAGCTGCTTCAAGACAGCACCTCTAGGGACTATGTAGCTCTGTATAGAACAGTTTTTAGTTTTCTAGTTATTTGTAGAATAGATGTAAACAGAAATAACCTAGTCCAGCGTTTTGAGGCAGCTTGACATGTTGGAAGCTACTTCAAGACAGCACCTCTAGGGATTATATAGCTCTGTTTAGAATAGGTTTTGTTTGTAAATGGGAAATAACCTAGCCATAAAAGAAAAGGCTTAGAAAATTAATATTGTTTCTAGTAATAATATTAGAAGAGGGACAGTAGAATTTATTTTTCAGTCTGCCGCTGTCGATAGATATATGCAGATAAGAGCGAACGGGATAATTCACACGGAAACACCGAAGCCAGCACTTTTTCGCCAGTTTGAAGAAATGCTAACGCGGTTCCAAACTGGGATATACATCGTGGGTCAAGGGAACAGATGGTGGGGGTTTTAAGCCGGTCGGTTGGTTCCTTTTTTGCAGTGCGTCTTAGTGTAATGCAAAAAGAAACCGACCAACCCGGCACTCGGTAGTCTGTTAAGCAGATTTTCCCCGCGACACCATCTATAACCGTAAAAAAGCAAAAAAAAATTATTATTATTATTATTATTATTATGATTATTATTATTATTATTATTATTATTATTATTATTATTATTATTATTATTATTATTATTATTATTATTATTATTATTATTATTATTATTATTATTATTATTATTATTATTCTTATTATTATTATTATTATTATTATTATTATTATTATTATTATTATTATTATTATTATTATTTCGGATCACAAGGAGAAAAAGCGCCAGTTGCGACGTGCAATCAATCACAGCAAGGCGAGATGCTGGGAAGCGCTGAGAGAGGATATAAACTCAGATCCATGGGGTTTAGGTTACAAAATTGTAACCCAGAAAATTGGGGCACTGAAAACCTCTCCGCTCATGGACATGCGCACCACAACGCATCTAGTTAATGCCCTCTTTCCAGTGCATTCCCAGCGAGCTGCTAGAGTATACAACCGGGATGGCGCTTCTCCGTTTACAATGGAGGAGCTGGAAGTGGCCATCCAATCCCTCAAGGTCAAGAAGGCCCCAGGTCCAGACGGTATCCAAGGAGAGGTATTGAAGCTGGTTTTTCGGTATAATCCGAATATTCTGTTGAGTATGTACAACGCCTGTCTTTCAGCGGGAGTTTTCCCCAAGTGTTGGTGGACAGCTACGCTGGTACTTATCAGCAAGGAGAAAGGACACCCGGAGCTACCTTCCTCATACCGTCCGCTGTGCATGCCGGACACTGCTGGAAAGGTTCTGGAGAAGTTACTCAAGCCAAGGCTGTTGTCTGCCATCGAGGCAGCCGGAGGTTTGTCACCGCATCAGTACGGTTTCAGGGCTGGTCGTTCCACAGCAGATGCCATTGTGGAAATTACATCTGCGATGAGCAGAGCCGAGGACCACAACCATTTTTCACGTCGTATAGTCCTCCTTGTGACTTTAGACGTGAAAAATGCGTTTAATTCGGCCAGATGGAGCGACATGCTTCAAGCTCTAGAGCAGGAATTTCTGGTTCAGAATATCTGCTAGGAATGATCAGCGACTACCTTGACGACCGTACTGTACTCTTCGATACGGCTGAAGGACAAGGGAGTATCACGGTCTCTGGAGGTGCAGCGCAAGGTTCAATCCTCGGTCCCGACCTTTGGAATGCCGCATACGACAGTCGGTTGCGCTTAAACATGCCGGATGAGTCAATGCTCGTCGGATATGCGGACGACGTTGTCGTGCTGATAGCAGCGCGAAACGTGGAGCTCGCCCAACTGAAGCTCAATCAAACCATGCGGTCCATCCTTTCTTGGATGGCCAGCCGCGGACTGTCGTTGGCATTGAGCAAGACCGAGGTCGTAGTGCTGACAAAAAGGCGGATGAACCTTAAGCTCCAGATGTGCATCGGCGAAGAAGAGGTGCAGACAAAACGGGCGCTAAAATATCTCGGCATCATGATTGACAGCAGGCTAAATTACTTTGAGCAGATCAAGAAGACTGCTGTCAGGGCCGCAAATGGTGTCATGGCGCTGGCTCGATTGATGGCCAACATAGGTGGACCAAGATCGAGTCGGAGGCGGCTACTGATGTCTGCGGTCCAGTCAGTTTTGCTGTATGGTGCCGAGATATGGGGTCATGCTCTTGCAAAAGAGTGCTATCGGATAAGGCTGGGTCGGGTCCAAAGGCTGACGGCGTTACGAGTGGCGTCTGCTTACAGAACTGTCTCGGAGCCAGCTGTCCTCGTTATCGCTGGCGTCATTCCAATTGCACTACTCGCAAGGGAGCGTCAGGCGATATACCGGAGAAAGGCCGAAGGAAATATAGAGTCAGTGCAGAAGGAAGAGCGGAATCGCACGCTTCGGCAATGGCAGGAGAACTGGGAACCGGAGGAACGAGGGATATGGACGAGGCGGCTCATCGGGGAGGTTACCCCATGGGTAGAACGACGACATGGAGAGGTAGATTATTACTTCACTCAGGTGCTGAGTGGACATGGATACTTTCGGGCATATCTGCACAAGATGGGGAAGGCACGTTCAGCGGAGTGCATATATTGCCACATGCACGATGATGCTGAGCACACTTTTTTCATCTGTGAAAGGTGGGCTCGGGAGCGTATGCAGCTAAGGGAAGTTGTACCGCGGTTCTCTCCGGACACAGTGGTGGGCCACATTTTACAGGGTAGGGGAGCGTGGGACAGTTTGTCACTCTTTGCGCAGAAAATACTGCGGAAAAAGAAGGTGGACCTAGACACCACAGAGGTCCAACCTACAGACTTTGGCTAGGCAGCAGCCTTCAAGGCGATGGCATTGGACCTACACTTCATCCTACACTACCGCACTTCATCCATAAAGGATTTTCCCTTCTAAAAAAAAAAACAAAAAAAAAACAAAAAAAAATTATTATTTGTATTATTATTATTATTATTATTATTATTATTATTATTATTTTTATTATTATTATTATTACTATTATTATTATTATTATTATTATTATTATTATTATTATTATTATTATTATTATTATTATTATTATTAATATGATATATTAATATAAAATATGATGATTAACATAAATATGAATGAAAGAAAAAAAAAACATACTGAGACGATGAAGAAGATGGAGAAGGATGAAGGGACTTCAAGAAGGGGATTTGAGGAGAGCCCATCAAATAGTCCTTTTAGACGGTGCCCGGTATTACTGCGTACACCTCCAACTGCAGCTCGCTCAAATTCCTCATCACCGGCGGTGGTAAGGGCAAATGAGCACGAAGGCAGCATGGAGGCTAATGTCGGAGAAATATTCCAGAAGAGTGATGGTGTTCTGGCCAAAATGAGAGCTGCAACTCTTAGGCAAACGAACGTCAGCTCGGAAATAAAAGATGGCATGGCGGTGCTCCAGGATGCCTTGGACACGTTAAAAAGCTTGTGGAGCCGGAAAACATGCACAAAAAGAATGGACAGCGGAACTCAAACGGAGATCCCAAGAAGAATGAGAGACTGTGCTGTCCAGACAGGCGATAAGAGGGCATTTGATACCACGAAAGCCCAAAAAACGATGACTGTGATACTGCCAGAAATAGTCACAAGTGGAACGCTGAAAAGCGGAGCTACTAGTCCGGCGGAAAAAGGGGCCATACCTAAAAAGAAGAAAGAGAAGGAAATTACTCCTCCACTTTCCGCCAACGTACAGCAGTGGACAGAAGTAAAGAGGAAAAAGAGGAGGGCCAGGCGAAGACCAAAAACTCGTACAGCCGAAGAGCCTAAGACAAAAGTACCTGAAGCTTCTCAAGATAAAGTAGCGGTAAATGCCAAAAAAGTAAGAACCAAAGGACGTCGGCCCGCCGTTACCATCAAGCCAGCGGAGGGTAAATCATATGCTGATGTCCTAAGAAGCATCAAGGCGAAAGTTAAGCCGGAGGAAACAGGTGCGGAAATAAAGGCAATCCGGCAAACACGGGATGGCAAGGTTCTTCTTGAAATCACTGGCCAGAAAAGCTTGGGAAGTTTCACAAAGGCCCTAGAAGATGCAGTGGGCACTCTAGGTAGCGTGAAGAGCATCGTACAGATGAGGTTCGTAGCAGTGAACGATTTGGACTGCCTTACTGAGCGGACTGAAGTGGAGCAGGCATTGAGGAGGGATCTCGGAGATGTCGCTGTAATGAGGGTTGGTCTCACAGCGCCAAATTTGAGGTCACAACTGACAGCCATCGTTGAACTTCCTGAACAAGCTGCCGAAAAGCTGCTGAAGCAGGGAAGGCTCAAAGTAGGATGGGTTTCCTGCAGGGTTACGTCACGGACCGATGTCAAACGCTGTGTCTACAGGTGTCTAAATTACGGTCACTTGGCTGGTTCTTGCAGGAGACCTGACCGAAGCAAAGCCTGCTACCGCTGCGGAAAGGAGGGGCATGTTGCTAAGGCCTGTAAAGAAAAGGCACACTGCATACTCTGTGCCGAAGCGGGTGCGCAACACGAAAGTCTAGGCCACACTCTAGGCACAGGGTTATGCAAGGTGTTCAGAGACGCTCTGAGAAAGGCCAAAGAGACTGGAAAATGATCAGCGTCCTCCAGGCAAACTTAAATCGTAGCCGAGTGGCAGATGACCTCCTGCATCAGCTTGCTCGGGAGAAGAGTTCCGACATACTGCTCATTAGTGATCAGTATATGGACAGAACTACTTCTTGGTTCTCGGACGAGCTTGGTACGGCGGCCATTTGGATACCTCATGCAGCGAAAATCCCGGTACGAGAGCATGAGCGCGGGCGTGGGTTCGTCTGGGTTAAATACGCGGATATCACATTTATAAGTGTCTATCTGACATCCAACGAAGTCATAGCGGATTTCCGAGCGAAATTGGCGGACCTTGAGGATACGGTTTTGAACACGACGGGTCGCGTAGTGATTGGTGGCGATTTCAACGCTAAGGCAACCGAGTGGGGAATGCCCTACCCTGACTCAAGGGGAAGCGAGGTGTTAGGGTTGGCATCCAAAACGGGTTTACTTGTTCTGAATGTCGGCTCGACATCTACTTTTCATCGACCGGGGTATTCAGAAACCATTCCCGACGTATCCTTTGCCTGTGAGCGCTTGGCAGCTTTGGTCGAAGGCTGGCATGTGATTGAAGACTACTACGGTACATTGTATTCGCGGTCCGTGAGAGGCGGCAACTCCAAACAACAATAAATAGCAGACCACAGCGCTGGAACATGGGGAGAATTGACGAAGCGGTATTTGCAGCGGTCATCCGGGGAGGCGTACAAATGCAGGTCGAGGGGCTGCCTTCAAGCCCTCACCAGGCAGGGCCGTTGGTTGATGCCACTCTGCGTCAAATCACCCTAGCCTGCGACCTCTCAATGCCTCGGAGGCGAATTCCTCATGGAAAACAGCCAATGTACTGGTGGACAGCCGAGATAGCTGACCTCCGGAGAGATTGTCTCCGACTGCGGAGAAAGGCTTAGAGAGCTAGAACGGAGGAGGAGGTTAGGCTCAGGTCCTCGGATCACAAGGAGAAAAAGCGCCAGTTGCGACGTGCAATCAATCACAGCAAGGCGAGATGCTAGGAAGCAATGAGAGAGGATATAAACTCAGATCCATGGGGTTTAGGTTACAAAATTGTAACCCAGAAAATTGGGGCACTGAAAACCCCTCCGCCCATGGACATGCGGACCACAACGCGCCTAGTTAATGCCCTCTTTCCAGTGCATCTCCAGCGAGCTGCTAGAGTATACAACCGGGATGGCGCTTCCCCGTTTACAATGGAGGAGCTGGAAGTGGCCATCCAATCCCTCAAGATCAAGAAGGCCCCAGGTCCAGACGGTATCCAAGGAGAGATATTAAAGCTGATTTTTCGGTATAATCCGAATATTCTCTTGAGTATGTACAATGCTTGTCTCTCAACGGGAATTTCCCCCAAGTGTTGGAAGACAGCTAGGCTGGTACTCATCAGCAAGGAGAAAGGAGATCCGGAGCTACCTTCCTCATACCGTCCGCTCTGCATGCTGGACACTGCGGGAAAGGTTCTTGAGAAGATACTCAAGCCAAGGCTGTTGTCTGCCATCGAGGCAGCTGGAGGTTTGTCTCCGCGTCAGTACGGTTTCGGGGTGGTCGTTCCACAGCAGATGCCATTGTGGAAGTTACATCTGCGATGAGCAGAGCCGAGCACCACAACCATTTTTCACGTCGTATAGTCCTCCTTGTGACTTTAGACGTGAAAAATGCGTTTAATTCGGCCAGATGGAGCGACATGCTCCAAGCTCTAGAGCAGGAATTTCGTGTTCCGGAATATCTGCTAGGAATGATCAGCGACTACCTTGACGACCGTACAGTACTCTTCGATACGACTGAAGGACAAGGGAGTATCACTGTCTCTGGAGGTGCAGCACAAGGTTCAATCCTCGGTCCCGACCTTTAAAATGCCGCATACGACAGTTTGTTGCGATTAAACATGCCGGATGAGTCAATGTTGGTCGGATATGCGGACGACGTTGCCGTGCTGATAGCACCGCGAAACGTGGAGCTCGCCCAATTGAAGCTCAATCAGACCATGCGGTTCATCCTTTCTTGGATGGACAGCCGCGGACTGTCGTTGGCATTGAGCAAGACGGAGGTCGTAGTGCTGACAAAAAGGAGGATGAACCTTGAGCTCCAGATACGCATCGGCGAAGAAGAGGTGCAGACAAGACGGGCGGTAAAATATCCGGCATCATGATTGACAGCAGGCTAAATTACTTTGAGCAGATCAAGAAGACTGCTGACAGGGCCGCAAATGGTGTCATGGCGCTGGCTCGATTGATAGCCAACATAGGTGGACCAAGATCGAGTCGGAGGCGGCTACTGATGTCTGCGGTCCAGTCAGTCTCGCTGTATGGTTCCGAGATATGGGGTCATGCTCTCGCAAAGGAGTGCTATCGGATAAGGCTGGGTCGGGTCCAAAGGCTGGCGACGTTGCGAGTGGCGTCTGCTTACAGAACTATCTCGGAGCCAGCTGTCCTGGTTATCGCTGGCGTCATTCCAATTGCACTACTCGCAAAGGAGCGTCAGGCGATATACCGGAGAAAGGCCGAAGGAAATATAGAGTCAGTGCAGAAGGAAGAGCGGAATCGCACGCTTCGGCAATGGCAGGAGAACTGGGAACTGGAGGAACGAGGAATATGGACGAGGCGGCTCATCGGGGAGGTTACCCCATGGGTAGAACGACGACATGGAGAGGTGGATTACTACTTCACTCAGCTGCTGAGTGGACATGGATACTTTCGGGCCTATCTGCACAAGATGGGGAAGGCACGTTCAGCGGAGTGCATATATTGCCACATGCACGATGATGCTGAGCACCCTTTTTTCATCTGTGAAAGGTGGGCTCGAGAGCGTATGCAGCTAAGGGAAGTTGTACCGCGGTTCTCTCCGGACACAGTGGTGGGCCACATTTTACAGGGTAGGGGAGCGTGGGACAGTTTGTCACTCTTTGCGCAGCAAATACTGCGGAAAAAGAAGTTGAACCTAGACACCACAGAGGTCCAACCTACAGACTTTGGCTAGGCAGCAGCCTTCAAGGCTATGGCATTGGACCTAGCCCGAAGTAATGTGACAAACGGTTCCAGGCTAGTGTCCGTGGAGAGCGGGAGGTTTTTTAGTCGGTATGCCCAACATGGGAGACTCCGACATTGTTGGACGCACGTGCTCCCTTCATCCATAAAGGATTTTCCCTTCTAAAAAAAAAAAAAAAAAAAAATTGTTATTATTACTATTATTATTAATATTATTATTATTATTATTATTATTATTATTATTATTATTATTATTATTATTATTATTATTATTATTATTATTATTATTATTATTATTATTATTATTATTATTATTATTATTATTATTATTATTATTATTATTATTATTATTATTATTATTATTATTATTATTATTATTATTATTATTATTATTATTATTATTATTATTATTATTATTATTATTATTATTATTATTATTATTATTATTATTATTATTATTATTATTATTATTATTATTATTATTATTATTATTATTATTATTATTATTATTATTATTATTATTATTATTATTATTATTATTATTATTATTATTATTATTATTATTATTATTATTATTATTATTATTATTATTATTATTATTATTATTATTATTATTATTATTATTATTATTATTATTATTATTATTATTATTATTATTATTATTATTATTATTATTATTATTATTATTATTATTATTATTATTATTATTATTATTATTATTATTATTATTATTATTATTATTATTATTATTATTATTATTATTATTATTATTATTATTATTATTATTATTATTATTATTATTATTATTATTATTATTATTATTATTATTATTATTATTATTATTATTATTATTATTATTATTATTATTATTATTATTATTATTATTATTATTATTATTATTATTATTATTATTATTATTATTATTATTATTATTATTATTATTATTATTATTATTATTATTATTATTATTATTATTATTATTATTATTATTATTATTATTATTATTATTATTATTATTATTATTATTATTATTATTATTATTATTATTATTATTATTATTATTATTATTATTATTATTATTATTATTATTATTATTATTATTATTATTATTATTATTATTATTATTATTATTATTATTATTATTATTATTATTATTATTATTATTATTATTATTATTATTATTATTATTATTATTATTATTATTATTATTATTATTATTATTATTATTATTATTATTATTATTATTATTATTATTATTATTATTATTATTATTATTATTATTATTATTATTATTATTATTATTATTATTATTATTATTATTATTATTATTATTATTATTATTATTATTATTATTATTATTATTATTATTATTATTATTATTATTATTATTATTATTATTATTATTATTATTATTATTATTATTATTATTATTATTATTATTATTATTATTATTATTATTATTATTATTATTATTATTATTATTATTATTATTATTATTATTATTATTATTATTATTATTATTATTATTATTATTATTATTATTATTATTATTATTATTATTATTATTATTATTATTATTATTATTATTATTATTATTATTATTATTATTATTATTATTATTATTATTATTATTATTATTATTATTATTATTATTATTATTATTATTATTATTATTATTATTATTATTATTATTATTATTATTATTATTATTATTATTATTATTATTATTATTATTATTATTATTATTATTATTATTATTATTATTATTATTATTATTATTATTATTATTATTATTATTATTATTATTATTATTATTATTATTATTATTATTATTATTATTATTATTATTATTATTATTATTATTATTATTATTATTATTATTATTATTATTATTATTATTATTATTATTATTATTATTATTATTATTATTATTATTATTATTATTATTATTATTATTATTATTATTATTATTATTATTATTATTATTATTATTATTATTATTATTATTATTATTATTATTATTATTATTATTATTATTATTATTATTATTATTATTATTATTATTATTATTATTATTATTATTATTATTATTATTATTATTATTATTATTATTATTATTATTATTATTATTATTATTATTATTATTATTATTATTATTATTATTATTATTATTATTATTATTATTATTATTATTATTATTATTATTATTATTATTATTATTATTATTATTATTATTATTATTATTATTATTATTATTATTATTATTATTATTATTATTATTATTATTATTATTATTATTATTATTATTATTATTCCATCCATCCTCACGATTTCTGAGCCGATCTCACGGATTCTGGGGGGGGGGGGGGGGGGTCGCTTATTGCTAAAAAATAAATCTGTGCCAAATGACCCGTCTAGCAACCGGCGCTTAGAGGCATGCGGGCCTCTAAGTGTTAAATATGTTACCGAAGAACAGAAGAAACAAAAGCAGCAACCAAAAATGGGAAGTTACCTATTTCAAAGAAGCAACAAGATAGTTCGTTCTCCAATTAAAAGAGCATCAGCCGAACTCACTAAATGCAGTAAGAAACTGATCATCATACCAGAAAAGACGGTAAATGGAGGAACGCCGAAAGAAGGAATAAACCAATTATCAGTTTCCCAAATTGAAACATCGAGGAAAATCCCTGAAGATAATGAGGAACAGCAACTTCAGAAAATACAACAGCTGGCAGAAATCATGCTGTAAGCTGCTACCAAGCAGAAGAACATTAGTATGGACAACAAAAATGGCCTAATAGGAGAGCAAAATGTAGCATTAACCTCCGCAAATGGAAAGAAACGAGGCAGAGAGATCTATGCAGATGAGCATGGTCAAACCGACACCCCTCCGGCATACAAGAAAGGAAGAGAAGCAGAAGAAAGTGGTTGGACACTTGTGCAAAATAGAATTTCAACGCAGCGACAACCCAGATTGAACGAAGGTAAAGTACAGCCAGGAAAAAAAGAAGCAGCGAGTAGCCAAAGAACACGGAAGAGAAGAAGTAAGATGCCACACTCGGAAAAGCAGAAGAGTACAAGGCCCCGATCAGAAGCAATACTGATAAAACCCACCACAGGGAAGACTTACGCTGAAATCCTAAAGGAAATAAAAGGAAGGGTAAACCCTGAAAAAACAGAGATCGAAATCAGAGGAATCCGCAGAACTCAAAATGGGGATGTGCTGCTGGAAATGGGGAAAGGCCCGAAAGAAAAAGGTAAATTCACCAAGGAGTTACAGGAAGCTCTAGGAACTTCGGCTAGTGTAAGGAATATCACATCAAAGACTGCGATAGAGATTAAAGACTTGGATTGTGTAACAACCGTTGAGGAAGTTCAAAAGGCTATAAATAAGGAGTTAACGGAAGTTTTCGAATGCAAAATACATTTGACAGCACCAAATGGCAGGGAACAGATAACTGCGGTTGTAGTTATGGAAGAAACCGATGCCAAAAAATTACTGGTAACATCGAAAATAAAAATTGGATGGATCAGATGCAGAATTAGGGAGAGAACAGAAGTTAAGCGATGCTACAAATGCCTTAACTTCGGCCACTTAAGGAGGCAATGCAAATATGAAGATCGTAGAGACTGCTGCTACAAGTGCGGACAAAAAGGACACACAGTCAAAAACTGTAAACAAAAGGCAAGGTGCTTTTTGTGTGCAGAAATAAAAGCAGAAAGTCTGGAGCACGTGTCAGGATCCGGTTTGTGTAGAGTGTTTCGAACTGCACTTGAGGAGAGTAAAAAGCATAAAAATAATTAAGCTCTTACAAGGTAATTTGCACAGGAGCAATCCGGCCGATGATCTACTTTTACAGCTCATCCGAGAAAAGAATATCGATGTAGTAATTATGAGCAAGCAGTACAAAAATAAGGATTATCAGAATTGGTTCTCGGATGTACCAAGTACAGCAGCCATCTGGGTAGTAAGTCAAGGGAAAATACAAATTAACAGCCATGGAGCCGGAAATGGGTTTGTATGGATCACAAACGGCAAAGAAACAATAATAAGCTGTTACCTAACTCCAAATCAAACGGCACAGGAATATCGACAGAAAATGGAGCAATTAGAAGATAAGATAATAGAACTAGGAGGAAATGTAGTAGTCGGACAGAAGAAATAGCGGAATTGAGAAGAAAATGTTTGCGTCTCCGCCGCATAGCACAGCGACAGAGAAATGGAGCAGCAGAAACAAGCAAACTAGAGGAATATAGAATAGCGAGAAAAACGCTCCGAATTATAATAAAGAAGAGTAAAATGAAAAACTGGAAAAGTTTGTGTGAAGAAATAAACAATGATCCCTGGAGACTTGGATACAAAATTGTAATGAAAAGAATCAGAGCACCAGCATCAGCTAGAAGCGGACGTTATGGAAAATATTATAACACACTTTTTCCTACACACCCTAGAAGAAATGTATTGCAGAGGCACGAAGAACCAGGAGAAGCCCCAATTTTTACACAAATAGAACTAGAAGATGCAGTAAAATCTATGAAAAACAAGAAAGCCCCCGGACCTGATAGAATACCAGCAGAGGTCATCAAATTAGTAGCTTCGAATAATCCACAAATGATGCTGAATATGTATAATTGCTGCCTAAAAGAAGGAGTATTCAGCAAAAGGTTGAAAGAAGCAAGACTGGTTTTAATTGACAAAGGTAAAGGATTAAGAGGAGCAGCATCGTCATACAGGCCACTATGTATGTTAGATTCGGCCGGAAAACTCTTCGAAAGGTTAATAAAAACAAGACTGCAAGCAGCAATTCATACAGCTGGTGGATTAACGAACACGCAGTTCGGGTTCAGAAAAGAAAGGTCGACCGTTGACGCTATCAAGGTGGTAACAGAAACTGCGGAAGCCAAACGAATGGAAACACATCACTCGAGGAAAATAGTTCTACTTGTTACCTTGGATGTCAAAAATGTATGTAATTCGGCAAGATGGACTGACATCATAGACGCATTACAAAATAAGTTTACTGTACCTACGTACCTTCTGAAAGTTATAATAGATTACTTAAGCGAGCGAATATTGATATACAACACGGTAGATGGAAAGAGGATAAAGGATCTTACAGCAGGAGTAGCACAAGGATCAATACTAGGACCAGAACTATGGAATGTTCTGTACAACAGTCTATTATGTATGGAAATGCCTGAAAACATACAGCTAGTAGGTTACGCTGATGATATAGCAGCTATTATAACGGCACGGGATATAGCAGAATCACAGATTAGGCTAAATCAAGTTATGAGAAGAATGTATATTTGGATGAGGGAACATAGATTAGAATTAGCAACAGCAAAAACAGAAATCGTTATGTTAACTAAGAAAAGAATACCAACTATAATTCCAATGCAAGTAGGTCCAGAAACAATAATGACCAAAGAATCAGCATATTACTTAGGAGTTACTATTGATACAAGGCTAACATTTTGGCAACAAATCCAAAAAGTAGCAGATAAAGCAGCAGAAGCTACAATCAAGCTTAGCAAACTTATGGCAAACATTGGAGGACCCAAACCAGAAAAAAGACGAATCATTATGAAAACCGCAGAATCAATTCTTCTATACGGAGTTGAAATCTGGCCACATGCGATGGACAAGAGGTATTGTAAAAAACGCATAGCAGCGGTGCAACGAAGAGGGGCTCTCCGAGTCGCGTGCTCCTATCGAACAGTTTCGCATTCGGCGGTAATGGTAATCGCGAACGAGATTCCGATTGATTTGCTAGCGCAAGAAGAAGAAATATATATATAAGGGATCAAGCAACGAGCCGAGAGGTCATTGTAGAAGAGGAAAGAAGGTACACGATGACAAAATGGCAAGAACACTGGAATAATGATCAGCACGGGCGATGGACGGCTAGATTAATCCCACAAGTAGAAGTCTGGTTTAACCGACACCATGGAGAAGTAAATTTTTACATCACTCAGTTCCAGTAAACAATCCAGGATGCAGTCACTGCAGCGCAACACATGACACAGAGCAGCACACGTTTTTCGAATGTGATTTAGCAGAAACAGTAATTGAATCTTTAATAGTAGCAGTAGGAGAATTAACATCAGAAAATATAATTTCTGTAATGCTTGAAAACCAAGAAAAATGGAATGCAATAGCTAAATACATAGAATTAATACTACGCAGGAAGAAACAGCTCAGATATTTAGAGGACCTAGAAGAAGAACCATAAAAGAAAATTAAAAAATGAACAAGCACGGCCCAACTTGAAGTAATGCGAAAGCGGTTCCGGGTTGGTTTCACCGTGGGAAAAGGAGTTGGTGTATTTGGTGAGTAGACCGAACAAGATCATGGGAGTCTCACATACCCTTGAAGTGCGGACCCTTCAAGATACCTATAAAAGGTTTTCACCACCGACCTACGAAAAAAAAAAAAAAAAAAATTATTATTATTATTATTATTATTATTATTATTGTTGTTATTATTATTATTATTATTATTATTATTACTACTATTATTATTATTATTATTATTAGTATTATTATTATTATTATTATTGTTATTATTATTATTATTATTATTATTATTATTGTTATTATTATTATTATTATTATTATTATTATTATTATTATTATTATTATTATTATTATTACTATTATTATTATTATTATTATTATTATTATTAGTATTATTATTATCATTATTATTATTATTATTATTATTATTATTATTATTATTATTATTATAATTATTATTATTATTATTATTATTATTATTATTATTATTATTATTATTATTATTATTATTATTATTATTATTATTATTATTATTATTAGTATTATTATTATTATTATTGTTATTATTATTATTATTTTTATTATTGTTATTATTATTATTATTATTATTATTACTATTATTATTATTATTATTATTAGTATTATTATTATCATTATTATTATTATTATTATTATTATTATTATTATTATTATTATAATTATTATTATTATTATTATTATTATTATTATTATTATTATTATTATTATTATTATTATTATTATTATTATTATTATTATTATTATTATCATTATTATTATTATTATTATTATTATTATTATTATTATTATTATTATTATTATTGTTATTATTATTATTATTATTATTATTACTACTATTATTATTATTATTATTATTATTATTATTATTATTATTAGTATTATTATTATTATTATTATTATTATTATTGTTATTATTATTATTATTATTATTATTATTGTTATTATTATTATTATTATTATTATTATTATTATTAGTATTATTATTATTATTATTATTGTTATTATTATTATTATTTTTATTATTGTTATTATTATTATTATTATTATTACTATTATTATTATTATTATTAGTATTATTATTATCATTAATATTATTATTATTATTATTATTATTATTATTATAATTATTATTATTATTATTATTATTATTATTATTATTATTATTATTGTTATTATTATTATTATTATTATTATTACTACTATTATTATTATTATTATTATTATTATTATTATTAGTATTATTATTATTATTATTATTGTTATTATTATTATTATTATTATTGTTATTATTATTATTATTATTATTATTATTATTATTATTATTATAATTATTATTATTATTATTATTATTATTATTATTATTATCATTATTATTATTATTATTATTATTATTATTATTATTATTATTATTATTATTATTATTATTATTATTAGTATTATTATTATTATTATAATTATTGTTATTATTATTATTATTTTTATTATTGTTATTATTATTATTATTATTATTATTATTATTATTGGGAGGTAAAGGCTGGTATATGGTCTCAGACAAACGTTCTACCAACGGACGTCTTGAAAAAAACTGGGAAACGCCTACTGTAATTATCAGCTCTGCCAGCAAATCCTAATCTCACCTCCTCGAAGGTAGGTAACATAGTTATCTGCCGGGCACCTCCTGGTAACATACTTAGTATGGCTAACGAGATAGGGTAAAAGCGAATATTAGGCGCTCTAACTAAATAAAACAAGTTGGTGCAGGACGGGCGTGTATTACTCGTGCAAGCGCGAAATGCTCAAAATCCAAGCGCGTCTGTATTCGTGGCGAGCGGCGACTTGGTCGGCGTCTGTACTCCATGTTAGGAGCGGCCGGAATTAAAAACGGAGATGAGTAACTCCATAAAGACTCAGTTTATAAATATGCAATGGATAAAACAATATATATAAATACCCCAGGTGGTAATCTAGCTATGCTAGAGAATCCATCCTCCAAGGAGGCCGATCCCACGGATTCTGGGGGGGATCGCTTATTGCTAAAAAATAAATCTGTGCCAAATGACCCGGCTAGCAACCGGCGCTTAGAGGTATGCGGGCCTCTAAGTGTTAAATATTTTACCGAAGAACATAAGAAACAAAAGCAGCAACCAAAAATGGGAAGTTACCCATTTCAAAGAAGCAACAAAATAGCTCGTTCTCCAATTAAAGGAGCATCAGCCGAACTCACTAAATGCAGTAAGAAACTGATCATCATACCAGAAAAGACGGTAAATGGAGGAACGCCGAAAGAAGGTATACACAAATTATCAGTTTCCCAAATTGAAACATCAAGGAAAATCCCTGAAGATATGGAGGAACAGCAACTTCAGAAAATACAACATCTGACAGAAATCATGCTGCAAGCTGCTGCCAAGCAGAAAAACATTAGTATGGACATCAAAAATGGCTTAAGAAAGTTACAGGAAGCGATAGAAGTAATTTTCGAAGGCAGAACCCAAAGGAAGGAACAAACGAAAAATACCAGCGAAATCCCCAGCATAGGAGAGCAAAATGCAGCATTAACCTCCTCAAATGGTAAGAAACGAGGCAGAGAGATCTATGCAGATGAGCATGGTCAAACCGACACCCCTCCTGCATACAAGAAAGGAAGAGAAGCAGAAGAAAGTGGTTGGACACTTGTGCAAACTAGAACTTCAGCGCAGCGACAACCCAGATCGAACGAAGGTAAAGTACTGCCAGGAAAAAAAGAAGCAGCGAGTAGCCAAAGAACACGGAAGAGAAGAAGTAAGATGTCACACTCGGAAAAGCAGAAGAGTACAAGGCCCCGATCAGAAGCAATACTGATAAAACCCACCACAGGGAAGACTTACGCTGAAATCCTAAAGGAAATAAAAGGAAGGGTAAACCCTGAAAAAACAGAGATCGAAATCAGAGGAATCCGCAGAACTCAAAATGGGGATGTGCTGCTGGAAATGGGGAAAGGCCCGAAAGAAAAAGGTAAATTCACCAAGGAGTTACAGGAAGCTCTAGGGACTTCGGCTAGTGTAAGGAATCTCACACAAAAGACTGCGATAGAGATTAAAGACTTGGATTGAGTAACAACCATTGAGGAAGTTCAAAAGGCTATAAATAAGGAATTAACGGAAGTTGTCGAATGCAAAATACATTTGACAGCACCAAATGGCAGGGAACAGATAACTGCGGTTGTAGTTATGGAAGAAAGCGATGCCAAAAAATTACTGGTAACATCGAAAATAAAAATTGGATGGATCAGATGCAGAATTAGGGAGAGAACAGAAGTTAAGCGATGCTACAAATGCCTTAACTTCGGCCACTTAAGGAGGCAATGCAAATATGAAGATCGTAGAGACTGCTGCTACAAGTGCGGACAAAAAGGACACACAGTCAAAAACTGTAAACAAAAGGCAAGGTGCTTTTTGTGTGCAGAAATAAAAGCAGAAAGTCTGGAGCACGTGTCAGGATCCGGTTTGTGTAGAGTGTTTCGAACTGCACTTGAGGAGAGTAAAAAGCATAAAAATAATTAAGCTCTTACAAGGTAATTTGCACAGGAGCAAAACGGCCGATGATCTACTTTTACAGCTCGTCCGAGAAAAGAATATCGACGTAGTAATTATCAGCGAGCAGTACAAAAATAAAGATTATCAGAATTGGTTCTCGGATGTCACAAGTACAGCAGCCATCTGGGTAGTAAATCAAGGGAAAATACAAATTAACAGCCATGGAGCCGGAAATGGGTTTGTATGGATCACAAACGGCAAAGAAACAATAATAAGCTGTTACCTAACTCCAAATCAAACGGCACAGGAATATCGACAGAAAATGGAGCAATTAGAAGATAAGATAATAGAACTAGGAGGAAATGTAGTAGTCGCCGGTGACTTCAATGCTAAAGCAGTGGAGTGGGGATTGCCAGTTACAGATAACAGGGGAAGGCAAATTTTGGAAATGGTAGCAAGACAAAATTTAATTGTGTTAAACTCAGGAAATACCAGCACATTCAGGAGACCCGGGTACACCGAAACTATACCCGATATATCCCTAGCAACAGAAGAACTTGCTAACAACATAGAAAACTGGATGGTTCTAGAGGATTATACTGGCAGCGATCATCAGTATATACAATTCGAAATATGCACGAGAAGGAGAGAAAGAAATCGCAACAACCAGCGAGAAGGTACATGGAACGTCAATAAGCTGGATAAAGAAAAAATGGCCGGTGTAATAAGGAGAAATCTAGAAAGAGTAATGCAAGTGCCACAGAACGAAACAGGCAGAGAACGAGCAGAAGCAGTGGTGAAAGTTACTATGGACACCATCGCAAGAGCTTGTGAAGAATCAATGCCCAAGAAGTTTGGAAATAGAAACAGATGCCCTGTATACTGGTGGACAGAAGAAATAGCGGAATTGAGAAGAAAATGTTTGCGTCTCCGCCGCATAGCACAGCGACAGAGAAATGGAGCAGCAGAAACAAGCAAACTAGAGGAATATAGAATAGCGAGAAAAACGCTCCGAATTATAATAAAGAAGAGTAAAATGAAAAACTGGAAAAGTTTGTGTGAAGAAGTAAACAATGATCCCTGGGGACTTGGATACAAAATTGTAATGAAAAGAATCAGAGCACCAGCATCAGAAAATCAGCTAGAAGCGGACGTTATGGAAAATATTGTAAACACACTTTTCCCTACACACCCTAGAAGAAATGTATTGCAGAGGTACGAAGAACCAGGAGAAGCCCCAATTTTTACACAAATAGAACTAGAAGATGCAGTAAAATGTATGAAAAACAAGAAAGCCCCCGGACCTGATAGAATACCAGCAGAGGTCATCAAATTAGTAGCTTCGAATAATCCACAAATGATGCTGAATATGTATAATTGCTGCCTAAAAGAAGGAGTATTCAGCAAAAGGTGGAAAGAAGCAAGACTGGTTTTAATTGACAAAGCTAAAGGAGAAAGAGGAGCAGCATCGTCATACAGGCCACTATGTATGTTAGATACGGCCGGGAAACTCTTCGAAAGGTTAACAAAAACAAGAGTGCAAGCAGCAATTCATACAGCTGGTGGATTAGCGAACACACAGTTCGGGTTCAGAAAGGGAAGGTCGACCGTTGACGCTATCAAGGTGGTAACAGAAACTGCGGAAGCCACACGAATGGAAACACATCACTCGAGGAAAATAGTTCTACTTGTTACCTTGGATGTCAAAAATGCCTTTAATTCGGCAAGATGGACTGACATCATAGACGCATTACAAAATAAGTTTACTATACCTATGTACCTTCTGAAAGTTCTAATAGATTACTTAAGCGAGCGAAGATTGATATACAACACGGTAGATGGAAAGAGGATAAAGGGTCTTACGGCAGGAGTAGCACAAGGATCAATACTAGGACCAGAACTATGGAATGTTCTGTACAACAGTCTATTATGTATGGAAATGCCTGAAAATATACAGCTAGTAGGTTATGCTGATGATATAGCAGCTATTATAACGGCACGGGATATAGCAGAATCACAGATTAGGCTGAAGCAAGTTATGAGAAGAGTGTATAGTTGGATGAGGGAACATAGATTAGAATTAGCAACGGCAAAAACAGAAATCGTTATGTTAACTAAGAAAAGAATACCAACTATAATTCCAATGCAAGTAGGTCCAGAAACAATAATGACCAAATAATCAGCAAATTACTTAGGAGTTACTATTGATACAGGCTAACATTTTGGCAACAAATCCAAAAAGTAGCAGATAAAGCAGCAGAAGCTACAATCAAGCTAAGCAAACTTATGGCAAACATTGGAGGACCCAAACCAGAAAAAAGACGAATCATTATGAAAACCGCAGAATCAATCCTTCTATACGGAGCTGAAATCTGGGCACATGCGATAGACAAGAGGTATTGTAAAAAACGCATAGCAGCGGTGCAACGAAGAGGGACTCTCCGAGTCGCGTGTTCCTATCGAACAGTTTCACATTCGGCGGTCATGGTAATCGCGGGCGTGATTCCGATTGATTTGCTAGCGCAAGAGCGAAGAAATATATATATAAGGGATCAAGCAACGAGCCGAGATGTCATTGTAGCAGAGGAAAGAAGGTACACGATGACAAGATGGCAAGAACACTGGAGTAATGATCAGCACGGGCGATGGACGGCTAGATTAATCCCACAAGTAGAAGTCTGGTTTAACCGACACCATGGAGAAGTAAATTTTTACATCACTCAGTTCCTATCAGGCCACGGATATTTTCGATCCTACCTCCACAAGATGGGCAAAGTAAACAATCCAGGATGCAGTCACTGCAGCGCAACACATGACACAGCGCATCACACTTTTTTCGAATGTGATTTAGCAGAAACAGAAAGAGAATCTTTAATAGTAGCAGTAGGAGAATTAACATCAGAAAATATAATTTCTGTAATGCTTGAAAACCAAGAAAAATGGAATGCAATAGCTAAATACATAGAATTAATACTACGCAGGAAGAAAGAGCTCAGATATTTAGAGGACCTAGAAGAAGAATCATAAAAGAAAATTAAAAAAAAGGAACAAGCACGGCCCAATTTGAAGTAATGCGAAAGCGGTTCCGGGTTGGTTTCACCGTGGGAAAAGGAGGTGGTGTATTTGGTGAGTAGACCGAACAAGATCATGGGAGTCTCACATACCCTTGAAGTGCGGACCCTTCAAGATACCTATAAAAGGTTTTCACCACCGACCTACGAAAAAAAAAAAAAAAAAAAAAAAAAAAAATTATTATTATTATTATTATTACTATTATTATTATTATTATTATTATTAGTATTATTATTATCATTATTATTATTATTATTATTATTATTATTATTATTATTATTATTATAATTATTATTATTATTATTATTATTATTATTATTATTATTATTATTATTATTATTATTAGTGCTGACAAAAAGGAGGATGAACCTTGAGCTCCAGATGCGCATCGGACAAGAAGAGGTGCAGACAAGACGGGCGGTAAAATATCTCGGCATCATGATTGACAGCAGGCTAAATTACTTTGAGCAGATCAAGAAGACTGCTGACAGGGCCGCAAATGGTGTCATGGAGCTGGCTCGATTGATGGCCAACTTAGGTGGACCAAGATCGAGTCGGAGGCGGCTACTGATATCTGCGGTCCAGTCAGTCTTGCTGTATGGTGCCGAGATATGGGGTCATGCTCTCGCAAACGAGTGCTATCGGATAAGGCTGGGTCGGGTCCAAAGGCTGGCGGCGTTGCGAGTAGCGTCTGCTTACAGAACTGTCTCGGAGCCAGCTGTCCTGGTTATCGCTGGCGTCATTCCAATTGCACTATTTGCAAGGGAGCGTCAGGCGATATACCGGAGAAAGGCCGAAGAAAATATAGAGTCAGTGCAGCAGGAAGAGCGGAATCACACGCTTCGGCAATGGCAGGAGAACTGGGAACTGGAGGAACGAGGGATATGGACGAGCCGGCTCATCGGGGAGGTTACCCCATGGGTAGAACGTCGACATGGAGAGGTAGATTACTACTTCACTCAGCTGCTGAGTGGACATGGATACTTTCGGGCCTATCTGCACAAGATGGGGAAGGCACGTTCAGCGGAGTGCATATATTGCCACATGAACGATGATGCTGAGCACACTTTTTTCATCTGTGAAAGGTGGGCTCGAGAGCGTATGCAGCTAAGGGAAGTTGTACCGCGGTTCTCTCCGGACACAGTTGTGGACCACATTTTACAGGATAGGGGAGCGTGGGACAGTTTGTCACTCTTTTCGGAAAAAGAAGGTGGACCTAGACACCACAGACGTCCAACCTACAGACTTTGGCTAGGCAGCAGCCTTCAAGGCGAAGGCATTGGACCTAGCCCGAAGTAATGTGACAAACGGTTCCAGGCTAGTGTCCGTGGAGAGCGGGAGGTTTTTTTTTTTAGTCGGTATGCCCAATATGGGAGACTCCGACATTGTTGGACGCACGTGCGCCCTTCATCCATACAGGATTTTCCCTTCTAAAAAAAAAAAAAAAAAAAAAAAAAAATTATTATTATTATTATTATTATTATTATTATTATTGTTATTATTATTATTATTATTATTATTATTATTATTATTATTATTATTATTAGTATTATTATTATTATTATTATTATTATTATTATTATTATTATTATTATTATTATTATTATTATTATTATTATTATTATTATTAATATTATTGTCGTTGGCATTGAGCAAGACGGAGGTCGTAGTGCTGATAAAAAGGAGGAACCTTGAGCTCCAGATGCGCATCGGCGAAGACGAGGTGCAGACAAAACGGGCGGTAAAACATCTCGGCATCATGATTGACAGCAGACTAAATTACTTTGAGACCAAGAAGACTGCTGACAGGGCCGCAAATGGTGTAATGGCGCTGGCTCGATTTAAGGCCAACATAGGTGGACCAAGATCGAGTTGGAGGCGGCTACTGATGTCTGCGGTCCAGTCAGTCTTGCCGTATGGTGCCGAGATATGGGGTCATGCTCTCGGAAAGGAGTGATATCGGATAAGGTTGGGTCGGGTACAAAGGCTGGCGGCGTTGCGAGTGGCGTCTGCTTACAGAACTGTCTCGGAGCCAGCTGTCCTGGTTATCGATGGCGTCATTCCAATTGCACTACTCGCAAGGGAGCGTCAGACGATATACCGGAGAGAGGATGAAGAAAATATAGAGTCAGTGCAGCAGGAAGAGCGTAATCGCACGCTTTGGCACTGGCAGGAGGACTGGGAACTGGAGGAACGAGGGATATGGACGAGGCGGTTTATCGGGGAGGTTACTCCATGGGTAGTAAGTCGACATGGAGAGGTAGATTACTACTTCACTCAGCTGCTGAGTGGACATGGATACTTTCGGGCCTATCTGCACAAGATGGGGAAGGCACGCTCAGCGTGGTGCATATATTGCTACATGCACGATGATGCTGAGCACACTTTTTTCATCTGTGAAAGGTTGGTTCGAGATTTTTATTATTATTATTATTATTATTCCCACACATGGTAGTGACCTTGCCGTGGTGTGGGGGCCTAAGTTGCAGTGATTCATCAGGCTGTGCTGGCGGGAGTATGTTCTCCTGGTAGTGTCACCCAATCCAGATTGGCTGATGATGAGCAGCTTACAAACTACTACCGACCCCCTAATCCAGTGGTGTCATGCGACCCGTGCCCAGTGGACTAGTTGGAAGGAAGGGGGTAAAACACTTAGCTACCGATAACGGAGCCTCCCTGATACCAGGTCATCTCAGGGAGTATTATTGACTTTACCACAGTAACGGGCTTCTGCTGTGGCGGACCTTACATTGCCGCGATACTCGTGGGAACAAAATGGAGATAAATAAAAACAAAAACATGAAGAAAGTAGTAGATAGAAGAGTGGAAGAAAGAGCAGGGATGGGCATGACCCCATTCATGAGGAGTGGGAAGACGCCTAGATCTCCTCCGGCATCCCTGGGGTTGCACGGTCCTGAACAGGCACAGGAGAAACTAGGAACACCGGCGAATACAGAGGAGATCCAAACCACCGATCTCATGCTGGAAACGCCAATGAGCAGCTTACATAAACATGTAGAGGAAAAAGCATGCAGCCACAAAAAAGACCCTGAAAGAGAGGAAGAAACACAGCTCCTACTGATTCAGGAGCTTACAAAAACGATGATGGCGGGAGTCACAAAACAAAAGAACGTTAGCATGGAGGTTAAGCTCCAAGAGGCGGTAGAAGTGATATTTCACTGCAAGAATGAAAAGAATAAAAAGCTCACCCTTGAAGCTAGAAAGCAGGCCCAAAGCCCCAGACAAATACCGCCAACGGACAAGAAGAGAGGAAGGGAGCTAGAGGGGTCTGCTATAAGCTGCACAGAAACCCCACCACCCAGAAAAAGGAAAACTGTTGAACACCGAGGCGAAGGCGAATGGATAGTCGTCCAAAACAACAAAAATAAAACCTTTAACCGACCGCCAGGTGAAGGAGATACTTCTAGACAGCGACGCCTCCCAAGGGAAAAAGGGGCAACGAACAGCCAAAGTGCTGGGAAAAAAGAAAACGGCGAAGGAAAGAGAAGGAGAAGGAGAAGAAGAAGGAGTAGGCAGTTTAAAAGGCCGCGACCAGAGGCAATTATAATTAAGCCCGCCGAAGGCAAAACATATGCTGAGATTCTGAGGGAAATACGGGAGCGAGTAAACCCAGACGCTTCCAAAGCCGACATAAAGGGAATCCGGAAGACACAAAACGGAGCGGTTCTGCTGGAATTAAACAATAAGGCAGAAGGAAAGGAGGATATCAAGGAGGAACTCCGAAAGAGTCTGTGGAAAATGGCAGACGTTAAAGAACTAACGGCCAAAACAACATTGGAGATACGGCACTTGGATAGTCTCACTACAAGCGAAGAGGTGCAAGCAGCACTTAATAGAGACTTGGGAAAGGAAGTCCAATGTAGGTTCAGCCTAACTAAACCGAACAAGAGAGAACAAATGCTGGCCATTATAGAAATGGAGAAAAAGACGCCAGGGAACTCCTGAAGACAGCAAAGATCAGAATAGGGCTAATCAGATGTAGAATACGGGAAAGAACACCAGCAGTGCGCTGTTATAGGTGCATGAACTTTGGACACTTCCGAAGAGACTGACCGCGCCTAACCGAGAAGATAGGTGCCATAAATGTGGACAGAAAGGTCACAAGATTAAAAGCTGCACGCAAGCTGCGAAATGCATCCTGTGTACGGAAATTAAGGCAAAGGCAACGAGCCATGTGTCAGGTACGAAAGACTGCAGTGCATTTCGGAGAGCTCTTGAGGAAGTCAGAAAAAATAGAAAAAATAGAAGATGATAAAAGTTCTTCAAGGAAATATGCATAGAAGTCGAGTAGCAGATGATCTCTTAACACAGAAATTGATGCTCTAATAATCAGCGAGCAGTACGTCCACCGGAGCAGAAACAACTGGTTCTCAGATGTCACCGACACGGCGGCAATCTGGATCCCAAACCCTGGAAAAATACACGCATTGGAACATGGGGCCGGAAATGGCTTCGTTTGATAAGCTGCTATTTAACACCAAACCAAACGGCGCAGGAATACCAGGAGATGATCGAGAATCTAGAGCACGCAGTATCGGAACAAGAGGGGCAAAAAATTATTGGTTGCGATTTTAATGCAAAAGCAGTGGAGTGGGGAATGCCCTCAACGAACAGCAGAGGATCGCAGACTTTAGACATGGCAGCCAGACAAGGGCTGATAATCGTAAGCTCTGGAAGCACAACAACGTTTCGGCGTCCAGGGTACGCATAAACAATACCGGACATCTCCTTGGCTACACACAATATAGCGGGATTTATTACTGATTGGATAGTTATGGAGGACTACAAAGGGAGCGATCATCAGTACATTACATTCAATATAAATATTAGAGAAGAAATGATATCCGAGAGCACAACGGAAAGTTCTAGATATAACGTGAATAAACTCGATACTAGAAGATTGAGTGAATCTCTTAGATATAGCCTAGGTGACACAATGCAGGCAGGTGTAGAACTAGAAGGTAGGATAAAAGCTGAGGCAGTGGTAGAGCAGACAATGAGTGCACTCATACTAACCTGCGAGGAATCAATGCCGCGAAAGAGGAAATTTATAAAAAGAAAACCGGTATACTGGTGGAATGAAGAAACAGCGGAGCTACGAAGAAGGTATCAGCATCTTCGAAGAATTGCACAGCGATCACGGAACAGAGCGGATGCAACGGAAAAAATGGGAGCATATAAAATAAGCCGTAAAACACTCAGGACAACCATAAAATTGAGCGAAAAGGTTGAATGGAAAAAGCTTTGCGAAGATGTAAACAGTGATCCGTGGGGGCTTGGATACAAGATAGTCATGAAGAAGTTGAAAATAGCTACAGCAACAAATTCAATCGAAGAGAGCTCGATGGAAAATATAGTAGATATTTTATTCCCAGCGCACCCGATAAGAAACTGGAGTGATGTGATGGTTTCACCATAGGAAATACCAGCTTTCACGCAGGAAGTACTTGTGGAAGCAACAAAAGCTATGAAGAATAAGAAAGCTCCAGGCCCTGACGGGATTCCAGCGGAAGTCATCAAAGCCGTGGTGGAAACTTGCCCGCAAATGATGCTGAATATGTACAACACATGTCTAAAAGAAGGCGTTTTCAGCAAAAGATGGAAGGTAGCTCGACTTGTCTTAATCGACAAAGGGAAAGGCGGCAGAGTCTCACTGTCCTCGTTCAGACCACTGTGTATGCTGGACCCGGCTGGAAAGCTCCTCGAAAGGCTATTGAAACCCAGAATAGAAGAGGCGATGCGAACGACCGGTGGTCTGTCAGATATGCAATTCGGATTCAGACAAGGAAGATCAACAATAGATGCAATACGAATAGTAATGGAAAAGGTAGAAGCGGCGGAAGCAAGGAACAATTTCTCAAGAAAAATAGTTGTCTTTGTTTCCTTGGACGTGAAAAACGCCATCTACTCGGCAAGATGGGAAGACATGATTGATGCCCTGGAAAAAAATTTCAGCATTCCAGCATATCTGCTCAGGATGGTAAAAGACTACCTGAGAGAACGCAGCCTTCAGTATGAAACCAAGATCGGCAGTGTAACCAAAAGCGTAACATCCGGCGCAGCACAAGGATCGATCCTAGGACCGGATCTGTGGAATATATTATACAATAGCTTGCTGGAGGCAGAAATGCCAGATGATATAACTCTAGTAGGCTTTGCAGACGACCTAGGTGCAATAATATCAGCTCGGACCATGGAAGATGCAATCAGGAAGCAAATCAGGTTGAATCAAGTCATGAGAAGAGTGAGTAGCTGGATGAACAGACACGGCTTAGAGCTTGCGGAAGCAAAAACCGAAATTGTACTACTCACAAAAAAGAGGATGAGAACCATTGTGCCAATGGAAGTGTGGCCTGTGATCATTCAAACTAAGGAAGCTTCGAGGTATCTTGGTGTCATGTTGGATACCAAACTAAATTTTTGGAGGCATATCAAAAAAGCTACAGACAAGGCGACCGTGATAACCAAGAATTTGAGCAGATTAATGGCGAACATCAGTGGACCCTCACCGTGCAAAAGGAGGCTGTTAATGTCCACGACACATTCAGTGCTCCTGTACGGTGCGGAGATTTGGGCAGATGCCCTAAATAGAGAGTATTGCCGGAAGCCCATGGAAGCGGTACAACGAAGAGGGGCTCTGCGGGTAGCGTGCTCCTACCGGACTGTCTCATACTCAGCGGTAAATGTTATTGCAGGCGTGATACCGATAACATTGTTAGCCCGAGAGAGGAAGCAGATATATAATAGGGCTGCGGGAAGAGACAGAAAAGAAGTGTCAGGAGACGCGAGGAGACAAAGCCTAGAAAAATGGCAAGAACAATGGAATGGGGAACACAGAGGGCGCTGGACCGCAAGATTGATACAACAACTAGAGGTTTGGGTTAACCGGAGGCACGGCGAAGTGAACTTCTATACCACGCAAATGCTCTCGGGCCATGGATACTTTCGAGCTTATTTATTCAGAATGAATAAAGTAAACAGTCCGCGATGTCGCCACTGCGACACAGCGGAAGATACGGTCGAGCACACTTTTTTCGAGTGCGACGTCGCAGCGGAGGAAAAAAGCGCTCTAACTCGAAGGTAGGGGATGTTACGCCGGATAATATAACCACCATAATGATAGACACGGAAGAAAATTGGAACGCCGTGTCAGTCTACGTCGAGGTGGTATTACGAAAGAAGAAGAGACTGGGCTACTTAGAAGATTCGGAATAGATCTTCTAAGTTAGGAAATAGACCTCAGTGTAGTCGGGTTTCTGTTTTTGAGTCTGGCGTGGTCTGCTTGGGGCCGGTGTCATACAGGCTTATTGGTGCCGCAGTTCTGTTTTTGTTAAATTAACAACAAATTTAACTCTGCGACACTAGTTACTGGTGATGCTGTCGGCGTGTGGTAGATCTCTGTAGACTTATGAGCGAAATTAGATAAAACGTATCGCTGTTTTGTTATGCAGCACAGTAGTACTGTTTTTTTGTTATTTTTGTTACATATGGAAGTAGATAGTAACTCGCCAAATAGTCGGGCCTACGCAAAACGATTTTGGGAGTCAAGTAGCTATTTGTAGAATAGATGTAGAACAGAAATAACCTAGTCCAGCATCTTGAGGCAGCTTGACATGCTGGAAGCTACTTCAAGACAGCACCTCTAGGGACTATGTAGCTCTGTATAGAATAGTTTTTAGTTTTCTAGTTATTTGTAGAATAGATGTAAACAGAAATAACCTAGTCCAGCGTCTTGAGGCAGCTTGACATGTTGGACGCTACTTCAAGACAGCACCTCTAGGGATTATATAGCTCTGTTTAGAATAGTTTTTGTTTGTAAATGGGAAATAACCTAGCCATAATAGAAAACGATTAGAAAATTAATATTGTTTTTAGTAATAATATTAGAAGACGGACAGTAGAATTTATTTTCAGTCTGCCGCTGTCGATAGACTTATGCAGAGAAGAGCGAACGGGATAATTCACACGGAAACACCGAAGCCAGCACTTTTTCGCCAGTTTGAAGAAATGCTAACGCGGTTCCAAACTGGGATATACATCGTGGGTCTAGGAAACAGTTGGTGGGGGTTTTTAGCCGGTCGGTTGGTTCCTTTTTTGCAGTGCGTCTTAGTGTAATGCAAAAAGAAACCGACCAACCAGGGACTCGGTAGTCTGTTAAGCAGATTTTCCACGCAAAAAACCGTCACAAAGCACCACCACACCGTAACAAACAAAAAAAAAAGAAATTATTATTATTATTATTATTATTATTGTTATTATTATTATTATTATTATTATTATTATTATTATTATTATTATTATTATTATTATTATTATTATTATTATTATTATTATTATTATTATTATTATTATTATTATTATTATTATTATTGTTATTATTATTATTATTATTATTATTATTATTATTATTATTATTATTATTATTATTAATATTATTATTATTATTATTATTATTATTATTATTATTATTATTATTCCTCCGCACGATTGCCTACCTCGTCGCGGTGCAGAGGCCGAGTAAGGGCAAAGAGTCTTGGGACCCTGTTCAAAGATGAGACCTGAAACCAAATGGCAATCAACAGGGCCGGATTAAGGTGTCACACGTACCGTGCCGATAATCAGCCAGGATGGGGGCCCTGTATAAGAACTAGCCCAGTCGCAAACGGTGTCCTCAGATATCTGGCAGCCTCTGAGTGTAAAAGCCTTACCCCCGTATGGGAGCTCTGTGGGGGCGGACCGATTTTCTCGCCTTACTCGTGGGAACAAAATATGAATGAAAGAAGAAAAAAACATACTGAGACGATGAAGAAGATGGAGAAGGATGAAGGGACTTCAAGAAGGGGATTTGAGGAGAGCCCATCAAATAGTCCTTTTAGACGGTGCCCGGTATTACTGCGTACACCTCCAACTGCAGCTCGCTCAAATTCCTCACCACCGGCGGTGGTAAGGGAAAATGAGCACGAAGGCAGCATGTAGGCTAATGTCGGAGAAATATTCCAGAAGAGTGATGGTGTTCTGGCCAAAATGAGAGCTGCAACTCTTAGGCAAACGAACGTCAGCTCGGAAATAAAAGATGGCATGGCGGTGCTCCAGGATGCCTTGGACACGTTAAAAGCTTGTGGAGCCGGAAAACATGCACAAAAAGAATGGACAGCGGAACTCAAACGGAGATCCCAAAAAGAATGAGAGATTGTGCTGTCCAGACAGGCGATAAGAGAGCATTTGATACCACGAAAGCCCAAAAAACGATGACTGTGATACTGCCAGAAATAGTCACAAGTGGAACGCTGAAAAGAGGAGCTACCAGTCCGGCGGAAAACGGGACCATACCTAAAAAGAAGAAAGAGAAGGAAATGCCTACTCCACTTTCCGCCAACGTACAGCAGTGGACAGAAGTAAAGAGGGAAAAAAGGAGGGCCAGGCGAAGACCAAAAAATCGTACAGCCGAAGAGCCTAAGACAAAAGTACCTGAAGCTTCCCAAGATAAAGTAGCGGTAAATGCCAAAAAAGTAAGAAACAAAGGACGTCGGCCCGCCGCTACCATCAAGCCAGCGGCAGGTAAATCATATGCTGATGTCCTAAGAAGCATCAAAGCGAAAGTGAAGCCGGAGGAAACAGGTGCAGAAATAGAGGCAATCCGGCAAACACGGGATGGCAGGGTTCTTCTTGAAATCACTGGCCAGAAAAGCTTGGGAAGTTTCAAAAAGGCCCTAGAAGATGCAGCATTCTAGGTAACGTGAAGAGCATCGTACAGATGAGGTCCGTAGCAGTGAACCATTTGGACTGCCTTACTACACTGCATACTCTGTGCCGAAGCGGGTGCGCAACACGAAAGTCTAGGCCTCACTCTAGGCACAGGGTTATGCAAGGTGTTCAGAGACGCTCTGAGAAAGGCCAAAGAGACTGGAAAATGATCAGCGTCCTCCAGGCAAACTTAAATCGTAGCCGAGTGGCAGATGATTTCCTGCATCAGCTTGCTCGGGAGAAGAGTTCCGACATGCTGCTCATTAGTGAGCAGTATATGGACAGAACCACTTCTTGGTTCTCGGACGAGCTTGGTACGGCGGCCATTTGGATACCTGATGCAGCGAAAATCCCGGTACGAGAGCATGGGCGCGGGCGCGGGCGTGGGTTCGTCTGGGTTAAACAAGCGGATATAACATTTATAAGTGTCTATCTGACACCCAACGAAGTCATAGCGGATTTCCGAGCGAAATTGGCGAACCTTGAGGATACGGTTTTGAACACGACGGGTCGCGTAGTGATTGGTGGCGATTTCAACGCTAAGGCAACCGAGTGGGGAATGCCCTACCCTGACTCAAGGGGAAGCGAGGTGTTAGGGTTGGCATCCAGAACGGGTTTACTTGTTCTGAATGTCGGCTCGACATCTACTTTTCGTCGATCGGGGTATTCAGAAACCATTCTCGACGTATCCTTTGCCTGTGAGCGCTTGGCCGCTTTGGTCGAAGGCTGGCATGTGATCGAGGACTACACGGGCAGTGACCATCAGTACATTGTATTCGTGGTCCGTGAGAGGCGGCAACTCCAAAGAACAATAAATAGCAGACCACAGCGCTGGAACATGAGGAGAATTGACGAAGCGGTATTTGCAGCGGTCATCCGGGGAGGTGTTCAAATGCAGGTCGAGGGGCAGCCTGCAAGCTCTCACCAGGCAGGGCTGTTGGTTGATGCCACTCTGCGTCAAATCACCCTAGCCGGCGACCGCTCAATGCCCCGGAGGCGAATTCCTCATGGAAAAAAGCCAATGTACTGGTGGACAGCCGAGATAGCTGACCTCCGGAGAGATTGTCTCCGACTGCGGAGAAAGGCTCAGAGAGCTAGAACGGAGGAGGAGATTAGGCTCAGGTCCTCGGATCACAAGGAGAAAAAGCTACCAGTTGCGACGTGCAATCAATCACAGCAAGGCTTAGATGCTGGGAAGCACTGAGAGAGGATATAAACTCAGATCCATGGGGTTTAGGTTACAAAATTGTAACCCAGAAAATTGGGGCACTGAAAACCCCTCCGCCCACGGACATGCGGACCACAACGCGCCTAGTTAATGCCCTCTTTCCAGTGCATCTCCAGCGAGCTGCTAGTACTCATCAGCAAGGAAAAAGGAGACCCGGAGCTACCTTCCTCATACCGTCCGCTCTGCATGCTGGACACTGCGGGAAAGGTTCTTGAGAAGTTACTCAAGCCAAGGCTGTTGTCTGCCATCGAGGCAGCTGGAGGTTTGTGTCCGCGTCAGTACGGTTTCAGGGCTGGTCGTTCCACAGCAGATGCCATTGTGGAAGTCACATCTGCGATGAGCAGGGCCGAGGACCACAACCATTTCTCACGTCGTATAGTCCTCCTTGTGACTTTAGACGTGAAAAATGCGTTTAATTCGGCCAGATGGAGCGACATGCTCCTAGCTCTAGAGGAGGAATTTCGTGTTCCGGAATATTTGCTAGGAATGATCAGCGACTACCTTGACGACCGTACAGTAGTCTTCGATACGACTGAAGGACAAGGGAGTATCACTGTCTCTGGAGGTGCAGCACAAGGTTCAATCCTCGGTCCCGACCTTTGGAATGCCGCATACGACAGTTTGTTACGATTAAACATGCCGGATGAGTCAATGCTGGTCGGATATGCGGACGACGTTGCCGTGCTGATAGCGAAACGTGGTGCTCGCCCAATTGAAGCTCAATCAGACCATGCGGTCCATATTTTCTTGGATGGACAGCCGCGGACTGTCGTTGGCATTGAGCAAGACGGAGGTTGTAGTGCTGACAAAAAGGAGGATGAACCTTGAGCTCCAGATGCGCATCGGCGAAGAAGAGGTGCAGACAAGACGGGCGGTAGAATATGTCGGCATCATGATTGACAGCAGGCTAAATTACTTTGAGCAGATCAGGAAGACTGCTGACAGGGCCGCAAATGGTGTCATGGAGCTGGCTTGATTGATGGCCAACTTAGGTGGACCAAGATCGAGTCGGAGGCGGCTACTGATGTCTGCGGTCCAGTCAGTCTTGCTGTATGGTGCCGAGATATGGGGTCATGCTCTCGCAAAGAAGTGCTATCGGATAAGGCTGGGTCGGGTCCAAAGGCTGGCGGCGTTGCGAGTGGCGTCTGCTTACAGAACTGTCTCGGAGCCAGCTGTCCTGGTTATCGCTGGCGTCATTCCAATTGCACTACTCGCAAGGGAGCGTCAGGCGATAAACCGGAGAAAGGCCGAAGGAAATATAGAGTAAGTGCAGAAGGAAGAGCGAAATCGCACGCTTCACCAATGGCAGGAGAACTGGGAACTGGAGGAACGAGGAATATGGACGAGGCTCATCGGGGAGGTTACCCCATGGGTAGAACGACGACATGGAGAGGTAGATTACTACGTCACTCAGCTGCTGAGTGGACATGGATACTTTCGGGCCTATCTGCGCAAGATGGGGAAGGCACGTTCAGCGGAGTGCATATATTGCCACATGCACGATGATGCTGAGCACACTTTTTTCATCTGTGAAAGGTGGGCTCAAGAGCGTATGCAGCTAAGGGAAGTTGTACCGCGGTTCTCTCCGGACACAGTGGTGGGCCACATTTTACAGGGTAGGGGAGCGTGGGACAGTTTGTCACCCTTTGCGCAGAAAATACTGCGGAAAAAGAAGGTGGACCTAGACACCACAGAGGTCCAACCTACAGACTTTGGCTAGGCAGCAGCCTTCAAGGCGAAGGCATTGGACCTAGCCCGAAGTAATGTGACAAACTGTTCCAGGCTAGTGTCGTGGAGTGCGGTAGGTTTTTTAGTCGGTACGCCCAATATGGGAGACTCCGACATTGTTGGACGCACGTGCGCCCTTCATCCATAAAGGATTTTCCCTTCTAAAAAAAAAAAAAAAAAAAAAAAATTATTATTATTATTATTACTATTATTATTATTATTATTATTAGACAAAGCCTAGAAAAATGGCAAGAACAATGGAATGGGGAATACAGAGGACGCTGGACCGCAAGATTGATACCACAACTAGCGGTTTGGGTTAACCGGAGGCACGGCGAAGTGAACTTCTATACCACGCAAATGCTCTCGGGGTATGGATACTTTCGAGCTTATTTATTCAGAATGAATAAAGTAAACAGTCCGCGACGTCGCCACTGCGACACAGCGGAAGATACGGCCGAGTACACTTTTTTCGAGTGCGACGTCGCATCGGAGGAAAGAAGCGCTCTAACTCGAATGGTAGGGGATGTTACGCCGGATTATATAACCACCATAATGATAGACACGGAAGAAAATTGGAACGCCGTGTCAGTCTTCGTCGAGGCGGTATTACGAAAGAAGAAAAGACTGTGCTACTTAGAAGATTCGGAATAGATCTTCTAAGTTAGGAAATAGACCTCAGTGTAGTCGGGTTTCTGCTTTTGAGTCTGGCGTGGTCTGCTTGGGGCCGGTGGCATACAGGCTTACTGGTGCCGCAGTTTTGGTTTTGTTAAATTAACATACCCTCGGTGGCGCAGTGTTTATGTAACAGGATCCATGGCCAAGGGTACCCCGGTTCAAACCTAGTTGGTGGCGATTTATAAAAAAAAATCCATCATTAAATTTGATAATTGAAAATTCGAGATTAATCGAATGAAAATCATTAATTGAGATCGAACCGGTAATAAGGTAGCGCCACGTTTTTTCTAGGCAGCGGTAGATGGTTACTCCATCTCTTAGGACCGGTTACTGTAGGCCAATCACCTGCATAATCGGTAAATCAATGGATTCGAAATAATAGAAGAAGAAGCCTCGGATACACGAATGACTACTTGATAACCTTTGGCACTCAAAAAAGGACCCGAATTGCACAATGGAATGTAAGAACACTTAGAGAAGCTTCAAGACTCTCGCAATTGGAAGCTCAAGTGGCTACTTACAACATAGACATCCTAGGTATAAGTGAAATGCGATGGAACAACACCGGAGAAATCAACACGGAGAATGGAAACATGGTAATTTACAGTGGAAGGGAAACAGGGGGTGAAAGTGGAGTCGGAATACTAATATCAAAGAAATTGAGACAAACATTGGTTTCTTGGAAGGCAGTCTCGGATAGAATTGTTGTAGAGCGATTTCGAAATATGACAAGACATGTAACAATAATTCAATGCTATGCACCAACAGATGTCGCTGAAGACCATATTAAGGATGACTTCTACGAACAAATAGAAACAACGCTAGCACTCATAAATAGGGGAGATATCATAATATTAATGGGTGACTGGAATTCGAAAATCGAAATTCGAGGATCTAACAACAATGGACTTGAGTAGATAATGGGCAAACACGGGTTATGGAGAGAAAGAAACAACAACGGGGAAAGATTGATAGAGTTGTGTCAGACTTTCGACCTAGCAATCGGAGGGAGTCTATTTCCACACAAAGATATCCACAAATACACATGGACAACACCAAACGGGATCTCAATAAATCAGATAGATCACATATGCATCAGCAAGAAATGGAAACAATCAATGTTAGATGTGAGAAATAGAAGGAGAGCAGATATACACAGCGATCATGAATTACTAACTGGGGACTTCAGAATGAAACTAAGCCAACAAGGAAGAGGCAGAAGAAATAGAAAGAAGAAAATAAATATAAACAACTTAAAAAATCCACAAGTAAGAGCTGACATAGTTACGGCGTTACGAGAAAATATTAGAAATAATAGAGAATACACTTGGGAAGAGATTCTGGAAATTTACAACCAAACAAGCGAACAGAATCTTGGAATTTCACAACCACAAAGAAAAATCTGGATAACCGATAACACATTGGCCTTGATTAAAAGAAGAGGAAAATGATAAACAACAGGATGGCATCAAGAAGAGAATATGAAGAAATAGCGAAAACAGTAAAAAGAGCAGCAAGAAGAGATAAAAGGAAATTTCTACAAAATTTAGCCGGAGAAGCAGAAAAAGCAGCACAGCAACATAACCTGAGAGAATTGCATCGCATAATCAAGAACTTAACAAACCAGTCGGAACAACAAAACAAACCAATTAAAGATAAAAATGGTGCGCTCATCACAAACTTAGAGGATCAATTAAAGAGATGGAGAGAACATTTCCAAGAACTGACCAACGAAGAAAGTACAAATAATGAAGCAGACATAAGAAACAGAGACAATGCAAATATCTACCCAACTGAGGGACTGCCAATATCTACTCAAGCTCCAAATATAGAAGAAATCAAAGCTACAATCAATATCCTGAAGCACAACAAAGCAACAGGTGAAGATGGAATTCCAGCAGAAATAGCCAAACTGGACCCCGACCTATTGGCAAAAACAATTGAACCCCACATCAGAAAAGCATGGATAGAGGAGAATATACCACCATCATGGAAGAAAGGAATGATTGTCAAGATACCTAAGAAAGGAGACTTGGCAAATTGCAGCAACTGGAGAGGAATCACGGTTCTAAATACTATTCATAAGATAATAGCAATTATTATAAAGAAAAGATTAGAAGAAGTACTAGAACCAATACTACGGAAAGAGCAGGCAGGTTTCAGACCAAACCGAAGCTGTGTAGACCAGGCAAAAACTTTACGGGTCATAGTTGAACAATCAGTAGAATGGAATGCCCCACTATATCTACTATTCATAGATTTTAAGAAAGCATTCGACACAGTCAAGAGATGCGCAATATGGAGAACACTTACAAAGAAGGGAGTTCCTGAAAAAATCATCAACATCAAAGCGATGTATGAAGATGCAAAGACAACAGTTCAACACAGAGGTAAGACCAGTGATCCATTCTACACCAATATAGGAGTTAGACAATGATGTCCACTATCTCCACTTCTCTTCAACACAATACTAGACGACATTCTAAGAGAAGTTTGCACTGGAATAAACGGAATAGAATGGGATCTCTTCGGAAACTTAGAAGACTTAGATTACGCAGATGATGTATGCCTCATATCAAAAAATCAAAGGGACCTACAGAAATCAAAGTCAACAGATTACAGGAAGAAGCAAAGAAATCGGGACTGGAATTAAATATCGAGAAAACCAAGGCAATGAGGACAAACCACAGTTATAGTGAACCAATAACAGTGAGTGGACAACAGATAGAATACGTAGAAGAATTCAACTACCTGGGGAGCATTATAACATCAAGAGGAGGTGCAACAGAAGATGCCAACAGCCGTATAAATAAGGCAAGAAGAACATTTGGGAGCCTAATGAAGATATGGCGGAGCAACCAAATATGGAGAACAACAAAGCTAACAATATTCAGAGCATGTGTTAAGTCAACATATGGCAGTGAAACATGGCTCACTTCGGTCAGAATCAAACAGAAGCTACAAGTATTCATCAACAAGTGCTTGAGAATTATATGCAGAATATTCTGGCCGGCAAGAATTAGCAACGAGGATTTATGGATGATAACTGGAGAAGAACCTATCAACAGACAGATAAATAGGAAAAAATGGAAATGGATAGGTCATACACTAAGGAAATCAGAAAGCGATATAGCAAGAAGAGCTCTAGAGTGGAATCCACAAGGACAAAGGAGACCCGGCAGACCATACAACACATGGAGACGCACAATCGACCAAGAATTAACAGTCAACAATTATACCTGGGACGATATTAAGGAAGTAGTACTCAACAGAGAGGAATGGAGGTTCACTATCGAAGCCCTATGCTACCACGCGGAGTAATAGGAGAAAAAAAAAAAATTAACAACAAATTTAACTCTGCGACACTAGTTAGTGCTGATGCTGTCGGCGTGTGGTAGATCTCGGTAGACTTATGAGTGAAATTAGATAAAACGTATCGCTGTTTTGTTATGTGGCACAGTAGTACTGTTTTTTTGTTATTTTTGTTACATATGGAAGTAGATAGTAACTCGCCAAATAGTCGGGCCTACGCAAAACGATTTTGGGAGTCAAGTAGCTATTTGTAGAATAGATGTAGAACAGAAATAACCTAGTCCAGCACCTTGAGGCAGCTTGACATGTTGGAAGCTGCTTCAAGACAGCACCTCTAGGGACTATGTAGCTCTGTATTGAATAGTTTTTAGTTTTCTAGTTATTTGTAGAATAGATGTAAACAGAAATAACCTAGTCCAGCTTTTTGAGGCAGCTTGACATGTTGGAAGCTACTTCAAGACAGCACCTCTAGGGATTATATAGCTCTGTTTAGAATAGTTTTTGTTTGTAAATGGGAAATAACCTAGCCATAATAGATAAGGATTAGGAAATTAATATTGTTTTTAGTAATAATATTAGAAGAGGGACAGTAGAATTTATTTTTCAGTCTGCCGCTGTCGATAGACATATGCAGAGAAGAGCGAACGGGATAATTCACACGGAAACACCGAAGCCAGCACTTTTTCGCCAGTTTGAAGAAATGCTAACGCGGTTCCAAACTGGGATATACATCGTGGGTCAAGGTAACAGATGGTGGGGGTTTTTAGCCGGTCGGTTGGTTCCTTTTTTGCAGTGCGTCTTAGTGTAATGCAAAAAGAAACCGACCAACCCGGCACTCGGTAGTCTGTTAAGCAGATTTTCCCCGCGACACCATCTATAACCGTAAAAAAGCAAAAAAAAAAAAAAAAAATTAATATTTTATTATATTATTATTATTATTATTATTATTATTATTATTATTATTATTAATATTATTATTATTATTATAATTATTAATATTATTATTATTATTATTATTATAGTTATTATTATTATTATTATTATTATTATGATTATTATTATTATTATTATTATTATTATTATTATTATTATTATTATTATTTTTATTATTATTATTATTATTATTATTATTATTATTATTATTATTCCCCCACATGGTAGTGACGTTGACGTGGTGTAGGGGCTTAGCTCGCAATGATTCATCATGCTACGCTGGCGGGAGCATACGCTCCTGGCAGGGTTACCTATGGCAGATTGGATGATGCTTGAGCGGCGTACAAACTACTACCAGCCCCCCTAATCCAGTGGTGTGATGCGACCCGTGTCCAGTGGACTAGTTGGTAGCAAGGGGGTAATACTTAGCTATCGCAAACGGAGCCTCTCTGATACCAGATCACCTCAGAGAGTTTTTTTCCTGACCTTACCGCAGTATCGGGCCTCTGCTGTGGTGGACATTTTATTGCCGCGATACTCGTGGGAACCAAATGGAGAAAAAAAAACAAAAAAATGAAAGAGAGATGGAGTGTGGAGATAGAGCGGAGAGTGGAATGGATGCGGCTCCTTTTACCAGGAGCGGGAAGACGCCCAGGTCTTCCCTGATGTCGCTTGTGTCAACAGAGACACCAAAAAGAATGAAGGGACAGAGTGACCAAATACAGGCACCGGAGATGGGCCGTGAAGCGGTGGAGGCAGTACCGATGATCGTGCAGGTTGAGGAGCAAGAAAATCAGATTCTAACGAACTCGCCTCGAAGAGCCTTCATGCAAAAGATGAGGGAGGACGAGGAAACCGCCATGCGGCGATGCGTGGATCTGATACGGGAAATGAAGGCTGTTCCAAAAATACAAAAAAATATTTCAAACAAAATTAAGCATGGACTGGCCGAACTTGAGGAGCTGATGGACGTCATCGTCAGTTGCCGGGCAAGTTGGAAAAAACAGAAGCCGAAGTTGATTGTAGAAAAAAAAAGACAAGGGATGAGCTAACAGCCAGTACAAAGCGGCCTGCCTCAAGCCCTGCTGAACAGGCTGACTATCGGCGTAAAAAGAAGAAAAAAAAAGCAGCCGGGCAAAACCAGCGAGAGACACTGGAGTCGATAAAGGTCCAACCAAAGAAGAAGCGTCTGTTGAAGGCGGCAGAAAATGGTGGCTAAAACTGTCGCGGCAATGCCTCAGAGAAGTTCGAAAAAAACGAAACCTGACGCAGTGCTTATACGATCAAACGACGGACGCTCCTACGCTCAGGTGCTGGCTGATATCAAAGGAGGAGTTAAGCCAGAAGAGTCGGGGACTGAAGTTAAAGGAGTCCGGCAGACCAGGTCTGGAGGTCTCCTAAAGGAACTAGGTCCTGGGACCAAAAATCGAGAAGTCTTCAGGGAAGCGATTAAAGGAGTATTGGGGGACAAGGCTACAGTAAATGGCCTTGAACCAAAATGCACTATTGTGATTCGGGATTTGGAATGCGTTGCCACAAAAGTGGAAGTGGCGGACGCAATACGGCGAGATATCCCGGAAATAGGGGTTTTCAGGGTTGGGCTGACGACGGAAAATAATTGGGAGCAGAGAGCTGCAATCGTTGACCTGGCCGAACAAGCTGCCATAAAGCTGCTGAAGCAGGGAAGGCTCAACGTAGGATGGGTTTACTGCAGGGTTAAGCCACGGACTGATGTTACCCATTGCTACAGGTGTCTGAGTTTCGTTGACATGGCTGGCTCTTGCAGGGGACCTGACCGAGGAAAAGCCTGCTACCGCTGCGGAAACAAGGGACATATCGCTAAGGCCTGTAAAGAGAAAGCCCACTGCATACTCTAAGCCGATGCAGGCGAGCAACACGGAGATCTAGAACACGCTCTAGGCAAAGGATTATGCAAGGTGTTCAGAGATGCTCTGAGAAAGACCAAAGAGACAGGGAAATGATCAGCATCCTCCAAGCAAACATAAACCGAAGCCGAGTGGCAGGTTACCTTCTGCATCAGCTTGTTCGGGAGAAGAGTTCCGACATACTGCTCATTAGTGAGCAGTATACGGACAGAACCACTTCTTGGTTCTCGGACGAGCTGGGTACGGCTGCCATCTGAAACACGCGGATATCACTTTTATAGGTGTTTACCTCACACCCAACGAGGCCATAGCGGATTTCCGAGCGAAATTGGCGGACCTTGAGGATACGGTTCTGAACACGACGGGTTGCATAGTGATTGGTGGCGATTTCAACGTTAAGGCAACGGAGTGGGGAATGCCTTACCCTGACTCGAGGGGAAGCGACGTGCTAGGGTTTGCATCCAGAACGGGTTTACTTGTTTTGAATGTGGGCTCGGCATCTACTTTCCGTCGACCGGGGTACTCAGAAACCATTCCCGACGTATCCTTTGCCTGTGAGCGTTTGGCCGCTTTGGTCGAAGGCTGGCATGTGATCGAGGACTACACGGGCAGTGATCATCAGTACATTGTATTCGTGGTCCGTGAGGGAAGGCAACTCCAAAGAACAGTTACTAGCAGACCACAGCGCTGGAACATGGGGAGAATTGACGAAGCAGTATTTGCAGCGGCAATCCGGGGGGGTTTCCAAATACAGGTCGAGGGGCAGCCTGCAAGCCCTCACGAGGCAGGGCCATTGGTTGACACTATTCTGCGTCAAATCATCCTAGCCTGCGACCGCTCAATGCCTCGGAGGCGAATTCCTCATGGAAAACAGCCTATGTACTGGTGGACAGCCGAGATAGCTGACCTCCGGAGAGATTGTCTCCCACCAAGGAGAAAGGCTCAAAGAGCTAGAACGGAGGAGGGGGTTAGACTCAGATCCTCGGATCACAAGGACAAAAAGCGCCAGTTGCGACGTGCAATCAACCACAGCAAGGCGAGATGCTGGGAAGCACTTAGAGAGGATATAAACTCAGATCCATGGGGTCTAGGTTACAAAATTTTAACCCAGAAAATTGGGGCACTGAAAACCCCTCCGCCCATGGACATGCGAACCACAACGCACCTAGTTAATGCCCTCTTTCCAGTGCATCCCCAGCGAGCTGCTAGAGTATACAACCGGGATGGCGCTTCTCCGTTTACAGTGGAGGAGCTGGAAGTGGCCATCCAATCCCTCAATGTCAAGAAGGCCCCAGGTCCAGACGGTATCGAAGGAGAGATATTAAAGCTGGTTTTTCGGTATAATCCGAATATTCTGTTGAGTATGTACAACTCCCGTCTTTCAGCGGGAATTTTCCCCAAGTGTTGGAAGACAGCTAGGCTGGTACTTATCAGCAAGGAGAAAGGAGACCCGGAGCTACCTTCCTCATACCGTCCGCTGTGCATGCTGGACACTGCTGGAAAGGTTCTAGAGAAGTTACTCAAGCCAAGGCTGTTGTCTGCCATCGAGGCAGCCGGAGGTTTGTCACCGCATCAGTACGGTTTCAGGGCTGGTCGTTCCACAGCAGATGCCCGTGTGGAAGTTACATCTGCGATGAGCAGAGCCGAGGACCACAACCATTTTTCACGTCGTATAATCCTTCTTGTGACTTTAGACGTGAAAAATGCGTTTAATTCGGCCAGATGGAGCTACATGCTTCAAGCTCTAGAACAGGAATTTCGTGTTCCAGAATATCTGCTAGGAATGATCAGCGACTACCTTGACGACCGTACTGTACTCTTCGATACGGCTGAAGGACAAGGGAGTATCACGGTCTCTGCAGGTGCAGCGCAAGGTTCAATCCTCGGTCCCGACCTTTAGAATGCCGCATACGACAGTCTGTTGCGCTTAAACATGCCGGATGAATCAATGCTGGTCGGATATGCGGACGACGTTGCCGTGCTGATAGCAGCGCGAAACGTGGAGCTCGCCCAACTGAAGCTCAATCAAACCATGCGGTCCATCCTTTCTTGGATGGACAGCCGCGGACTGTCGTTGGTATTGAGCAAGACGGAGGTCGTAGTGCTGACAAAAAGGAGGATGAACCTTGAGCTCGAGATGCGCATCGGCGAAGAAGAGGTGCAGACAAAACGGACGGTAAAATATCTCGGCATCATGATTGACAGCAAGCTAAATTACTTTGAGCAGATCAAGAAGACTGCTGACAGGGCCGCAAATGGTGTCATGGCGCTGGCTCGATTGATGGCCAACATAGGTGGACCAAGATCGAGTCGGAGGCGGCTACTGATGTCTGCGGTCCAGTCAGTCTTGCTTTATGGTGCCGAGATATGGGGTCATGCTCTCGCAAAGGAGTGCTATCGGACAAAGCTGGGTCGGGTACAAAGGCTGGCGGCGTTGCGAGTGGCGTCTGCTTACAGAACTGTTTCGGAGCCAGCTGTCCTGGTTATCGCTGGCGTCATTCCAATTGCACTACTCGCAAGGGAGCGTCAGGCGATATACCGGAGAAAGGATGAAGAAAATATAGAGTCAGTACAGCAGGAAGAGCGCAATCGCACGCTTCGGCACTGGCAGGAGGACTGAAAACTGGAGGAACGAGGGATATGGATGAGGCGGCGTATCAGGGAAGTTACTCCATGGGTAGAACGTGGACATGGAGAGGTAGATTACTATTTACTCAGCTGCTGAGTGGACATGGATACTTTCGGGCCTATCTGCACAAGATGGGGAAGGCACGCTCAGCGGAGTGCATATATTGCTACATGTACGATGATGCTGAGCACACTTTTGTCATCTGTGAAAGGTGGGCTCGAGAGCGTATGCAGCTAAGGGAGGTTGTACCGCGGTTCTCTCCGGACACAGTGGTGGGCCACATTTTACAGGGTAGGGGAGCGTGGGACAGTTTGTCACTCTTTGCGCAGAAAATACTGCGGAAAAGAAGGTGGACCTAGACACCACAGAGGACCAACCTACAGACTTTGGCTAGGCAGCAGCCTTCAAGGCGAAGGCATTGGACCTAGCCCGAAGTAATGTGACAAACGGTTCCAGGCTAGTGTCCGTGGAGAGCGGGAGGTTTTTTAGTCGGTATGCCGAATGTGGGAGACTCCGACATTGTTGGACGCACGTGCGCCCTTCATCCATAAAGGATTTTCCCTTCTAAAAAAAAAAAAAACAAAAAAAAATTTATATTATTATTATTATTATTATTATGATTATTATTATTATTATTATTATTATTATTATTATTATTATTATTATTATTATTATTATTATTATTATTATTATTATTATTATTATTATTATTATTATTATTATTATTATTATTATTATTATTATTATTATTATTATTATTATTATTATTATTATTATTATTATTATTATTATTATTATTATTATTATTATTATTATTATTATTATTATTATTATTATTATTATTATTATTATTATTATTATTATTATTATTATTATTATTATTATTATTATTATTATTATTATTATTATTATTATTATTATTATTATTATTATTATTATTATTATTATTATTATTATTATTATTATTATTATTATTATTATTATTATTATTATTATTATTATTATTATTATTATTATTATTATTATTATTATTATTATTATTATTATTATTATTATTATTATTATTATTATTATTATTATTATTATTATTATTATTATTATTATTATTATTATTATTATTATTATTATTATTATTATTATTATTATTATTATTATTATTATTATTATTGTTATTATTATTATTATTATTATTATTATTATTATTATTATTATTATTATTATTATTATTATTATTATTATTATTATTATTATTATTATTATTATTATTATTATTATTATTATTATTATTATTATTATTATTATTATTATTATTATTATTATTATTATTATTATTATTATTATTATTATTATTATTATTATTATTATTTTTATTATTATTATTATTATTATTATTATTATTATTATTATTATTATTATTATTATTATTATTATTATTATTATTATTATTATTATTATTATTATTATTATTATTATTATTATTATTATTATTATTATTATTATTATTATTATTATTATTATTATTATTATTATTATTATTATTATTATTATTATTATTATTATTATTATTATTATTATTATTATTATTATTATTATTATTATTATTATTATTATTATTATTATTATTATTATTATTATTATTATTATTATTATTATTATTATTATTATTATTATTATTATTATTATTATTATTATTATTATTATTATTATTATTATTATTATTATTATTATTATTATTATTATTATTATTATTATTATTATTATTATTATTATTATTATTATTATTATTATTATTATTATTATTATTATTATTATTATTATTATTATTATTATTATTATTATTATTATTATTATTATTATTATTATTATTATTATTATTATTATTATTATTATTATTATTATTATTATTATTATTATTATTATTATTATTATTATTATTATTATTATTTATTATTATTATTATTATTATTATTATTATTATTATTATTATTATTATTATTATTATTATTATTATTATTATTATTATTATTATTATTATTATTATTATTATTATTATTATTATTATTATTATTATTATTATTATTATTATTATTATGGGAGGCTAAGGTTGATATAGGCCCTAGGCAGAGTGTATCCGTAACGTATAGCTCTGATGAAACCTAGGAAAAGCCTTCTGGTTTAACAACTACAGCTCTGTCAACAAATCCGACTCTCACCTCCCCGAAGGTAGGTAACATAGTTATCTGTCGGGTGCCTCCTGGAAACTTACTTTGTAAGGCGGACGAGAGCGGGTGAATGCGTGAACTTAGCGCAATAACTAAGTAAACCGGTTAGGCTGGATCAATCCGCGCAAACGAGGACGTATGTTTTCGACGGGCGCGAACAATCGGTTAGTTAGGCGGAGACGGAAACTCCGTCGTCAAATGACCTGGCCCTCCTGGTAGGGGGTTTGTGTGTAGTTTTATCTACCCTACCACAATAAAATTAATGCAGTAATCAAAAATGTAATGGACAAAACAAAATATACTATTACCCCAGGTGGCAGACCAGTTGCACTGGAAAATCCACCCTTTTCGGAGCTCGGTCCCACGGATTCTGGGGGGGACCAACTATTACATACAAAAGGAAATTTCAACAGGAGTTCGTTAACACCAAGAACTCCCCCTAAATCAATAAACAAAGAGAGTAAAACAACAAGAACTCCTTTGAAAAACGTGCCAGTAGAAAAGCAAACAAGAGTCGAAAGCGTTGGCGATAACAAGATCCATCTAGACTCTGTAGGTGTAAATTTCTACAACGAATGGAAAAAAGAAGTAAAGGCACGGAAAGAAATGGAACAGATAGTGATCAGTCTACAGGATCACATTAAAGAACTAGAAAAAAAGGTTACCTTATTAGATAGAGGTAATTCACCAGCGCCAAGTAATTGCAACATCTTCAATTACTTCACGGATGAAGAAGAACTCACGAGAGAAAAGGATTGGATTCTTAAAAAAACAAAAAGACCATCCAAAAAAAGGAAAGCAGAGGGTAGCCCCGAAACTGCCCAACAGAAAAAAGAATCACCAAAAACAAAACAAGCAGCACTTGGAGGAAACAATACTGCGGATAAAAAAGCTAAAAAAGAGGAACATAAACCACCACCTATTATGGTTCATGGGTTAGGTACCTTTGGTGAGCTAAATAATTTAATAAAGCAAACCACTAAAAATGAATGCAAGTACCCATCTTATAATAATAACGTCTGGAAGATCAATGTTACTGATAGTGACACATACAGATGTATAACAAACGATTTAACATCGAAGAAAGTTCAGTTCAGCACTCCTATGAGGACAAATCTACCAGACCAACAAAAGTTATGGCCAGGGGATTACATCCTTCATGCGATGAAAATGAAATAAATGAAATAGTTCAAGACCTGAGAGATAACGGTTTCCAGATACTAGAAGCCAAAAACATAATTATTAAAGATAAAATCGAAAAGAACGATGGTAGCTTTATCACTCAAAGAAGAGGATTACCATTGTTTATGTTAACATTCGATAATAGAGAAAATATAGAAAAAATTTTTTCTATTAAAACAATAATGAAAATAGTCGTTAAAATTGAACCACTAAGAAAAAACAAAAAGTTAATCCCACAGTGCAAGAGATGCCAAGCTTTTGGGCATACACAAAGTTATTGTAATAGAGACTGTGCTTGCGTTAAGTGTGGCGGTAAGCATTTCACAAAAAGCTGCATTTTAAAGTTGGGAGAAAAAGCCAAATGTATTAATTGTCGTGGTGATCATCCGGCAAACTACAGAGGATGCCCAATTGCAAAAGAACAGCAAGCCAGAAGAAACAAACAAGCAAAACTACCCCAAATTCAAAAGATTAATACTTTTAAAAATGAAAAATTTGTTGACACGAATAGAAAACCTACATTAATAAATGCTGTACGTAATGTAAATGCTAAATCATATGCCCAAATTGTGAAAAACTCCCGTAAGGAAGATGATTACTCACTCAAGGATATATTAAGTCTTATCCTACAGAGACTAACAAACCAAGACGAATTTATTAAAACATTATCTGACGAGATTACAACGATAAAAAACCATAGCAGAAAACCACCGCAGTCACATAAAAAATAAGCCACACCCTTAGAGTTGCTACATGGAACGCAAATGGACTCTTCCAACACATTTTAGAACTCGAAATTTTTCTGAAGGATCAAAACATAGATATATGTCTAATTTCTGAAACACACTTCACAAAGAAATTCAGTATTAAAATTCCTAATTACGTTTGTTATCATACTTCCCATCCAGATGACAAAGCAAGAGGAGGAACAGCAATACTGATAAAAGGCAACATTCAACACCATGGGGAGCAGAAAATAGAAAATGCAATGATGCAAGTTACAACAATTAACATTAAGGTCAAAAATAAGGACTTCAAAATCTCGGCTATCTATTGCCCACCAAGACACTCACCTACTAGAGTCGACTTCATAAATGTCTTTAAAATACTTGGAAACAATTTTATCATCGGAGGAGATTTCAATGCGAAACATACCCACTGGGGTTCAAGATTAACCACAACAAAAGGGAGAGAGCTATATCAAGCTGGAAGAAATCATAAGTGTGAATTTATTTCTTCCTTTGCCCCAACCTATTGGCCCACTGACCCAGCGAAAATACCTGATTTGATTGATTTCTTTATAACAAAGGGAATAAAAAGAAACCACACATATGCCGTGAGCAATGATGACCTATCGTCTGACCATACTCCAGTGATCATGGTTCAAAGTGAAAAAGTTGAACACAAAAATTGCCTCCCAAGACTTACAAACAAGAAAACTGATTGGGATATGTTTAGAGAAAAACTTGAGCAATTCATTACTCTAGGATCCGTGGAATCAAGGAACCAAATTGATGCAGAAGTCGAGCAATTCATTGTAGACGTGCAGCAAGCAGCAAAGGAGAGCACGCCATGTTTTGACTCGAAACATCACTCGAGAGTGAGCTATCCTCCAGAAATAAGAGCACTGGTTATGGAGAAGAGAAGGGCACGACGAAAATGGCAATCAACGAGGTACTCAGGTGATAAAATTATATTCAATCGCTTAAATAATCAACTAAAATAGCAAATCAGAAATATAAAAACTAACTCATTTAATAAATTCTTAAACAATTTATCAGCCGATGCTTATACTGACTACTCGCTTTGGAAAGCAGCTAAACGAATAAATAGACCACAGGTGCAAGATCCACCTTTGAAAACACAGGCTGGTAGCTGGGTCGGTAACCCAAAAGAAAAAGCTAAGATTTTTGCTGACCACTTGGCAGAGGTCTTCACAGCACCAAAATCTTGCAAATGAAAATATAACTCTCGAAGTTTAAATAGATGAAGCGGAAATTTCGCATGTCACTCTAAGAGAAATTAAACAAATATGCAGCCACAACCTAAGTGTCAAAAAAGCACCAGGTTACGATCTCATCAATGGCCAAATCATGCGGGAACTACCAGATCTAGCTTTGTTAAAGCTACAACATATATTTAATGCATGTTTTAAGTTCACATATGTTCCGAGACAATGGAAAATTGCAGAAGTAATTGTAATACCGAAGCAAGGAAAACCGCCTTCAGAGGTAACATCATATCGACCAATATCGTTGTTACCTATTATATCAAAAATATTTGAGAAACTGCTCCTCAAAAGACTTGCCCGATTATTGAAGAAAGAGATCTGATCCCGAACCATCAATTTGGATTCAGAAACAAACATTCTACAATTGATCAAGTGCATCGGATCACAAATATAGTGGAAAAAGCGTTCGAAGAAAAAAAAGTCTGCTCAGCAATCTTCTTAGATGTTGCTCAGGCTTTCGACAAAGTGTGGCACCAAGGCCTTGAATTTAAACTACATCGTGATTTACCAAGACAATTCTATGAAATATTAAAATCATATATGAACAAGAGATGCTTTCGTGTACGTTATGCCAAAGAATATTCGGAAGTAAAAGAAATATCTGCTGGAGTCCCACAGGGAAGTGTTCTTGGTCCAATACTTTACCTGCTATATACAAGAGATATCCCACAAATTGACAACATTTTTATGGCTACCTTTGCAGACGACACTGCGATTCTTGCAGTTGACGTATCTGTCGAAAACTCCACAGCAAAACTTCAAAATGCAATGAATAAAATAAGATTATGGACCCAACGTTGGCGCATTAAACTTAATGAAAGCAAATCAACTCATATAAATTTTACATACAAAAAGATTGCAACCATTCCTATCTCAATCAATAACAAAATAGTACCATATGCCAATACAGCAAAGTATCTGGGAATGACACTCGATGCTAAGCTAAGATGGAAGGAACATATAAGAAAGAAAAAAGAAGAGCTAAACATTAGACTCAAAAAATTTTACTGGTTACTTGGGCGTGGTTCTGAGTTATCAGTACAGAACAAAATATTGATATATAAGCAGATATTAAAACCTGTGTGGACGTACGGTATCCAATTATGGGGCTGTGCAAAGAAAACCAACATTGAAATGTTGCAAAAATTTCAAAATAAAGTGCTCCGTGGTATAGTAAATGCACCATGGTACATACGTAACAAAGATCTCCACCGTGACTTGCGCATTGAAACAGTCACGGAAGAGATCAAGAAACATGCAGTCAAACACGAGCAGAGACTGCAAACTCATGTGAACTCGGAAATGGCAGCAGTTCTTCATATCGACAGCAGTATCCGTCGACTCAAGAGAACGAAACCCCACGAGCTGGTCACGACCTAAAATGGAAAATTCTACGATAATAGTTTCCTTTACGGAAATTTTTATTTCAATAATTTTCCTTTGCAAAAAAATCTAAAAAATCTTCCCACGAGGAGCTATTGCTGTGACTATCTCCTTCACGGGAAATATCATAGTGATAAAGTTCCTACACGGTAATTATTATGATGTTAGCGATCCTCCACGGAAACTATCACTATAATAATTTCCTAAAGACGCGACCGAAAATTTACGAAAAAAAAAGTCATTAGTCGATCTTATTATAATATTATTATTATTATTATTATTATTATTATTATTATTATTATTATTATTATTATTATTATTATTATTATTATTATTATTATTATTATTATTATTATTATTATTATTATTATTATTATTATTATTATTATTATTATTATTATTATTATTATTATTATTATTATTATTATTATTATTATTATTATTATTATTATTATTATTATTATTATTATTATTATTATTATTATTATTATTATTATTATTATTATTATTATTATTATTATTATTATTATTATTATTATTATTATTATTATTATTATTATTATTATTATTATTATTATTATTATTATTATTATTATTATTATTATTATTATTATTATTATTATTATTATTATTATTATTATTATTATTATTATTATTATTATTATTATTATTATTATTATTATTATTATTATTATGGGAGGCTAAGGTTGATATAGGCCCTAGGCAGAGTGTATCCGTAACGTATAGCTCTGATGAAACCTAGGAAAAGCCTTCTGGTTTAACAACTACAGCTCTGTCAACAAATCCGACTCTCACCTCCCCGAAGGTAGGTAACATAGTTATCTGTCGGGTGCCTCCTGGAAACTTACTTTGTAAGGCGGACGAGAGCGGGTGAATGCGTGAACTTAGCGCAATAACTAAGTAAACCGGTTAGGCTGGATCAATCCGCGCAAACGAGGACGTATGTTTTCGACGGGCGCGAACAATCGGTTAGTTAGGCGGAGACGGAAACTCCGTCGTCAAATGACCTGGCCCTCCTGGTAGGGGGTTTGTGTGTAGTTTTATCTACCCTACCACAATAAAATTAATGCAGTAATCAAAAATGTAATGGACAAAACAAAATATACTATTACCCCAGGTGGCAGACCAGTTGCACTGGAAAATCCACCCTTTTCGGAGCTCGGTCCCACGGATTCTGGGGGGGACCAACTATTACATACAAAAGGAAATTTCAACAGGAGTTCGTTAACACCAAGAACTCCCCCTAAATCAATAAACAAAGAGAGTAAAACAACAAGAACTCCTTTGAAAAACGTGCCAGTAGAAAAGCAAACAAGAGTCGAAAGCGTTGGCGATAACAAGATCCATCTAGACTCTGTAGGTGTAAATTTCTACAACGAATGGAAAAAAGAAGTAAAGGCACGGAAAGAAATGGAACAGATAGTGATCAGTCTACAGGATCACATTAAAGAACTAGAAAAAAAGGTTACCTTATTAGATAGAGGTAATTCACCAGCGCCAAGTAATTGCAACATCTTCAATTACTTCACGGATGAAGAAGAACTCACGAGAGAAAAGGATTGGATTCTTAAAAAAACAAAAAGACCATCCAAAAAAAGGAAAGCAGAGGGTAGCCCCGAAACTGCCCAACAGAAAAAAGAATCACCAAAAACAAAACAAGCAGCACTTGGAGGAAACAATACTGCGGATAAAAAAGCTAAAAAAGAGGAACATAAACCACCACCTATTATGGTTCATGGGTTAGGTACCTTTGGTGAGCTAAATAATTTAATAAAGCAAACCACTAAAAATGAATGCAAGTACCCATCTTATAATAATAACGTCTGGAAGATCAATGTTACTGATAGTGACACATACAGATGTATAACAAACGATTTAACATCGAAGAAAGTTCAGTGGCACTCCTATGAGGACAAATCTACCAGACCAACAAAAGTTATGGCCAGGGGATTACATCCTTCATGCGATGAAAATGAAATAGTTCAAGACCTGAGAGATAACGGTTTCCAGATACTAGAAGCCAAAAACATAATTATTAAAGATAAAATCGAAAAGAACGATGGTAGCTTTATCACTCAAAGAAGAGGATTACCATTGTTTATGTTAACATTCGATAATAGAGAAAATATAGAAAAAATTTTTTCTATTAAAACAATAATGAAAATAGTCGTTAAAATTGAACCACTAAGAAAAAACAAAAAGTTAATCCCACAGTGCAAGAGATGCCAAGCTTTTGGGCATACACAAAGTTATTGTAATAGAGACTGTGCTTGCGTTAAGTGTGGCGGTAAGCATTTCACAAAAAGCTGCATTTTAAAGTTGGGAGAAAAAGCGAAATGTATTAATTGTCGTGGTGATCATCCGGCAAACTACAGAGGATGCCCAATTGCAAAAGAACAGCAAGCCAGAAGAAACAAACAAGCAAAACTACCCCAAATTCAAAAGATTAATACTTTTAAAAATGAAAAATTTGTTGACACGAATAGAAAACCTACATTAATAAATGCTGTACGTAATGTAAATGCTAAATCATATGCCCAAATTGTGAAAAACTCCCGTAAGGAAGATGATTACTCACTCAAGGATATATTAAGTCTTATCCTACAGAGACTAACAAACCAAGACGAATTTATTAAAACATTATCTGACGAGATTACAACGATAAAAAACCATAGCAGAAAACCACCGCAGTCACATAAAAAATAAGCCACACCCTTAGAGTTGCTACATGGAACGCAAATGGACTCTTCCAACACATTTTAGAACTCGAAATTTTTCTGAAGGATCAAAACATAGATATATGTCTAATTTCTGAAACACACTTCACAAAGAAATTCAGTATTAAAATTCCTAATTACGTTTGTTATCATACTTCCCATCCAGATGACAAAGCAAGAGGAGGAACAGCAATACTGATAAAAGGCAACATTCAACACCATGGGGAGCAGAAAATAGAAAATGCAATGATGCAAGTTACAACAATTAACATTAAGGTCAAAAATAAGGACTTCAAAATCTCGGCTATCTATTGCCCACCAAGACACTCACCTACTAGAGTCGACTTCATAAATGTCTTTAAAATACTTGGAAACAATTTTATCATCGGAGGAGATTTCAATGCGAAACATACCCACTGGGGTTCAAGATTAACCACAACAAAAGGGAGAGAGCTATATCAAGCTGGAAGAAATCATAAGTGTGAATTTATTTCTTCCTTTGCCCCAACCTATTGGCCCACTGACCCAGCAAAAATACCTGATTTGATTGATTTCTTTATAACAAAGGGAATAAAAAGAAACCACACATATGCCGTGAGCAATGATGACCTATCGTCTGACCATACTCCAGTGATCATGGTTCAAAGTGAAAAAGTTGAACACAAAAATTGCCTCCCAAGACTTACAAACAAGAAAACTGATTGGGATATGTTTAGAGAAAAACTTGAGCAATTCATTACTCTAGGATCCGTGGAATCAAGGAACCAAATTGATGCAGAAGTCGAGCAATTCATTGTAGACGTGCAGCAAGCAGCAAAGGAGAGCACGCCATGTTTTGACTCGAAACATCACTCGAGAGTGAGCTATCCTCCAGAAATAAGAGCACTGGTTATGGAGAAGAGAAGGGCACGACGAAAATGGCAATCAACGAGGTACTCAGGTGATAAAATTATATTCAATCGCTTAAATAATCAACTAAAACAGCAAATCAGAAATATAAAAACTAACTCATTTAATAAATTCTTAAACAATTTATCAGCCGATGCTTATACTGACTACTCGCTTTGGAAAGCAGCTAAACGAATAAATAGACCACAGGTGCAAGATCCACCTTTGAAAACACAGGCTGGTAGCTGGGTCGGTAACCCAAAAGAAAAAGCTAAGATTTTTGCTGACCACTTGGCAGAGGTCTTCACAGCACCAAAATCTTGCAAATGAAAATATAACTCTCGAAGTTAAAATAGATGAAGCGGAAATTTCGCATGTCACTCTAAGAGAAATTAAACAAATATGCAGCCACAACCTAAGTGTCAAAAAAGCACCAGGTTACGATCTCATCAATGGCCAAATCATGCGGGAACTACCAGATCTAGCTTTGTTAAAGCTACAACATATATTTAATGCATGTTTTAAGTTCACATATGTTCCGAGACAATGGAAAATTGCAGAAGTAATTGTAATACCGAAGCAAGGAAAACCGCCTTCAGAGGTAACATCATATCGACCAATATCGTTGTTACCTATTATATCAAAAATATTTGAGAAACTGCTCCTCAAAAGACTTGCCCGATTATTGAAGAAAGAGATCTGATCCCGAACCATCAATTTGGATTCAGAAACAAACATTCTACAATTGATCAAGTGCATCGGATCACAAATATAGTGGAAAAAGCGTTCGAAGAAAAAAAAGTCTGCTCAGCAATCTTCTTAGATGTTGCTCAGGCTTTCGACAAAGTGTGGCACCAAGGCCTTGAATTTAAACTACATCGTGATTTACCAAGACAATTCTATGAAATATTAAAATCATATATGAACAAGAGATGCTTTCGTGTACGTTATGCCAAAGAATATTCGGAAGTAAAAGAAATATCTGCTGGAGTCCCACAGGGAAGTGTTCTTGGTCCAATACTTTACCTGCTATATACAAGAGATATCCCACAAATTGACAACATTTTTATGGCTACCTTTGCAGACGACACTGCGATTCTTGCAGTTGACGTATCTGTCGAAAACTCCACAGCAAAACTTCAAAATGCAATGAATAAAATAAGATTATGGACCCAACGTTGGCGCATTAAACTTAATGAAAGCAAATCAACTCATATAAATTTTACATACAAAAAGATTGCAACCATTCCTATCTCAATCAATAACAAAATAGTACCATATGCCAATACAGCAAAGTATCTGGGAATGACACTCGATGCTAAGCTAAGATGGAAGGAACATATAAGAAAGAAAAAAGAAGAGCTAAACATTAGACTCAAAAAATTTTACTGGTTACTTGGGCGTGGTTCTGAGTTATCAGTACAGAACAAAATATTGATATATAAGCAGATATTAAAACCTGTGTGGACGTACGGTATCCAATTATGGGGCTGTGCAAAGAAAACCAACATTGAAATGTTGCAAAAATTTCAAAATAAAGTGCTCCGTGGTATAGTAAATGCACCATGGTACATACGTAACAAAGATCTCCACCGTGACTTGCGCATTGAAACAGTCACGGAAGAGATCAAGAAACATGCAGTCAAACACGAGCAGAGACTGCAAACTCATGTGAACTCGGAAATGGCAGCAGTTCTTCATATCGACAGCAGTATCCGTCGACTCAAGAGAACGAAACCCCACGAGCTGGACACGACCTAAAATGGAAAATTCTACGATAATAGTTTCCTTTACGGAAATTTTTATTTCAATAATTTTCCTTTGCAAAAAAATCTAAAAAATCTTCCCACGAGGAGCTATTGCTGTGACTATCTCCTTCACGGGAAATATCATAGTGATAAAGTTCCTACACGGTAATTATTATGATGTTAGCGATCCTCCACGGAAACTATCACTATAATAATTTCCTAAAGACGCGACCGAAAATTTACGAAAAAAAAAGTCATTAGTCGATCTTACGTAGATTAGTTATAACGGAAAAAGATAGGTGGGCTTTAGTGGGTTCGATTCCTACACTATCAAGATGCACACGCGGCTGGAGCTCTTGATGTCCTTCGGGGATTACCTCCTATCTTTCGCAACAAAAAAAAAAAAAAAAAAAAATTATTATTATTATTATTATTATTATTATTATTGTTATTTTTATTATTATTATTATTATTATTATTATTATTATTATTATTATTATTATTATTATTATTATTATTATTATTATTATTATTATTATTCCCCCACATGGTAGTGACCTTGACGTGGTGTGGGGCTTAGCTCGCAATGATTCATCATGCCACGCTGGCGGGAGCATATGCTCCTGGCAGGGTTACCTATGCCAGATTGGATGATGCTTGAGCGGCGTACAAACTACTACCAGCCCCCCTAATCCAGTGGTGTGATGCGACCCGTGCCCAGTGGACTAGTTGGTAGCAAGGGGGTAATACTTAGCTATCGCAAACGGAGCCTCTCTGATACCAGGTCACCTCAGAGAGTTTTTTCCTGACCTTACCGCAGTATCGGGCCTCTGCTGTGGTGGACATTTTATTGCCGCGATACTCGTGGGAACCAAATGGAAAAAAAAAGAAACAAAAAAAATGAAAGAGAGATGGAGTGTGGAGATAGAGCGGAGAGTGGAATGGATGCGGCTCCTTTTACCAGTAGCGGGAAGACGCCCAGGTCTCCCCTGGCGGCGCTTGTGTCAACAGAGACACCAAAGAGAATGAAGGGACAGAGTGGCCAAATACAGGCACCGGAGATGGGCCGTGAAGCGGTGGAGGCAGCACCGATGATCGTGCAGGTTGAGGAGCAAGAAAATCAGATTCTAACGAACTCGCCTCGAAGAGCCTTCATGCAAAAGATGAGGGAGGACGAGGAAACCGCCATGCGGCGATGCGTGGATCTGATACGGGAAATGAAGGTTGTTCCAGAAATACAAAAAAATATTTCAAACAAAATAAAGCACGGACTGGACGAACTTGAGGAGCTGATGGACGTCATCGTCAGTTGCCGGGCAAGTTGGAAAAAAACAGAAGCCGAAGTTTATTGTAGCAAAAAGGAGACAGGGGTTGAGATAACAGCCAGTACAAAGCGGCCTGCCTCAAGCCCTGCTGAACAGGCTGACGATCGGCGTAAAAAGAGGAAAAAAAAAGCAGCCGGGCAAAACCAGTGAGAGACACTGGAGTGGATAAAGGTCCAACCAAAGAAGAAGCGTCTGTTGAAGGCGGCAGTTGAAAATCCTCCAGAGAAAATGGTGGCTAAGACTGTCGCGGCAATGTCTCAGAGAAGTTCGAAAAAAACGAAACCTGACGCAGTGCTTATACGATCAAACGACGGACGCTCCTAAAAACGAAAAAAACGAAACCTGACGCAGTGCTTATTGGATCAAACGACGGACGCTCCTACGCTCAGGTGCTGGCAGATATCAAAGGAGGAGTTAAGCCAGAAGAGTCGGGGACTGAAATTAAAGGCGTCCGGCAGACCAGGTCTGGAGGTCTCCTAATAGAACTAGGTCCTGGGACCAAAAATCGAGAAGCCTTCAGGGAAGCGACTAAAGGAGTATTAGGGGACAAGGCTACAGTAAATGGCCTTGAAGCAAAATACACTATTGTGATTCGGGATTTGGAATGCGTTGCCACAAAAGTGGAAGTGGAGGACGCAATACGGCGAGATATCCCGGAAATAGGAGTTTTCAGGGTTGGGCTGACGACGGAAAATAATTGGGGGCAGAGAGCTGCAATCGTTGACCTGGCCGCGACAAGCTGCCATAAAGCTGCTGAAGCAGGGAAGGCTCAAGGTAGGATGGGTTTACTGCAGGGTTAAGCCAAGGACTGATGTCACACATTGCTACAGGTGTCTGAGTTTCGGTCACATGGCTGGCTCTTGCAGAAGACCTGACCGAGGCAAAGCCTGCTACCGCTGCGGAAAGAAGGGACATATCGCTAAGGCCTGTAAAGAGAAAGCCCACTGCATACTCTGTGCCGATGCGGGGGAGCATCATGGAAATCTAGAACACGCTCTAGGCACAGAGTTAAGCAAGGTGTTGAGAGATGCTCTGAGAAAGCCCAAAGAGACAGGGAAATCATCAGCGTCCTCCAGGCAAACCTAAACAGAAGCCGAGTGGCAGATGACCTTCTGCATCAGCTTGTTCGGGAGAAGAGTTCCGACATACTGCTCATTAGTGAGCAGTATAAGGACAGAACCACTTCTTGGTTCTCGGACGAGCTGGGTACGGCTGCCATCTGGATACCTGACCCAGCGAAAATTTCGGTACGAGATCATGGGCGCGGGCGTGGGTTCGTATGGGTGACACATGCGGATATCACTTTTATAAGAGTTTACCTGACACCCAACGAGGCCATAGCGGATTTCCGAGCGAAATTGGCGGACCTTGAGGATACGGTTCTGAACACGACGGGTCGCATAGTGATTGGTGGCGATTTCAACGCTAAGGCAACGGAGTGGGGAATGCCTTACACTGATTCGAGGGGAAGCGAGGTGCTAGGGTTTGCATCCAGAACGGGTTTACTTGTACTGAATGTTGGCTCGGCACCTACTTTCCGTCGACCGGGGTACTCAGAAACCATTCCCGACGTATCCTTTGCCTGTGAGCGCTTGGCCGCTTTGGTAGAAGCCTGGCATGTGATCGAGGACTACACGGGCAGTGACCATCAGTACATTGTATTCGTGGTCCGTGAGAGAAGACAACTCCAAAGAACAATTACTAGCAGACCACAGCGCTGGAACATGGGGAGAATTGACGAAGCAGTATTTGCAGCGGTCATCCTGGGAGGTTTCCAAATGCAGGTCGAGGGGCAGCCTGCAAGCCCTCACGAGGCAGGGCCATTGGTTGACGCCACTCAGCGTCAAATCACTCTAGCCTGCGACCGCTCAATGCCTCGGAGGCGATTTCCTCATGGAAAACAGCCTATGTACTGGTAGACAGCCGAGATAGCTGACCTCCGGAGAGATTGTCTCCGACTGAGGAGAAAGGCTCAGAGAGCTAGAATGGAAGAGGAGGTTAGGCTCAGGTCCTCGGATCACAAGTAGAAAAAGCGATAGTTGCGACGTGCAATCAATCACAGCAAGGCGAGATGCTGGGAAGCGCTGAGAGAGGATATAAACTCAGATCCATGGGGTTTAGGTCACAAAATTGTAACCCAGAAAATTGGGGCACTGAAAACCCCTCCGCCCATGGACATGCGCACCACAACGCATCTAGTTAATCCCCTCTTTCCTGTGCATTCCCAGCGAGCTGCTAGAGTATACAACCGGGATGGCGCTTCTCCGCTTACAATGGAGGAGCTGGAAGTGGCCATCCAATCCCTCAAGGTCAAGAAGGCCCCAGGTCCAGACGGTATCCAAGGAGAGGTATTGAAGCTGGTTTTTCGGTATAATCCGCATATTCTGTTGAGTATGTACATCGCCTGTCTTTCAGCGGGAATTTTCCCCAAGTGTTGGAAGACAGCTAGGCTGGTACTTATCAGCAAGGACAAAGGAGATCCGGAGCTACCTTCCTCATACCATCCGCTGTGCATGCTGGACACTGCTGGAAAGGTTCTAGAGAAGTTACTCAAGCCAAGGCTGTTGTCTGCCATCGAGGCAGCCGGAGGTTTGTCACCGCATCAGTACGGTTTCAGGGCTGGTCGTTCCACAGCAGATGCCATTGTGGAAGTTACATCTGCGATGAGCAGAGCCGAGGACCACAACCAATTTTCACGTCGTATAGTCCTCCTTGTGACTTAAGACGTGAAAAATGCGTTTAATTCGGCCAGATGGAGCGACATGCTTCAAGCTCTAGAGCAGGAATTTTGTGTTCCAGAATATCTGCTAGGACTGATCAGCGACTACCTTGACGACCGTACTGTACTCTTCGATACGGCTGAAGGACAAGGGAGTATCACGGTCTCTGGAGGTGCAGCGCAAGGTTCAATCCTTGGTCCCGACCTTTGGAATGCCGCATACGACAGTCTGTTGCGCTTAAACATGCCGGATGAGTCAATGCTGGTTGGATATGCGGACGACGTTGTCGTGCTGATAGCAGCGCGAAACATGGAGCTCGCCCAACTGAAGCTCAATCAAACCATGCGTTCCATCCTTTTTTGGATGGACAGCCGCGGACTGTCATTGGCATTGAGCAAGACGGAGGTCGTAGTGCTGACAAAAAGGAGGATGAACCTTGAGCTCCAGATGCGCATCGGCGAAGAAGAGGTGCAGACAAAGCGGGCGGTAAAATATCTCGGCATCATGATTGACAGCAGGCTAAATTACTTTGAGCAGATCAAGAAGACTGCTGACAGGGCCGCAAATGGTGTCATGACGCTGGCTCGAATGATGGCCAACATAGGTGGACCAAGATCGAGTCGGAGGCGGCTACTGATGTCTGCGGTCCAGTCAGTCTTGCTGTATGGTGCCGAGATATGGGGTCATGCTCTCGCGAAGGAGTGCTATCGGATAAGGTTGGGTCGGGTCCAAAGGCTGGCGGCGTTGCGAGTGGCGTCTGCTTACAGAACTGTCTCAGAGCCAGCTGTCCTGGTTATCGCTGGCGTCATTCCAATTGCACTACTTGCAAGGGAGCGTCAGGCAATATACCGGAGAAAGGCCGAAGAAAATATGGAGTCAGTGCAGCAGGAAGAGCGGAATCGCACGCTTCGGCAATGGCAGGAGAACTGGGAACTGGAGGAACGAGGGATATGGACGAGGCGGCTCATCGGGGAGGTTACCCCATGGGTAGAACGTCGACATGGAGAGGTAGATTACTACTTCACTCAGCTGCTGAGTGGACATGGATACTTTCGGCCCTATCTGCACAAGATGGGGAAGGCACGTTCAGCGGAGTGCATATATTGCCACATGCACGATGATGCTGAGCACACTTTTTCCATCTGTGAAAGGTGGGCTCGAGAGCGTATGCAGCTAAGGGAAGTTGTACCGCTGGTCTCTCCGGACACAGTGGTGGGCCACATTTTACAGAGTAGGGGAGCGTGGGACAGTTTGTCACTCTTTGCGCAGAAAATACTGCGGAAAAAGAAAGTGGACCTAGACACCACAGAGGTCCAACCTACAGACTTGGGCTAGGCAGCAGCCTTCAAGGCGAAGGCATTGGACCTAGCCCGAAGTAATGTGACAAACGGTTCCAGGCTAGTGTCCGTGGAGAGCGGGAGGTTTTTTTAGTCGGTATGCCCAATATGGGAGACTCCGACATTGTTGGACGCACGTCCGCCCTTCATCCATAAAGGATTTACCCTTCTAAAAAAAAAAAAAAAAAAAAAAAATTATTATTATTATTATTATTATTATTATTATTATTATTATTATTATTATTATTATTATTATTATTATTATTATTATTATTATTATTATTATTATTATTATTATTATTATTATTATTATTATTATTATTATTATTATTATTATTATTATTATTATTATTATTATTATTATTATTATTATTATTATTATTATTATTATTATTATTATTATTATTATTATTATTATTATTATTATTATTATTATTATTATTATTATTATTATTATTATTATTATTATTATTATTATTATTATTATTATTATTATTATTATTATTATTATTATTATTATTATTATTATTATTATTATTATTATTATTATTATTATTATTATTATTATTATTATTATTATTATTATTATTATTATTATTATTATTATTATTATTATTATTATTATTATTATTATTATTATTATTATTATTATTATTATTATTATTATTATTATTATTATTATTATTATTATTATTATTATTATTATTATTATTATTATTATTATTATTATTATTATTATTATTATTATTATTATTATTATTATTATTATTATTATTATTATTATTATTATTATTATTATTATTATTATTATTATTATTATTATTATTATTATTATTATTATTATTATTATTATTATTATTATTATTATTATTATTATTATTATTATTATTATTATTATTATTATTATTATTATTATTATTATTATTATTATTATTATTATTATTATTATTATTATTATTATTATTATTATTATTATTATTATTATTATTATTATTATTATTATTATTATTATTATTATTATTATTATTATTATTATTATTATTATTATTATTATTATTATTATTATTATTATTATTATTATTATTATTATTATTATTATTATTATTATTATTATTATTATTATTATTATTATTATTATTATTATTATTATTATTATTATTACATGGGAGGTAAAGGCTCGTATATGGTCTCAGACAAACGTTCTACCAACGGACGTCTTGAAAAAAACTGGGAAACGCCAACTGTAATTATCAGCTCTGCCAGCAAATCCTAATCTCACCTCCTCGAAGGTAGGTAACATAGTTATCTGCCGGGCACCTCCTGGTAACATACTTAGTATGGCTAACGAGATAGGGTAAAAGCGAATACTTGGCGCTCTAACTAAATAAAACAAGTTGGTGCAGGACGGGCGTGTATTACTCGTACAAGCGCGAAATGCTCGAAATCCAAGCGCGTCTGCATTCGTAGCGAGCGGCGACTTGGTCGGCGTCTGTACTCCATGTTAGGAGCGGCCGGAATTAAAAACGGAGATGAGTAACTCCATAAAGACTCAGTTTATAAATATGCAATGGATAAAACAATATATATATATATACCCCAGGTGGTAATCTAGCTATGCTAGAGAATCCATCCTCCAAGGAGGCCGATCCCACGGATTCTGGGGGGGATCGCTTATTGCTAAAAAATAAATCTGTGCCAAATGACCCGGCTAACAACCGGCACTTAGAGGTATGCGGGCCTCTAAGTGTTAAATATGTTACCGAAGAACAGAAGAAACAAAAGCAGCAACCAAAAATGGGAAGTTACCCATTTCAAAGAAGCAACAAAATAGTTCGTTCTCCAATTAAAGGAGCATCAGCCGAACTCACTAAATGCAGTAAGAAACTGATCATCATACCAGAAAAGACGGTAAATGGAGGAACGCCGAAAGAAGGTATACAGCATAGGAGAGTAAAATGCAGCATTAACCTCCTCAAATGGTAAGAAACGAGGCAGAGAGATCTATGCAGATGAGCATGGTCAAACCGACACCCCTCCTGTATACAAGAAAGGAAGAGAAGCAGAAGAAAGTGGTTGGACACTTGTGCAAACTAGAATTTCAGCGCAGCGACAACCCAGATTGAACGAAGGTAAAGTACTGCCAGGAAAAAAAGAAGCAGCCAAAGAACACGGAAGAGAAGAAGTAAGATGCCACACTCGGAAAAGCAGAAGAGTACAAGGCCCCGATCAGAAGCAAGCAATACTGATAAAACCCACCACAGGGAAGACTTACGCTGAAATCCTAAAGGAAATAAAAGGAAGAGTAAACCCTGAAAAAACAGAGATCGAAATCAGAGGAATCCGCAGAACTCAAAATGGGGATGTGCTGCTGGAAATGGGGAAAGGCCCGAAAGAAAAAGGTAAATTCACCAAGGAGTTACAGGAAGCTCTAGGGACTTCGGCTAGTGTAAGGAATCTCACATCAAAGACTGCGATAGAGATTAAAGACTTGGATTGTGTAACAACCATTGAGGAAGTTCAAAAGGCTATAAATAAGGAGTTAACGGAAGTTGTCGAATGCAAAATACATTTGACAGCACCAAATGGCAGGGAACAGATAACTGCGGTTGTAGTTATGGAAGAAAGCGATGCCAAAAAATTGCTGGTAACACGAAAATAAAAATTGGATGGATCAGATGCAGAATTAGGGAGAGAACAGAAGTTAAGCGATGCTACAAATGCCTTAACTTCGGCCACTTAAGGAGGCAATGCAAATATGAAGATCGTAGAGACTGCTGCTACAAGTGCGGACAAAAAGGACACACAGTCAAAAACTGTAAACAAAAGGCAAGGTGCTTTTTGTGTGCAGAAATAAAAGCAGAAAGTCTGGAGCACGTGTCAGGATCCGGTTTGTGTAGAGTGTTTCGAACTGCAGTTGAGGAGAGTAAAAAGCATAAAAATAATTAAGCTCTTACAAGGTAATTTGCACAGGAGCAAAACGGCCGATGATCTACTTTTACAGCTCGTCCGAGAAAAGAATATCGACGTAGTAATTATCAGCGAGCAGTACAAAAATAAAGATTATCAGAATTGGTTCTCGGATGTCACAAGTACAGCAGCCATCTGGGTAGTAAATCAAGGGAAAATACAAATTAACAGCCATGGAGCCGGAAATGGGTTTGTATGGATCACAAACGGCAAAGAAACAATAATAAGCTGTTACCTAACTCCAAATCAAACGGCACAGGAATATCGACAGAAAATGGAGCAATTAGAAGATAAGATAATAGAACTAGGAGGAAATGTAGTATTCGCCGGTGACTTCAATGCTAAAGCAGTGGAGTGGGGATTGCCAGTTACAGATAACAGGGGAAGGCAAATTTTGGAAATGGTAGCAAGACAAAATTTAATTGTGTTAAACTCAGGAAATACCAGCACATTCAGGAGACCCGGGTACACCGGAACTATACCCGATATATCCCTAGCAACAGAAGAACTTGCTAACAACATAGAAAACTGGATGGTTCTAGAGGATTATACTGGCAGCGATCATCAGTATATACAATTCGAAATATGCACGAGAAGGAGAGAAAGAAGTCGCAACAACCAGCGAGAAGGTACATGGAACGTCAATAAGCTGGATAAAGAAAAAATGGCCGATGTAATAAGGAGAAATCTAGAAAGAGTAATGCAAGTGCCACAGAACGAAACAGGCAGAGAACGAGCAAAAGCAGTGGTGAAAGTTACTATGGACACCATCGCAAGAGCTTGTGAAGAATCAATGCCCAAGAAGTTGTTGGGCAAAAAAATGTTTGCGTCTCCGCCGCATAGCACAGCGACAGAGAAATGGAGCAGCAGAAACAAGCAAACTAGAGGAATATAGAATAGCAAGAAAAACGCTCCGAATTATAATAAAGAAGAGTAAAATGAAAAACTGGAAAAGTTTGTGTGAAGAAATAAACAATGATCCCTGGGGACTTGGATACAAAATTGTAATGAAAAGAATCAGAGCACCAACATCAGAAAATCAGCTAGAAGCGGACGTTATGGAAAATATTGTAAACACACTTTTCCCTACACACCCTAGAAGAAATGTATTGCAGAGGCACGAAGAACCAGGAGAAGCCCCAATTTTTACACAAATAGAACTAGAAGATGCAGTAAAATCTATGAAAAACAAGAAAGCCCCCGGACCTGATAGAATACCAGCAGAGGTCATCAAATTAGTAGCTTCGATTAGTCCACAAATGATGCTGAATATGTATAATTGCTGCCTAAAAGAAGGAGTATTCAGCAAAAGGTGGAAAGAAGCAAGACTGGTTTTAATTGACAAAGCTAAAGGAGTAAGAGGAGCAGCATCGTCATATAGGCCACTATGTATGTTAGATACGGCCGGGAAACTCTTCGAAAGGTTAATAAAAACAAGACTGCAAGCAGCAATTCATACAGCTGGTTGATTAGCCAACACACAGTTCGGGTTCAGAAAGGGAAGGTCGACCGTTGACGCTATCAAGGTGGTAACAGAAACTGCGGAAGCCACACGAATGGAAACACATCACTCGAGGAAAATAGTTCTACTTGTTACCTTGGATGTCAAAAATGCCTTTAATTCGGCAAGATGGACTGACATCATAGACGCATTACAAAATAAGTTCACTATACCTACGTACCTTCGGAAAGTTATAATGGATTACTTAAGCGAGCGAAGATTGATATACAACACGGTAGATGGAAAGAGGATAAAGGATCTTACAGCAGGAGTAGCACAAGGATCAATACTAGGACCAGAACTATGGAATGTTCTGTACAACAGTCTATTATGTATGGAAATGCCTGAAAATATACAGCTAGTAGGTTACGCTGATGATATAGCAGCTATTATAACGGCACGGGATATAGCAGAATCACAGATTAGGCTGAATCAAGTTATGAGAAGAGTGTATAGTTGGATGAGGGAACATAGATTAGAATTAGCAACGGCAAAAACAGAAATCGTTATGTGAACTAAGAAAAGAATACCAACTATAATTCCAATGCAAGTAGGTCCAGAAACAATAATGACCAAAGAATCAGCAAATTACTTAGGAGTTACTATTGATACAAGGCTAACATTTTGGCAACAAATCCAAAAAGTAGCAGATAAAGCAGCAGAAGCTACAATCAAGCTAAGCAAACTTATGGCAAACATTGGAGGACCCAAACCAGAAAAAAGACGAATCATTATGAAAACCGCAGAATCAATCCTTCTATACGGAGCTGAAATCTGGGCACATGCGATGGACAAGAGGTATTGTAAAAAACGCATAGCAGCGGTGCAACGAAGAGGGGCTCTCCGAGTCGCGTGCTCCTATCGAACAGTTTCGCATTCGGCGGTCATGGTAATCGCGGGCGTGATTCCGATTAATCTGCTAGTGCAAGAACGAAAAAATATATATATAAGGGATCAAGCAACGAGCCGAGATGTCATTGTAGAAGAGGAAAGAAGGTACACGATGCCAAGATGGCAAGAACACTGGAGTAATGATCAGCACGGGCGATGGACGGCTAGATTAATCCTATAAGTAGAAGTCTGGTTTAACCGACACCATGGAGAAGTAAATTTTTACATCACTCAGTTCCTATCAGGCCACGGATATTTTCGATCCTACCTCTACAAGATGGGCAAAGTAAACAATCCAGGATGCAGTCACTGCAGCGCAACACATGACACAGCGCATCACACTTTTTTCGAATGTGATTTAGCAGAAACAGAAAGAGAATCTTTAATAGTAGCAGTAGGAGAATTAACATCAGAAAATAAAATCTCTGTAATGCTTGAACACCAAGAAAAATGGAATGCAATAGCTAAATACATAGAATTAATACTACGCAGGAAGAAACAGCTCAGATATTTAGAGGACCTAGAAGAAGAATCATAAAAGAAAATTAAAAAATGAACAAGCACGGCCCAACTTGAAGTAATGCGAAAGCGGTTCCGGGTTGGTTTCACCGTGGGAAAAGGAGGTGGTGTATTTGGTGAGTAGACCGAACAAGATCATGGGAGTCTCACATACCCTTGAAGTGCGGACCCTTCTAGATATCTATAAAAGGTCAAAGGTACCACCGACCTACGGAAAAAAAAAAAAAAAAATTATTATTATTATTATTATTATTATTATTATTATTATTATTATTATTATTATTATTATTATTATTATTATTATTATTATTATTATTATTATTATTATTATTATTATTATTATTATTATTATTATTATTATTATTATTATTATTATTATTATTATTATTATTATTATTATTATTATTATTATTATTATTATTATTATTATTATTATTATTATTATTATTATTATTATTATTATTATTATTATTATTATTATTATTATTATTGGGAGGTAAAGGCTGGTATATGGTCTCAGACAAACGTTCTACCAACGGACGTCTTGAAAAAAACTGGGAAACGCCTACTGTAATTATCAGCTCTGCCAGCAAATCCTAATCTCACCTCCTCGAAGGTAGGTAACATAGTTATCTGCCGGGCACCTCCTGGTAACATACTTAGTATGGCTAACGAGATAGGGTAAAAGCGAATATTTGGCGCTCTAACTAAATAAAACAAGTTGGTGCAGGACGGGCGTGTATTACTCGTACAAGCGCGAAATGCTCGAAATCCAAGCGCGTCTGTATTCGTAGCGAGCGGCGACTTGGTCGGCGTCTGTACTCCATGTTAGGAGCGGCCGGAATTAAAAACGGAGATTAGTAACTCCATAAAGACTCAGTTTATAAATATGCAATGGATAAAACAATATATATAAATACCCCAGGTGGTAATCTAGCTATGCTAGAGAATCCATCCTCCAAGGAGGCCGATCCCACGGATTCTGGGGGGGATCGCTTATTGCTAAAAAATAAATCTGTGCCAAATGACCCGGCTAGCAACCGGCGCTTAGAGGTATGCGGGCCTCTAAGTGTTAAATATGTTACCGAAGATCAGAAGAAACAAAAGCAGCAACCAAAAATGGAAAGTTACCCATTTCAAAGAAGCAACAAAATAGTTCGTTCTCCAATTAAAGGAGCATCAGCCGAACTCACTAAATGCAGTAAGAAACTGATCATCATACCAGAAAAGACGGTAAATGGAGGAACGCCGAAAGAAGGTATACAGCATAGGAGAGTAAAATGCAGCATTAACCTCCTCAAATGGTAAGAAACGAGGCAGAGAGATCTATGCAGATGAGCATGGTCAAACCGACACCCCTCCTGCATACAAGAAAGGAAGAGAAGCAGAAGAAAGTGGTTGGACACTTGTGCAAACTAGAATTTCAGCGCAGCGACAACCCAGATCGAACGAAGGTAAAGTACTGCCAGGAAAAAAAGAAGCAGCGAGTGGCCAAAGAACACGGAAGAGAAGAAGTAAGATGCCACACTCGGAAAAGCAGAAGAGTACAAGGCCCCGATCAGAAGCAATACTGATAAAACCCACCACAGGGAAGACTTACGCTGAAATCCTAAAGGAAATAAAAGGAAGGGTAAACCTTGAAAAAACAGAGATCGAAATCAGAGGAATCCGCAGAACTCAAAATGGGGATGTGCTGCTGGAAATGTGGAAAGGCCCGAAAGAAAAAGGTAAATTCACCAAGGAGTTACAGGAAGCTCTAGGGACTTCGGCTAGTGTAAGGAATCTCACATCAAAGACTGCGATAGAGATTAAAGACTTGGATTGTGTAACAACCATTGAGGAAGTTCAAAAGGCTATAAATTAGGAATTAACGGAAGTTGTCGAACGCAAAATACATTTGACAGCACCAAATGGCAGGGAACAGATAACTGCGGTTGTAGTTATGGAAGAAAGCGATGCCAAAAAATTACTGGTAACATCGAAAATAAAAATTGGATGGATCAGATGCAGAATTAGGGAGAGAACAGAAGTTAAGCGATGCTACAAATGCCTTAACTTCGGCCACTTAAGGAGGCAATGCAAATATGAAGATCGTAGAGACTGCTGCTACAAGTGCGGACAAAAAGGACACACAGTCAAAAACTGTAAACAAAAGGCAAGGTGCTTTTTGTGTGCAGAAATAAAAGCAGAAAGTCTGGAGCACGTGTCAGGATCCGGTTTGTGTAGAGTGTTTCGAACTGCACTTGAGGAGAGTAAAAAGCATAAAAATAATTAAGCTCTTACAAGGTAATTTGCACAGGAGCAAAACGGCCGATGATCTACTTTTACAGCTCGTCCGAGAAAAGAATATCGACGTAGTAATTATCAGCGAGCAGTACAAAAATAAAGATTATCAGAATTGGTTCTCGGATGTCACAAGTACAGCAGCCATCTGGGTAGTAAATCAAGGGAAAATACAACAGCCATGGAGCCGGAAATGGGTTTGTATGGATCACAAACGGCAAAGAAACAATAATAAGCTGTTATCTAACTCCAAATCAAACGGCACAGGAATATCGACAGAAAATGGAGCAATTAGAAGATAAGATAATAGAACTAGGAGGAAATGTAGTAGTCGCCGGTGACTTCAATGCTAAAGCAGTGAAGTGGGGATTGCCAGTTACAGATAACAGGGGAAGGCAAATTTTGGAAATGGTAGCAACACAAAATTTAATTGTGTTAAACTCAGGAAATACCAGCACATTCAGGAGACCCGGGTACACCGAAACTATACCCGATATATCCCTAGCAACAGAAGAACTTGCTAACAACATAGAAAACTGGATGGTTCTAGAGGATTATACTGGCAGCGATCATCAGTATATACAATTCGAAATATGCACGAGTAGGAGAGTAAGAAATCGCAACAACCAGCGAGAAGGTACATGGAACGTCAATAAGCTGGATAAAGAAAAAATGGCCGGTGTAATAAGGAGAAATCTAGAAAGAGTAACGCAAGTGCCACAGAACGAAACAGGCATAGAACGAGCAGACGCAGTGGTGAAAGTTACTATGGACACCATCGCAAGAGCTTGTGAAGAATCAATGCCCAAGAAGTTTGGAAATAGAAATAGATGCCCTGTATACTGGTGGACAGAAGAAATAGCGGAATTGAGAAGAAAATGTTTGCGTCTCCGCCGCATAGCACAGCGACAGAGAAATGGAGCAGCAGAAACAAGCAAACTAGAGGAATATAGAATAGCGAGAAAAATGCTCCGAATTATAATAAAGAAGAGTAAAATGAAAAACTGGAAAAGTTTGTGTGAAGAAGTAAACAATGATCCCTGGGGACTTGGATACAAAATGAAAAGAATGAGAGCACCAGCATCAGAAAATCAGCTAGAAGCGGACGTTATGGAAAATATTGTAAACACACTTTTCCCTACACACCCTAGAAGAAATGTATTGCAGAGGCACGAAGAACCAAGAGAAGCCCCAATTTTTGCACAAATAGAACTAGAAGATGCAGTAAAATGTATGAAAAACAAGAAAGCCCCCGGACCTGATAGAATACCAGCAGAGGTCATCAAATTAGTAGCTTCGAATAATCCACAAATGATGCTGAATATGTATAATTGCTGCCTAAAAGAAGGAGTATTCAGCAAAAGGTGGAAAGAAGCAAGACTGGTTTTAATTGACAAAGCTAAAGGAGTAAGAGGAGCAGCATCGTCATACAGGCCACTATGTATGTTAGATACGGCCGGGAAACTCTTCGAAAAGTTAATAAAAACAAGACTGCAAGCAGCAATTCATACAGTTGGTCGATTAGCGAACACACAGTTCGGGTTCAGAAAGGGAAGGTCGACCGTTGACGCTATCAAAGTGGTAACAGAAACTGCGGAAGCCACACGAATGGAAACACATCACTCGAGGAAAATAGTTCTACTTGTTACCTTGGATGTCAAAAATGCCTTTAATTCGGCAAGATGGACTGACATCATAGACGCATTACAAAATAAGTTTACTATACCTACGTACCTTCTGAAAGTTCTAATAGATTACTTAAGCGAGCGAAGAGTGATATACAACACGGTAGATGGAAAGAGGATAAAGGATCTTACGGCAGGAGTAGCACAAGGATCAATACTAGGACCAGAACTATGGAATGTTCTGTACAACAGTCTATTATGTATGGAAAAGCCTGAAAATATACAGTTAGTAGGTTATGCTGATGATATAGCAGCTATTATAACGGCACGGGATATAGCAGAATCACAGATTAGGCTGAATCAAGTTATGAGAAGAGTGTATAGTTGGATGAGGGAACATAGATTAGAATTAGCAACGGCAAAAACAGAAATCGTTATGTTAACTAAGAAAAGAATACCAACTATAATTCCAATGCAAGTAGGTCCAGAAACAATAACGACCAAAGAATCAGCAAATTACTTAGGAGTTACTATTGATACAAGGCTAACATTTTGGCAACAAATCCAAAAAGTAGCAGATAAAGCAGCAGAAGCTACAATCAAGATAAGCAAACTTATGGCAAACATTGGAGGACCCAAACCAGGAAAAAGACGAATCATTATGAAAACCGCAGAATCAATCCTTCTATACGGAGCTGAAATCTGGGCACATGCGATGGACAAGAGGTATTGTAAAAAACGCATAGCAGCGGTGCAACGAAGAGGGGCTCTCCGAGTCGCGTGCTCCTATCGAACAGTTTCACATTCGGCGGTCATGGTAATCGCGGGCGTGATTCCCATTGATTTGCTAGCGCAAAAACGAAGAAATATATATATAAGGGTTCAAGCAACGAGCCGAGATGCCATTGTAGCAGAGGAAAGAAGGTACACGATGACAAGATGGCAAGAACACTGGAGTAATGATCAGCACGGGCGATGGACGGCTAGATTAATCCCACAAGTAGAAGTCTGGTTTAACCGACACCATGGAGAAGTAAATTTTTACATCACTCAGTTCCTATCAGGCCACGGATATTTTCGATCCTGCCTCTACAAGATGGGCAAAGTAAACAATCCAGGATGCAGTCACTGCAGCGCAACACATGACACAGCGCATCACACTTTTTTCGAATGTGATTTAGCAGAAACAGAAAGAGAATCTTTAATAGTAGCAGTAGGAGAATTAACATCAGAAAATATAATTTCTGTAATGCTTGAAAACCAAGAAAAATGGAATGCAATAGCTAAATACATAGAATTAATACTACGCAGGAAGAAACAGCTCAGATATTTAGAGGACCTAGAAGAAGAATCATAAAAGAAAATTAAAAAATAGGAACAAGCACGGCCCAACTTGAAGTAATGCGAAAGCGGTTCCGGGTTGGTTTCACCGTGGGAAAAGGAGGTGGTGTATTTGGTGAGTAGACCGAACAAGATCATGGGACTCTCACATACCCTTGAAGTGCGGACCCTTCAAGATACCTATAAAAGGTTTTCACCACCGACCTACGGAAAAAATTATTATTATTATTATTATCATTATTATTATTATTATTATTATTATTATTATTATTATTAATATTATTATTATTATTATTATTATTATTATTATTATTATTATTATTATTATTATTATTATTATTATTATTATTATTATTATTATTATTATTATTATTATTATTATTATTATTATTATTATTATTATTATTATTATTATTATTATTATTATTATTATTATTATTATTATTATTATTATTATTATTATTATTATTATTATTATTATTATTATTATTATTATTATTATTATTATTATTATTATTATTATTATTATTATTATTATTATTATTATTATTATTATTATTATTATTATTATTATTATTATTATTATTATTATTATTATTATTATTATTATTATTATTATTATTATTATTATTATTATTATTATTATTATTATCATTATTATTATTATTATTATTATTATTATTGGGAGGTAAAGGCTGGTATATGGTCTCAGACAAACGTTCTACCAACGGACGTCTTGAAAAAAACTGGGAAACGCCTACTGTAATTATCAGCTCTGCCAGCAAATCCTAATCTCACCTCCTCGAAGGTAGGTAACATAGTTATCTGCCGGGCACCTCCTGGTAACATACTTAGTAAATACTTTATAAATAAAACAAGTTGGTGCAGGACGGGCGTGTATTACTCGTACAAGCGCGAAATGCTCGAAATCCAAGCGCGTCTGTATTCGTAGCGAGCCTCGACTTGGTCGGCGTCTGTACTCCATGTTAGGAGCGGCCGGAATTAAAAACGGAGATTAGTAACTCCATAAAGACTCAGTTTATAAATATGCAATGGATAAAACAATATATATAAATACCCCAGGTGGTAATCTAGCTATGCTAGAGAATCCATCCTCCAAGGAGGCCGATCCCACGGATTCTGGGGGGGATCGCTTATTGCTAAAAAATAAATCTGTGCCAAATGACCCGGCTAGCAACCGGCGCTTAGAGGTATGCGGGCCTCTAAGTGTTAAATATATTACCGAAGATCAGAAGAAACAAAAGCAGCAACCAAAAATGGAAAGTTACCCATTTCAAAGAAGCAACAAAATAGTTCGTTCTCCAATTAAAGGAGCATCAGCCGAACTCACTAAATGCAGTAAGAAACTGATCATCATACCAGAAAAGACGGTAAATGGAGGAACGCCGAAAGAAGGTATACACAAATTATCAGTTTCCCAAATTGAAACATCAAGGAAAATCCCTGAAGATATGGAGGAACAGCAACTTCAGAAAATACAACATCTGACAGAAATCATGCTGCAAGCTGCTGCCAAGCAGAAAAACATTAGTATGGACATCAAAAATGGCTTAATAAAGTTACAGGAAGCGATAGAAGTAATTTTCGAAGGCAGAACCCAAAGGAAGGAACAAACGAAAAATACCAGCGAAATCCCCAGCATAGGAGAGTAAAATGCAGCATTAACCTCCTCAAATGGTAAGAAACGAGGCAGAGAGATCTATGCAGATGAGCATGGTCAAACCGACACCCCTCCTGCATACAAGAAAGGAAGAGAAGCAGAAGAAAGTGGTTGGACACTTGTGCAAACTAGAATTTCAGCGCAGCGACAACCCAGATCGAACGAAGGTAAAGTACTGCCAGGAAAAAAAGAAGCAGCGAGTGGCCAAAGAACACGGAAGAGAAGAAGTAAGATGCCACACTCGGAAAAGCAGAAGAGTACAAGGCCCCGATCAGAAGCAATACTGATAAAACCCACCACAGGGAAGACTTACGCTGAAATCCTAAAGGAAATAAAAGGAAGGGTAAACCCTGAAAAAACAGAGATCGAAATCAGAGGAATCCGCAGAACTCAAAATGGGGATGTGCTGCTGGAAATGGGGAAAGGCCCGAAAGAAAAAGGTAAATTCACCAAGGAGTTACAGGAAGCTCTAGGGACTTCGGCTAGTGTAAGGAATCTCACATCAAAGACTGCGATAGAGATTAAAGACTTGGATTGTGTAACAACCATTGAGGAAGTTCAAAAGGCTATAAATAAGGAATTAACGGAAGTTGTCGAATGCAAAATACATTTGACAGCACCAAATGGCAGGGAACAGATAACTGCGGTTGTAGTTATGGAAGAAAGCGATGCCAAAAAATTACTGGTAACATCGAAAATAAAAATTGGATGGATCAGATGCAGAATTAGGGAGAGAACAGAAGTTAAGCGATGCTACAAATGCCTTAACTTCGGCCACTTAAGGAGGCAATGCAAATATGAAGATCGTAGAGACTGCTGCTACAATTGCGGACAAAAAGGACACACAGTCAAAAACTGTAAACAAAAGGCAAGGTGCTTTTTGTGTGCAGAAATAAAAGCAGAAAGTCTGGAGCACGTGTCAGGATCCGGTTTGTGTAGAGTGTTTCGAACTGCACTTGAGGAGAGTAAAAAGCATAAAAATAATTAAGCTCTTACAAGGTAATTTGCACAGGAGCAAAACGGCCGATGATCTACTTTTACAGCTCGTCCGAGAAAAGAATATCGACGTAGTAATTATCAGCAAGCAGTACAAAAATAAAGATTATCAGAATTGGTTCTCGGATGTCACAAGTACAGCAGCCATCTGGGTAGTAAATCAAGGGAAAATACAACAGCCATGGAGCCGGAAATGGGTTTGTATGGATCACAAACGGCAAAGAAACAATAATAAGCTGTTATCTAACTCCAAATCAAACGGCACAGGAATATCGACAGAAAATGGAGCAATTAGAAGATAAGATAATAGAACTAGGAGGAAATGTAGTAGTCGCCGGTGACTTCAATGCTAAAGCAGTGGAGTGGGGATTGCCAGTTACAGATAACAGGGGAAGGCAAATTTTGGAAATGGTAGCCAGACAAAATTTAATTGTGTTAAACTCAGGAAATACCAGCACATTCAGGAGACCCGGGTACACCGAAACTATACCCGATATATCCCTAGCAACAGAAGAACTTGCTAACAACATAGAAAACTGGATGGTTCTAGAGGATTATACTGGCAGCGATCATCAGTATATACAATTCGAAATATGCACGAGTAGGAGAGTAAGAAATCGCAACAACCAGCGAGAAGGTACATGGAACGTCAATAAGCTGGATAAAGAAAAAATGGCCGGTGTAATAAGGAGAAATCTAGAAAGAGTAATGCAAGTGCCACAGAACGAAACAGGCAGAGAACGAGCAGACGCAGTGGTGAAAGTTACTATGGACACCATCGCAAGAGCTTGTGAAGAATCAATGCCCAAGAAGTTTGGAAATAGAAACAGATGCCCTGTATACTGGTGGACAGAAGAAATAGCGGAATTGAGAAGAAAATGTTTGCGTCTCCGCCGCATAGCACAGCGACAGAGAAATGGAGCAGCAGAAACAAGCAAACTAGAGGAATATAGAATAGCGAGAAAAATGCTCCGAATTATAATAAAGAAGAGTAAAATGAAAAACTGGAAAAGTTTGTGTGAAGAAGTAAACAATGATCCCTGGGGACTTGGATACAAAATTGTAATGAAAAGAATCAGAGCACCAGCATCAGAAAATCAGCTAGAAGCGGACGTTATGGAAAATATTGTAAACACACTTTTCCCTACACACCCTAGAAGAAATGTATTGCAGAGGCACGAAGAACCAAGAGAAGCCCCAATTTTTGCACAAATAGAACTAGAAGATGCAGTAAAATGTATGAAAAACAAGAAAGCCCCCGGACCTGATAGAATACCAGCAGAGGTCATCAAATTAGTAGCTTCGAATAATCCACAAATGATGCTGAATATGTATAATTGCTGCCTAAAAGAAGGAGTATTAAGCAAAAGGTGGAAAGAAGCAAGACTGGTTTTAATTGACAAAGCTAAAGGAGTAAGAGGAGCAGCATCGTCATACAGGCCACTATGTATGTTAGATACGGCCGGGAAACTCTTCGAAAGGTTAATAAAAACAAGACTGCAAGCAGCAATTCATACAGTTGGTGGATTAGCGAACACACAGTTCGGGTTCAGAATGGGAAGGTCGACCGTTGACGCTATCAAAGTGGTAACAGAAACTGCGGAAGCCACACGAATGGAAACACATCACTCGAGGAAAATAGTTCTACTTGTTACCTTGGATGTCAAAAATGCCTTTAATTCGGCAAGATGGACTGACATCATAGACGCATTACAAAATAAGTTTACTATACCTACGTACCTTCTGAAAGTTCTAATAGATTACTTAAGCGAGCGAAGATTGATATACAACACGGTAGATGGAAAGAGGATAAAGGATCTTACGGCAGGAGTAGCACAAGGATCAATACTAGGACCAGAACTATGGAATGTTCTGTACAACAGTCTATTATGTATGGAAATGCCTGAAAATATACAGTTAGTAGGTTATGCTGATGATATAGCAGCTATTATAACGGCACGGGATATAGCAGAATCACAGATTAGGCTGAATCAAGTTATGAGAAGAGTGTATAGTTGGATGAGGGAACATAGATTAGAATTAGCAACGGCAAAAACAGAAATCGTTATGTTAACTAAGAAAAGAATACCAACTATAATTCCAATGCAAGTAGGTCCAGAAACAATAATGACCAAAGAATCAGCAAATTACTTAGGAGTTACTATTGATACAAGGCTAACATTTTGGCAAAACAAATCCAAAAAGTAGCAGATAAAGCAGCAGAAGCTACAATCAAGCTAAGCAAACTTATGGCAAACATTGGAGGACCCAAACCAGGAAAAAGACGAATCATTATGAAAACCGCAGAATCAATCCTTCTATACGGAGCTGAAATCTGGGCACATGCGATGGACAAGAGGTATTGTAAAAAACGCATAGCAGCGGTGCAACGAAGAGGGGCTCTCCGAGTCGCGTGCTCCTATCGAACAGTTTCACATTCGGCGGTCATGGTAATCGCGGGCGTGATTGCCATTGATTTGCTAGCGCAAAAACGAAGAAATATATATATAAGGGTTCAAGCAACGAGCCGAGATGCCATTGTAGCAGAGGAAAGAAGGTACACGATGACAAGATGGCAAGAACACTGGAGTAATGATCAGCACGGGCGATGGACGGCTAGATTAATCCCACAAGTAGAAGTCTGGTTTAACCGACACCATGGAGAAGTAAATTTTTACATCACTCAGTTCCTATCAGGCCACGGATATTTTCGATCCTACCTCTACAAGATGGGCAAAGTAAACAATCCAGGATGCAGTCACTGCAGCGCAACACATGACACAGCGCATCACACTTTTTTCGAATGTGATTTAGCAGAAACAGAAAGAGAATCTTTAATAGTAGCAGTAGGAGAATTAACATCAGAAAATATAATTTCTGTAATGCTTGAAAACCAAGAAAAATGGAATGCAATAGCTAAATACATAGAATTAATACTACGCAGGAAGAAACAGCTCAGATATTTAGAGGACCTAGAAGAAGAATCATAAAAGAAAATTAAAAAATAGGAACAAGCACGGTCCAACTTGAAGTAATGCGAAAGCGGTTCCGGGTTGAGTTCACCGTGGGAAAAGGAGGTGGTGTATTTGGTGAGTAGACCGAACAAGATCATGGGACTCTCACATACCCTTGAAGAGCGGACCCTTCAAGATACCTATAAAAGGTTTTCACCACCGACCTACGGAAAAAATTATTATTATTATTATTATTATCATTATTATTATTATTATTATTATTATTATTATTATTATTAATATTATTATTATTATTATTATTATTATTATTATTATTATTATTATTATTATTATTATTATTACTATTATTATTATTATTATTATTATTATTATTATTATTATTATTATTATTATTATTATTATTATTATTATTATTATTATTATTATTATTATTATTATTATTATTATTATTATTATTATTATTATTATTATTATTATTATTATTATTATTATTATTATTATTATTATTATTATTATTATTATTATTATTATTATTATTATTATTATTATTATTATTATTATTATTATTATTATTATTATTATTATTATTATTATTATTATTATTATTATTATTATTATTATTATTATTATTATTATTATTATTATTATTATTATTATTATTATTATTATTATTATTATTATTATTATTATTATTATTATTATTATTATTATTATTATTATTATTATTATTATTATTATTATTATTATTATTATTATTATTATTATTATTATTATTATTATTATTATTATTATTATTATTATTATTATTATTATTATTATTATTATTATTATTATTATTATTATTATTATTATTATTATTATTATTATTATTATTATTATTATTATTATTATTATTATTATTATTATTATTATTATTATTATTATTATTATTATTATTATTATTATTATTATTATTATTATTATTATTATTATTATTATTATTATTATTATTATTATTATTATTATTATTATTATTATTATTATTATTATTATTATTATTATTATTATTATTATTATTATTATTATTATTATTATTATTATTATTATTATTATTATTATTATTATTATTATTATTATTATTATTATCATTATTATTATTATTATTATTATTATTATTATTGGGAGGTAAAGGCTGGTATATGGTCTCAGACAAACGTTCTACCAACGGACGTCTTGAAAAAAACTGGGAAACGCCTACTGTAATTATCAGCTCTGCCAGCAAATCCTAATCTCACCTCCTCGAAGGTAGGTAACATAGTTATCTGCCGGGCACCTCCTGGTAACATACTTAGTATGGCTAACGAGATAGGGTAAAAGCGAATATTTGGCGCTCTAACTAAATAAAACAAGTTGGTGCAGGACGGGCGTGTATTACTCGTACAAGCGCGAAATGCTCGAAATCCAAGCGCGTCTGTATTCGTAGCGAGCGGCGACTTGGTCGGCGTCTGTACTCCATGTTAGGAGCGGCCGGAATTAAAAACGGAGATGAGTAACTCCATAAAGACTCAGTTTATAAATATGCAATGGATAAAACAATATATATAAATACCCCAGGTGTAATCTAGCTATGCTAGAGAATCCATCCTCCAAGGAGGCCGATCCCACGGATTCTGGGGGGGATCGCTTATTGCTAAAAAATAAATCTGTGCCAAATGACCCGGCCAGCAACCGGCGCTTAGAGGTATGCGGGCCTCTAAGTGTTAAATATGTTACCGAAGAACAGAAGAAACAAAAGCAGCAACCAAAAATGGGAAGTTACGTATTTCAAGGAAGCAACAAAATAGTTCGTTCTCCAATTAAAGGAGCATCAGCCGAACTCACTAAATGCAGTAAGAAACTGATCATCATACCAGAAAAGACGGTAAATGGAGGAACGCCGAAAGAAGGTATACACAAATTATCAGTTTCCCAAATTGAAACATCAAGGAAAATCCCTGAAGATATGGAGGAACAGCAACTTCAGAAAATACAACATCTGACAGAAATCATGCTGCAAGCTGCTGTCAAGCAGAAAAACATTAGTATGGACATCAAAAATGGCCTAATAAAGTTACAGGAAGCGATAGAAGTAATTTTCGAAGGCAGAACCCAAAGGAAGGAACAAACGAAAAATACCAGCGAAATCCCCAGCATAGGAGAGTAAAATGCAGCATTAACCTCCTCAAATGGTAAGAAACGAGGCAGAGAGATCTATGCAGATGAGCATGGTCAAACCGACACCCCTCCTGCATACAAGAAAGGAAGAGAATCAGAAGAAAGTGGTTGGACACTTGTGCAAACTAGAATTTCAGCGCAGCGACAACCCAGATCGAACGAATGTAAAGTACTGCCAGGAAACAAAGAAGCAGCGAGTAGCCAAAGAACACGGAAGAGAAGAAGTAAGACGACACACTCGGAAAAGCAGAAGAGTACAAGGCCCCGATCAGAAGCAATACTGATAAAACCCACCACAGGGAAGACTTACGCTGAAATCCTAAAGGAAATAAAAGGAAGGGTAAACCCTGAAAAAACAGAGATCGAAATCAGAGGAATCCGCAGAACTCAAAATGGGGATGTGCTGCTGGAAATGGGGAAAGGCCCGAACGAAAAAGGTAAATTCACCAAGGAGTTACAGGAAGCTCTAGGGACTTCGGCTAGTGTAAGGAATCTCACATCAGAGACTGCGATAGAGATTAAAGACTTGGATTGTGTAACAACCATTGAGGAAGTTCAAAAGGCTATAAATAAGGAATTAACGGAAGTTGTCGAATGCAAAATACATTTGACAGCACCAAATGGCAGGGAACAGATAACTGCGGTTGTAGTTATGGAAGAAAGCGATGCCAAAAAATTACTGGTAACATCGAAAATAAAAATTGGATGGATCAGATGCAGAATTAGGGAGAGAACAGAAGTTAAGCGATGCTACAAATGCCTTAACTTCGGCCACTTAAGAGAGGCAATGAAAATATGAAGATCGTAGAGACTGCTGCTACAAGTGCGGACAAAAAGGACACACAGTCAAAAACTGTAAACAAAAGGCAAGGTGCTTTTTGTGTGCAGAAATAAAAGCAGAAAGTCTGGAGCACGTGTCAGGATCCGGTTTGTGTAGAGTGTTTCGAACTGCACTTGAGGAGAGTAAAAAGCATAAAAATAATTAAGCTCTTACAAGGTAATTTGCACAGGAGCAAAACGGCCGATGATCTACTTTTACAGCTCGTCCGAGAAAAGAATATCGACGTAGTAATTATCAGCGAGCAGTACAAAAATAAAGATTATCAGAATTGGTTCTCGGATCTCACAAGTACAGCAGCCATCTGGGTAGTAAATCAAGGGAAAATACAAATTAACAGCCATGGAGCCGGAAATGGGTTTGTATGGATCACAAACGGCAAAGAAACAATAATAAGCTGTTACCTAACTCCAAATCAAACGACACAGGAATATCGACAGAAAATGGAGCAATTAGAAGATAAGATAATAGAACTAAGAGGAAATGTAGTAGTCGCCCGTGACTTCAATGCTAAAGCAGTGGAGTGGGGATTGCCAGTTACAGATAACAGGGGAAGGCAAATTTTGGAAATGGTAGCAACACAAAATTTAATTGTGTTAAACTCAGGAAATACCAGCACATTCAGGAGACCCGGGTACACCGAAACTATACCCGATATATCCCTAGCAACAGAAGAACTTGCTAACAACATAGAAAACTGGATGGTTCTAGAGGATTATACTGGTAGCGATCATCAGTATATACAATTCGAAATTTGCACGAGAAGGAGAGAAAGAAATCGCAACAACCAGCGAGAAGGTACATGGAACGTCAATAAGCTGGATAAAGAAAAAATGGCCGGTGTAATAAGGAGAAATCTAGAAAGAGTAATGCAAGTGCCACAGAACGAAACAGACAGAGAACGAGCAGAAGCAGTGGTGAAAGTTACTATGGACACCATCGCAAGAGCCTGTGAAGAATCAATGCCCAAGAAGTTTGGAAATAGAAACAGATGCCCTGTATACTGGTGGACAGAAGAAATAGCGGAATTGAGAAGAAAATGTTTGCGTCTCTGCCGCATAGCACAGCGACAGAGAAATGGAGCAGCAGAAACAAGCAAACTAGTGGAATATAGAATAGCGAGAAAAACGCTCCGAATTATAATAAAGAAGAGTAAAATGAAAAAGTGGAAAAGTTTGTGTGAAGAAATAAACAATGATCCCTGGGGACTTGGATACAAAATTGTAATGAAAAGAATCAGAGCACCAGCATCAGAAAATCAGCTAGAAGCGGACGTTATGGAAAATATTGTAAACACACTTTTCCCTACACACCCTAGAAGAAATGTATTGCAGAGGCACGAAGAACCAAGAGAAGCCCCAATGTTTGCACAAATAGAACTAGAAGATGCAGTAAAATGTATGAAAAACAAGAAAGCTCACGGATCTGATAGAATACCAGCAGAGGTCATCAAATTAGTAGCTTCGAATAATCCACAAATGATGCTGAATATGTATAATTGCTGCCTAAAAGAAGGAGTATTCAGCAAAAGGTGGAAAGAAGCAAGACTGGTTTTAATTGACAAAGCTAAAGGAGTAAGAAGAGCAGCATCGTCATACAGGCCATTATGTATGTTAGATACGGCCGGGAAACTCTTCGAAAGGTTAATAAAAACAAGACTGCAAGCAGCAATTCATACAGCTGATGGATTAGCGAACACACAGTTCGGGTTCAGAAAGGGAAGGTCGACCGTTGACGCTATCAAGGTGGTAACAGAAACTGCGGAAGCCACACGAATGGAAACACATCACTCGAGGAAAATAGTTCTACTTGTTACCTTGGATGTCAAAAATGCCTTTAATTCGGCAAGATGGACTGACATCATAGACGCATTACAAAATAAGTTTACTATACCTACGTACCTTCTGAAAGTTCTAATAGATTACTTAAGCGAGCGAAGATTGATATACAACACGGTAGATGGAAAGAGGATAAAGGATCTTACGGCAGGAGTAGCACAAGGATCAATACTAGGACCAGAACTATGGAATGTTCTGTACAACAGTCTATTATGTATGGAAATGCCTGAAAATATACAGCTAGTAGGTTATGCTGATGATATAGCAGCTATTATAACGGCACGGGATATAGCAGAATCACAGATTAGGCTGAATCAAGTTATGAGAAGAGTGTAAAGTTGGATGAGGGAACATAGATTAGAATTAGCAACGGCAAAAACAGAAATCGTTATGTTAACTAAGAAAAGAATACCAACTATAATTCCAATGCAAGTAGGTCCAGAAACAATAATGACCAAAGAATCAGCAAATTACTTAGGAGTTACTATTGATACAAGGCTAACATTTTGGCAACAAATCCAAAAAGTAGCAGATAAAGCAGCAGAAGCTACAATCAAGCTAAGCAAACTTATGGCAAACATTGGAGGACCCAAACCAGAAACAAGACGAATCATTATGAAAACCGCAGAATCAATCCTTCTATACGGAGCTGAAATCTGGGCACATGCGATGGACAAGAGGTATTGTAAAAAACGCATAGCAGCGGTGCAACGAAGAGGGGCTCTCCGAGTCGCGTGCTCCTATCGAACAGTTTCACATTCGGCGGTCATGGTAATCGCGGGCGTGATTCCGATTGATTTGCTAGCGCAAGAACGAAGAAATATATATATAAGGGATCAAGCAACGAGCCGAGATGTCATTGTAGCAGAGGAAAGAAGGTACACGATGACAAGATGGCAAGAACACTGGAGTAATGATCAGCACGGGCGATGGACGGCTAGATTAATCCCACAAGTAGAAGTCTGGTTTAACCGACACCATGGAGAAGTAAATTTTTACATCACTCAGTTCCTATCAGGCCACGGATATTTTCGATCCTACCTCTACAAGATGGGCAAAGTAAACAATCCAGGATGCAGTCACTGCAGCGCAACACATGACACAGCGCATCACACTTTTTTCGAATGTGATTTAGCAGAAACAGAAAGAGAATCTTTAATAGTAGCAGTAGGAGAATTAACATCAGAAAATATAATATCTGTAATGCTTGAAAACCGAGAAAAATGGAAATCAATAGCTAAATACATAGAATTAATACTACGCAGGAATAAAGAGCTCAGATATTTAGAGGACCTAGAAGAAGAATCATAAAAGAAAATTAAAAAACAAGGAACAAGCACGGCCCAACTTGAAGTAATGCGAAAGCGGTTCCGGGTTGGTTTCACGGTGGGAAAAGGAGGTGGTGTATTTGGTGAGTAGACCGAACAAGATCATGGGAGTCTCACATACCCTTGAAGTGCGGACCCTTCAAGATACCTATAAAAGGTTTTCACCACCGACCTACGAAAAAAAAAAAAAAAATTATTATTATTATTATTATTATTATTATTATTATTATTATTATTATTATTATTATTATTATTATTATTATTATTATTATTATTATTATTATTATTATTATTATTATTATTATTATTATTATTATTATTATTATTATTATTATTATTATTATTATTATTATTATTATTATTATTATTATTATTATTATTATTCTTATTATAGGCACCGGAGATGGGCCATGAAGCGGTGGAGGCAGCACCGATGATCGTGCAGGTTGAGGAGCAAGAAAATCAGATTGTAACGAACTCGCCTCGAAGATCCTTCATGCAAAAGATGAGGGAGGACGAGGAAACCGCCATGCGGCGATGCGTGGATCTGATACGGGAAATGAAGGTTGTTCCAGAAATACAAAAAATTATTTCAAGTTGGAAAAAAACAGAAGCCGAAGTTGATTGTAGAAAAAGGAGACAAGGGTTGAGATAACAGCCAGTACAAAGCAGCCTGCCTCTAGCCCTGCAGAACAGGCTGACGATCGGCGTAAAAAGAAGAAAAAAAAAAGCAGGCGGACAAAACCAGCGAGAGACACTGGAGTGGATAAAGGTCCAACCAAAGAAGAAGCATCTGTTGAAGGCGGCAGTTGAAAATCCTCCAGAGAAAATGGTGGCTAAGACTGTCGCGGCAATGCCTCAGAGAAGTTCGAAAAAAACGAAACCTGACGCAGTGCTTATACGATCAAACGACGGACGCTCCTACGCTCAGGTGCTGGCTGATATCAAAGGAGGAGTTAAGCCAGAAGAGTCGGGGACTGAAATTAAAGGAGTCCGGCAGACCAGGTCTGGAGGTCTCCTAATAGAACTAGGTCCTGGGACCAAAAATCGAGAAGCCTTCAGGGAAGCGATTAAAGGAGTATTGGGGGACAAGGCTACAGTAAATGGCCTTGAACCAAAATGCACTATTGTGATTCGGGATTTGGAATGCGTTGCCACAAATGTGGAAGTGGAGGACGCAATACGGCGAGATATCCCGGAAATAGGGGTTTTCAGGGTTGGGCTGACGACGGAAAATAATTGGGGGCAGAGAGCTGCAACCGTTGACCTGGCCGAACAAGCTGCCATAAAGCTGCTGAAGCAGGGAAGGCTCAAGGTAGGATGGGTTTACTGCAGGGTTAAGCCAAGATCTGATGTCACACATTGCTACAGGTGTCTGAGTTTCGGTCACATGGCTGGCTCTTGCAGGGGACCTGACCGAGGAAAAGCCTGCTATGCTGCGGAAAGAAGGGACATATCGCTAAGGCCTGTAAAGAGAAAGCCCACTGCATACTCTGTGCCGATGCGGGCGAGCATCATGGAAATCTAGAACACGCTCTAGGCACAGGGTTATGCAAGGTGTTCAGAGATGCTCTGAGAAAGGCCAAAGAGACAGGGAAATGATCAGCGTCCTCCAGGCAAACCTAAACAGAAGCCGAGTGGCAGATGACCTTCTGCATCAGCTTGTTCGGGAGAAGAGTTCCGACATACTGCTCATTAGTGAGCAGTATAAGGACAGAAACACTTCTTGGTTTTCGGACGAGCTGGGTACGGCTGCCATCTGGATCCCTGACCCAGCGAAAATTTCGGTACGAGATCATGGGTGCGGGCGTGGGTTCGTATGGGTGAAACATGCGGATATCACTTTTATAAGTGTTTACCTGACACCCAACGAGGCCACAGCGGATTTCCGAGTGAAATTGGCGGACCTTGAGGATACGGTTCTGAACACGACGGGTCGCATAGTTATTGGTGGCGATTTCAACGCTAAGGCAACGGAGTGGGGAATGCCTTACCCTGAATCGAGGGGAAGCGAGGTGCTAGGGTTTGCATCCAGAACGGGTTTACTTGTTCTGAATGTTGGCTCGGCATCTACTTTCCGTCGACCGGGGTACTTAGAAACCATTCCCGACGTATCCTTTGCCTGTGATTGCTTGGCCGCTGTGTTCGAAGGCTGGCATGTGATCGAGGACTACACGGGCAGTGACCATCAGTACATTGTATTCGTGGTCCGTGAGAGAAGGCAACTCCGAAGAACAATTACTAGCAGACCACAGCGCTGGAACATGGGGAGAATTGACGAAACAGTATTTGCAGCGGTCATCCTGGGAGGTTTCCAAATGCAGGTCCAGGGGCAGCCTGCAAGCCCTCACGAGGCAGGGCCATTGGTTGACGCCACTCTGCGTCAAATCACTCTAGTCTGCGACCGCTCAATACCTCGGAGGCGAATTCCTCATGGAAAACAGCCTATGTACTGGTGGACAGCCGAGATAGCTGACCTACGGAGAGATTGTCTCCGACTGAGGAGAAAGGCTCAGAGAGCTAGAACGGAAGAGGAGGTTAGGCTCAGGTCCTCGGATCACAAGGAGAAAAGGCGCCAGTTGCGACGTGCAATCAATTACAGCAAGGCAAGATGCTGGGAAGCGCTGAGAGAGGATATAAACTCAGATCCATGGGGTTTAGGTTACAAAATTGTAACCCAGAAAATTGGGGCACTGAAAACCCCTCCGCCCATGGACATGCGCACCACAACGCATCTAGTTAATGCCCTCTTTCCAGTGCATTCCCAGCGAGCTGCTAGAGTATACAACCGGGATGGCGCTTCTCCTTTTACAATGGAGGAGCTGGAAGTGGCCATCCAATCGCTCAAGGTCAAGAAGGCCCCAGGTCCAGACGGTATCCAAGGAGAGGTATTGAAGCTGGTTTTTCGGTATAATCCGAATATTCTGTTGAGTATATACAACGCCTGTTTTTCAGCGGGAATTTTCCCCAAATGTTGGAAGACAGCTAGGCTGGTACTTATCAGAAAGGAGAAAGGAGACCCGGAGCTACCTTCCTCATACCGTCCGCTGTGCATGCTGGACACTGCTGGAAAGGTACTAGAGAAGTTACTCAAGCCAAGGCTGTTGTCTGCCATCGAGGCAGCCGGAGGTTTGTCACCGCATCAGTACGGTTTCAGGGCTGGTCGTTCCACAGCAGATGCCATTTAGGAAGTTACATCTGCGATGAGCAGAGTCGAGGACCACAACCATTTTTCACGTCGTATAGTCCTCCTTGTGACTTTAGACGTGAAAAATGCGTATAATTCGGCCAGATGGAGCGACATCCTTCAAGCTCTAGAGCAGGAATTTCGTGTTCCAGAATATCTGCTAGGAATGATCAGCGACTACCTTGACGACCGTACTGTGCTCTTCGATACGGCTGAAGGACAAGGGAGTATCACAGTCTCTGGAGGTGCAGTGCAAGGTTCAATCCTCGGTCCCGACCTTTGGAATGCCGCATACGACAGTCTGTTGCGCTTAAACATGCCGGATGAGTCAATGCTGGTCGGATATGCGGACGACGTTGCCGTGCTGATAGCAGCGCGAAACGTGGAGCTCGCCCAACTGAAGCTCAATCAAACCATGCGGTCCATCCTTTCTTGGATGGACAGCCGCGGACTGTCGTTGGCATTGAGCAAGACGGAGGTCGTAGTGCTGACAAAAAGGAGGATGAACCTTGAGCTCCAGATGCGCATCGGCGAAGAAGAGGTGCAGACAAAACGGGCGGTAAAATATCTCGGCATCATGATTGATAGATTACTACTTCACTCAGCTGCTGTGTGGAAATGGATACTTTCGGGCCTATCTGCACAAGATGGGGAAGGCACGTTCAGCGAAGTGCATATATTGCCACATGCACGATGATGCTGTGCACACTTTTTTCTTCTGTGAAAGGTGGGCTCAAGAGCGTATGCAGCTAAGGGAAGTTGTACCGCGGTTCTCTCCGGACACAGTGGTGGGCCACATTTTACAGGGTAGGGGAGCGTGGGACAGTTTGTCACTCTTTGCGAAGATAATACTGCGGAAAAAGAAGGTGGACCTAGACACCACAGAGGTCCAACCTACAGACTTTGGCTAGGCAGCAGCCTTCAAGGCGAAGGCATTGGACCTAGCCCGAAGTAATGTGACAAACGGTTCCAGGCTAGTGTCCGTGGAGAGCGGGAGGTTTTTTAGTCGGTACGCCCAATATGGGAGACTCCGACATTGTTGAACGCACGTGCGCCCTTCATCCATAAAGGATTTTCCCTTCTCACAAAAAAAAAAAAAAAAAAATATATCATTATTATTATTCTTATTATTATTATTATTATTATTATTATTATTACTATTATTATTATTATTATTATTATTATTATTATTATTATTATTATTATTATTATTATTATTATTATTATTTATTATTATTATTATTATTAATATTATTATTATTATTATTATTATTATTATTATTATTATTATTATTATTATTATTATTATTATTATTATTATTATTATTATTATTATTATTATTATTATTATTATTATTATTATTATTATTATTATTATTATTATTATTATTATTATTATTATTATTATTATTATTATTATTATTATTATTATTATTATTTTTATTATTATTATTATTATTATTATTATATATATAAGATTACTTAAGCGAGCGAAGATTGATATACAACACGGTAGATGGAAAGAGGATGAAGGATCTTACGGCAGGAGTAGCACAAGGATCAATACTAGGACCAGAACTATGGAATGTTCTGTACAACAGTCTATTATGTATGGAAATGCCTGAAAATATACAGCTAGTAGGTTATGCTGATGATATAGCAGCTATTATAACGGCACGGGATATAGCAGAATCACAGATTAGGCTGAATCAAGTTATGAGAAGAGTGTATAGTTGGATGAGGGAACATAGATGAGAATTAGCAACGGCAAAAACAGAAATCGTTATGTTAACTAAGAAAAGAATACCAACTATAATTCCAATGCAAGTAGGTCCAGAAACAATAATGACCAAAGAATCAGCAAATTACTTAGGAGTTACTGTTGATACAAGGCTAACATTTTGGCAACAAATCCAAAAAGTAGCAGATAAAGCAGCAGAAGCTACAGTCAAGCTAAGCAAACTTATGGCAAACATTGGAGGACCCAAACCAGAAAAAAGACGAATCATTATGAAAACCGCAGAATCAATCCTTCTATACGGAGCTGAAATCTGGGCACATGCGATGGACAAGAGGTATTGTAAAAAACGCATAGCAGCGGTGCAACGAAGAGGGGCTCTCCGAGTCGCGTGCTCCTATCGAACAGTTTCACATTCGGCGGTCATGGTAATCGCGGGCGTGATTCCGATTGATTTGCTAGCGCAAGAACGAAGAAATATATATATAAGGGATCAAGCAACGACCCGAGATGTCATTGTAGCAGAGGAAAGAAGGTACACGATGACAAGATGGCAAGAACACTGGAGTAATGATCAGCACGGGCGATGGACGGCTAGATTAATCCCACAAGTAGAAGTCTGGTTTAACCGACACCATGGAGAAGTAAATTTTTACATCACTCAGTTCCTATCAGGCCACGGATATTTTCGATCCTACCTCTACAAGATGGGCAAAGTAAACAATCCAGGATGCAGTCACTGCAGCGCAACACATGAGACAGCGCATCACACTTTTTTCGAATGTGATTTAGCAGAAACAGAAAGAGAATCTTTAATAGTAGCAGTAGGAGAATTAACATCAGAAAATATAATTTCTGTAATGCTTGAAAACCAAGAAAAATGGAATGCAATAGCTAAATACATAGAATTAATACTACGCAGGAAGAAAGAGTTCAGATATTTATAGGACCTAGAAGAAGAATCATAAAAGAAAATTAAAAAAAAAGGAACAAGCACGGCCCAACTTGAAGTAATGCGAAAGCGGTTCCGGTTTGGTTTCGTGGGAAAAGGAGGTGGTGTATTTGGTGAGTAGACCGAACAAGATCATGGGAGTCTCACATACCCTTGAAGTGCGGACCCTTCAAGATACCTATAAAAGGTTTTCACCACCGACCTACGAAAAAAAAAAAAAAACAAAAAAAAAAATTATTATTATTATTATTATTATTATTATTATTATTATTATTATTATAATTATTATTATTATTATTATTATTATTATTATTATTATTATTATGATTATTATTATTATTATTATTATTATTATTATTATTATTATTATTATGATTATTATTATTATTATTATTATTATTATTATTATTATTATTATTATTATTATTATTATTATTATTATTATTATTATTATTATTATTATTATTATTATTATTATTATTATTATTATTATTATTATTATTATTATTATTATTATTATTATTATTATTATTATTATTATTATTATTATTATTATTACTATTATTATTATTATTATTATTATTATTATTATTATTATTATTATTATTATTATTATTTTTATTATTATTATTATTATTATTATTATTATTATTATTATTATTATTATTATTGGGAGGTAAAGGCTGGTATATGGTCTCAGACAAACGTTCTACCAACGGACGTCTTGAAAAAAACTGGGAAACGCCTACTGTAATTATCAGCTCTGCCAGCAAATCCTAATCTCACCTCCTCGAACGTAGGTAACATAGTTATCAGCCGGGCACCTTCTGGTAACATACTTAGTGTGGCTAACGAGATAGGGTAAAAGCGAATATTTGGCACTCTAACAAAATAAAACAAGTTGGTGCAGGACGGGCGTGTATTACTCGTACAAGCGCGAAATGCTCGAAAATCCAAGCGCGTCTGTATTCGTAGCGAGCGGCGACTTGGTCGGCGTCTGTACTCCATGTTATCAGCGGCCGGAATTAAAAACGGAGATGAGTAACTCCATAAAGACTCAGTTTATAAATATGCAATGGATAAAACAATAAATATAAATACCCCAGGTGGTAATCTAGCTATGCTAGAGAGCCCATCCTCCAAGGAGGCCGATCCCACGGATTCTGGGGGGGATCGCTTATTGCTAAAAAATAAATCTGTGCCAAATGACCCGGCTAGCAACCGGCGCTTAGAGGTATGCGGGCCTCTAAGTGTTAAATATGTTACCGAAGAACAGAAGAAACAAAAGCAGCAACCCAAAATGGGGAGTTACCTATTTCAAAGAAGCAACAAAATAGTTCGTTCTCCAGTTAAAGGAGCATCAGCCGAACTCACTAAATGCAGTAAGAAACTGATCATCATACCTGAAAAGACGGTAAATGGAGGAACGCCAAAAGAAGGAATACACCAATTACCAGTTTCCCAAATTGAAACATCAAGGAAAATTCCTGAAGATAATGAGGAACAGCAACTTCAGAAAATACAAAAGCTGACAGAAATCATGCTGTAAGCTGCTGCCAAGCAGAAGAACATTAGTATGGACATCAAAAATTGCCTAATAAAGATACAGGAAGCGATAGAAGTAATTTTCGAATGCAGAACCCAAAGGAAAGAACAACCGAAAAATACCAGAGAAATCCCCAGCATAGGAGGGCAAAATGCAGCATTAACCTCCGCAAATGGAAAGAAACGAGGCAGAGAGATCTATGCAGATGAGCATGGTCAAACCGACACCCCTCCGGCATACAAGAAAGGAAGAGAAGCAGAAGAAAGTGGTTGGACACTTGTGCAAAATAGAATTTCAGCGCAGCGACAACCCAGATTGAACGAAGGTAAAGTACTGCCAGGAAAAAAGAAGCAGCGAATAGCCAAAGAACACGGAAGAGAAGAAGTAAGATGCCACACTCGGAAAAGCAGAAAAGTACAAGGCCCCGATCAGAAGCAATACTGATAAAACCCACCACAGGGAAGACTTACGCTGAAATCCTAAAGGAAATAAAAGGAAGGGTAAACCCTGAAAAAACAGAGATCGAAATCAGAGGAATCCACAGAACTCAAAATGGGGATGTGCTGCTGGAAATGGGAAAGGCCCGACTTCGGCTAGTGTAAGGAATATCACATCAAAGACTGGGATAGAGATTAAAGACTTGGATTGTGTAACAACCGTTGAGGAAGTTGAAAAGGCTATAAATAAGGAGTTAACGGAAGCTGTCTATTGCAAAATACATTTGACAGCACCAAATGGCAGGGAACAGATAAGTGCGGTTGTAGTTATGGAAGAAAGCGATGCCAAATAATTACTGGTAACATCGAAAATAAAAGTTGGATGGATCAGATGCAGAATTAGGGAGAGAACAGAAGTTAAGCGATGCTACAAATGCCTTAACTTCGGCCACTTAAAGAGGCAATGCAAATATGAAGATCGTAGAGACTGCTGCTACAAGTGCGGACAAAAAGGACACACAGTCAAAAATACCCTAGAAGAAATGTATTGCAGAGGCACGAAGAACCAGGAGAAGCCCCAATTTTTACACAAATAGAACTAGAAGATGCAGTAAAATCTATGAAAAACAAGAAAGCCCCCGGACCTGATAGAATACCAGCAGAGGTCATCAAATTAGTAGCTTCGAATAATCCACAAATGATGCTGAATATGTATAATTGCTGCCTAAAAGAAGGAGTATTCAGCAAAAGGTGGAAAGAAGCAAGACTGGTTTTAATTGACAAAGGTAAAGGAGTAAGAGGAGCAGCATCGTCATGCAGGCCACTATGTATGTTAGATACGGCCGGAAAACTCTTCGAAAGGTTAATAAAAACAAGACTGCAAGCAGCAATTCAGCTGGTGGATTAGCGAACACACAGTTCGGTTTCAGAAAGGGAAGGTCGACCGTTGACGCTATCAAGGTGGTAACAGACACTGCTGAAGCCACACGAATGGAAACACATCACTCGAGGAAAATAGTTCTACTTGTTACCTTGGATGTCAAAAATGCCTTTAATTCGGCAAGATGGACTGACATCATAGACGCATTACAAAATAAGTTTACTATACCCACGTACCTTCTGAAAGTTAGGCTGAATCAAGTTATGAGAAGAGTGTATAGTTGGATGAGGGAACACAGATTAGAATTAGCAACGGCAAAAACAGAAATCGTTATGTTAACTAAGAAAAGAATACCAACTATAATTCCAATGCAAGTAGGTCCAGAAACAATAATGACCAAAGAATCAGCAAATTACTTAGGAGTTACTATTGATACAAGGCTAACTTTTTGGCAACAAATCCAAAAAGTAGCATATAAAGCAGCAGAAGCTACAATCAAGCTAAGCAAACTTATGACAAACATTGGAGGACCCAAACAAGAAAAAAGACGAATCATTATGAAAACCGCAGAATCAATCCTTCTATACGGCGCTGAAATCTGGGCACATGCGATGGACAAGAGGTATTGTAAAAAACGCATAGCAGCGGTGCAACGAAGAGGGGCTCTCCGAGTCGCGTGCTCCTATCGAACAGTTTCGCATTCGGCGGTCATGGTAATCGCGGGCGTGATTCCGATTGATTTGCTAGCGCAAGAACGAAGAAATATATATATAAGGGTTCAAGCAACGAGCCGAGATGTCATTGTAGCAGAGGAAAGAAGGTACACGATGACAAGATGGCAAGAACACTGGAGTAATGATCAGCACGGGCGATGGACGGCTAGATTAATCCCACAAGTAGAAGTCTGGTTTAACCGACACCATGGAGAAGTAAATTTTTACATCACTCAGTTCCTATCAGGCCACGTATATTTTCGATCCTACCTCTACAAGATGGGCAAAGTAAACAATCCAGGATGCAGTCACTGCAGCGCAACACATGACACAGCGCATCACACTTTTTTCGAATGTGATTTAGCAGAAACAGAAAGAGAATCTTTAATAGTAGCAGTAGGAGAATTAACATCAGAAAATATAATTTCTGTAATGCTTGAAAACCAAGAAAAATGGAATGCAGTAGCTAAATAGATAGAATTAATACTATGCAGGAAGAAACAGCTCAGATATTTAGAGGACCTAGAAGAAGAATCATAAAAGAAAATTAAAAAAAAGGAACAAGCACGGCCGAACTTGAAGTAATGCGAAAGCGGTTCCGGGTTGGTTTCACCGTGGGAAAAGGAGGTGGTGTATTTGGTGAGTAGACCGAACAAGATCATGGGACTCTCACATACCCTTGAAGTGCGGACCCTTCAAGATACCTATAAAAGGTTTTCACCACCGACCTACGGAAAAAAAAAAAAATTATTATTATTATTATTATTATTATAATTATTATCATTATTATTGTTATTATTATTATTATTATTATTATTATTATTATTATTATTATTATTATTATTATTATTATTATTATTATTATTATTATTATTCTTATTGTTATTATTATTATTATTATTATTATTATTATTATTATTATTATTATTATTATTATTATTATTATTATTATTATTATTATTATTATTATTATTATTATTATTATTATTATTATTATTATTATTATTATTATTATTATTATTATTATTATTATTATTATTATTATTATTATTATTATTATTATTATTATTATTATTATTATTATTATTATTATTATTATTATGATTATTATTATTATTATTATTATTCCCCTACATGGTAGTGACCATGACGTGGTGTGGGGGCTTAGCTCGCAATGATTCATCATGCTACGCTGGCGGGAGCATATGCTCCTGGCAGGGTTACCTATGCCAGATTGGATGATGCTTGAGCGGCGTACAAACTACGACCAGCCCCCGTAATCCAGTGGTGTGATGCGACCCGTGCCCAGTGGACTAGTTGGTAGCAAGGGGGTAATACTTAGATATCGCAAACGGAGCCTCTCTGATACCAGGTCACCTCAGAGAGTTTTTTCCTGACCTTACCGCAGTATCGGGCCTCTGCTGTGGTGGACATTTTATTGGGAACCAAATGGAAAAAAAAGAAACAAAAAAAATGAAAGAGAGATGGAGTGTGGAGATAGAGCGGAGAGTGGAATGGATGCGGCTCCTTTTACCAGGAGCGGGAAGGCGCCCAGGTCTCCCCTGGCGGCGCTTGTGTCAACAGAAACACCAAAAAGAATGAAGTTACAGAGTGACCAAATACAGGCACCGGAGATGGGTCGTGAAGCTGTGGAGGCAGCACCGATGATCGTGCAGGTTGAGGAGCAAGAAAATCAGATTCTAATGAACTCGCCTCGAAGAGCCTTCATGCAAAAGATGAGGGAGGACGAGGAAACCGACATGCGGCGATGCGTGGATCTGATACGGGAAATGAAGGTTGTTCCAGAAATACAAAAAAATATTTCAAACAAAATAAAGCACGGACTAGCCAAACTTGAGGAACTGATGGACGTCATCGTCAGTTGCCGGGCAAGTTGGAAAAAAACAGAAGCCGAAGTTGATTGTAGAAAAAAGGAGACAAGGGTTGAGATAACAGCCAGTACAAAGCGGCCTGTCTCTAGCCCTGCTGAACAGGCTGACGATCGGCGTAAAAAAAAGAAAAAAAAAGCAGGCGGACAAAACCAGCGAGAGACACTGGAGTGGATAAAGGTCCAACCAAAGAAGAAGCGTCTGTTGAAGGCGGCAGTTGAAAATCCTCCAGAGAAAATCGTGGCTAAGACTGTCGCGGCAATGCCTCAGAGAAGTTCGAAAAAAACGAAACCTGACGCAGTGCTTATACGATCAAACGACGGACGCTCCTACGCTCAGGTGCTGGCTGATATCAAAGGAGGAGTTACTCCTAATAGAACTAGATCCTGGGACCAAAAATCGAGAAGCCTTCAGGGAAGCGATTAAAGGAGTATTGGGGGACAAGGCTACAGTAAATGGCCCTGAACCAAAATGCACTATTGTGATTCGGGATTTGGAATGCGTTGCCACAAAAGTGGAATTGGAGGACGCAATACGGCGAGATATCCCGGAGATAGGGGTTTTCAGGGTTGGGCTGACGACGGAAAAGAATTGGGGGAAGAGAGCTGCAATCGTTGACCTGGCCGAACAAGCTGCCATAAAGCTGCTGAAGCAGGGAAGGCTCAAGGTAGGATGGGTTTACTGCAGGGTTAAGCCAAGGACTGATTTCACACATTCATACAGGTGTCTGAGTTTCGGTCACATAGCTGGCTCTTGCAGGGGACCTGACCGAGGCAAAGCCTGCTACCGCTGCGGAAAGAAGGGACATATCGCTAAGGCCTGTAAAGAGAAAGCCCACTGCATACTCTGTGCCGATGCGGGCGAGCATCATGGAAATCTAGAACACGCTCTAGGCACAGGGTTATGCAAGGTGTTCAGAGATGCTCTGAGAAAGGCCAAAGAGACAGGGAAATGATCAGCGTCCTCCAGGCAAACCTAAACCGAAGCCAAGTGGCAGATGACCTTCTGCATCAGCTTGTTCGGGAGAAGAGTTCCGACATACTGCTCATTAGTGAGCAGTATAAGGACAGAACCACTTCTTGGTTCTCGGACGAGCTGGGTACGGCTGCCATCTGGATACCTGACCCAGCGAAAATTTCGGTACTAGATCATGGGCGCGGGCGTGGGTTCGTATGGGTGAAATATGCGGATATCACTTTTATAAGTGTTTACCTGACACCCAACGAGGCCATAGCGGATTTCCGAGCGAAATTGGCGGACCTTGAGGATACGGTTCTGAACACGACGGGTCGCATAGTGATTGGTGGCGATTTCAACGCTAAGGCAACGGAGTGGGGAATGCCTTACCCTGACTCGAGGGGAAGCGAGGTGCTAGGGTTTGCATCCAGAACGGGTTTACTTCTGTGAGCGCTTGGCCGCTTGAGTCGAAGGCTGGCATGTGATCGAGGACTACACGGGCAGTGACCATCAGTACATTGTATTCGTAGTCCGTGAGAGAAGGCAACTCCAAAGAACAATTACTAGCAGACCACAGCGCTGGAACATGGGGAGAAGGAAAAAAAGGAACAAGCACGGCCCAACTTGAAGTAATGCGAAAGCGGTTCCGGGTTGGTTTCACCGTGGGAAAAGGAGGTGGTGTATTTGGTGAGTAGACCGAACAAGATCATGGGACTCTCACATACATTTTATCATTATTATTCTTAATATTATTATTATTATTATTATTATTATTATTATTATTATTATTATTATTATTATTATTATTATTATTATTATTATTACTATTATTATTATTATTATTATTATTATTATTATTATTATTATTATTATTATTATTATTATTATTATTATTATTATTATTATTATTATTATTATTATTATTATTATTATTAATATTATTATTATTATTATTATTATTATTATTATTATTATTATTATTATTATTATTATTATTATTATTATTATTATTATTATTATTATTATTATTATTATTATTATTATTATTATTATTATTATTATTATTATTATTATTATTATTATTATTATTATTATTATTATTATTATTATTATTATTATTATTATTATTATTATTATTATTATTATTATTATTATTATTATTATTATTATTATTATTATTATTATTATTATTATTACTATTATTATTATTATTATTATTATTATTATTATTATTATTATTATTATTATTATTATTATTATTATTATTATTATTATTATTATTATTATTATTATTATTATTATTATTATTATTATTATTATTATTATTATTATTATTATTATTATTATTATTATTATTATTATTATTATTATTATTATTATTATTATTATTATTATTATTATTATTATTATTATTATTATTATTATTATTATTATTATTATTATTATTATTATTATTATTATTATTATTATTATTATTATTATTATTATTATTATTATTATTATTATTATTATTATTATTATTATTATTATTATTATTATTATTATTATTATTATTATTATTATTATTATTATTATTATTATTATTATTATTATTATTATTATTATTATTATTATTATTATTATTATTATTATTATTATTATTATTATTATTATTATTATTATTATTATTATTATTATTATTATTATTATTATTATTATTATTATTATTATTATTATTATTATTATTATTATTATTATTATTATTATTATTATTATTATTATTATTATTATTATTATTATTATTATTATTATTATTATTATTATTATTATTATTATTATTATTATTATTATTATTATTATTATTATTATTATTATTATTATTATTATTATTATTATTATTATTATTATTATTATTATTATTATTATTATTATTATTATTATTATTATTATTATTATTATTATTATTATTATTATTATTATTATTATTATTATTATTATTATTATTATTATTATTATTATTATTATTATTATTATTATTATTATTATTCCCCTACATGGTAGTGACCATGACGTGGTGTGGGGGCTTAGCTCGCAATGATTCATCATGCTACGCTGGCGGGAGCATATGCTCCTGGCAGGGTTACCTAAGCCAGATTGGATGATGCTTGAGCGGCGTACAAACTACGGCCAGCCCCCTAATCCAGTGGTGTGATGCGACCCGTGCCCAGTGGACTAGTTGGTAGCAAGGGGGTAATACTTAGATATCGCAAACGGAGCCTCTCTGATACCAGGTCACCTCAGAGAGTTTTTTCCTGACTTTACCGCAGTATCGGGCCTCTGCTGTGGTGGACATTTTATTGGGAACCAAATGGAAAAAAAAGAAACAAAAAAAATGAAAGAGAGATGGAGTGTGGAGATAGAGCGGAGAGTGGAATAGATGCGGCTCCTTTTACCAGGAGCGGGAAGGCGCCCAGGTCTCCCCTGGCGAGGACCACACCCATTTTTCACGTCGTATAGTCCTCCTTGTGACTTTAGACGTGAAAAATGCGTTTAATTCGGCCAGATGGAGCGACATGATTCAAGCTGTAGAGCAGGAATATCGTGTTCCAGAATATCTGCTAGGAATGATCAGCGACTACCTTGACGACCGTACTGTACTCTTCGATACGGCTGAAGGACAAGGGAGTATCACTGTCTCTGGAGGTGCAGCGCAATGTTCAATCCTCGGTCCCGACCTTTGGAATGCCGCATACGAAAGTCTGTTGCACTTAAACATGCCGGATGAGTCAATGCTGGTCGGATATGTGGACGACGTTGCCGTGCTGATAGCAGCCCAAAACGTGGAGCTCGCCCAACTGAAGCTCAATCAGAGGTGCAGACAAAACGGGCGGTAAAATATCTCGGCATCATGATTGACAGCAGGCTAAATTACTTTGAGCAGATCAAGAAGACTGCTGACAGGGCCGCAAATGGTGTCGTGGCGCTGGCTCGATTGATGGCTATCATAGGTGGACCACGATCGAGTCGGAGGCGGCTAATGATGTCTGCGGTCCAGTCAGTCTTGCTGTATGGCGCCGAGATATGGGGTCATGCTGGAGGAACGAAGGATATGGACGAGGCGGCTTATCGGGGAGGTTACCCCATAGGTAGAACGTCGACATGGGGAGGTAGATTACTACTTCACTCAGCTGCTGAGTGAACATGGATACTTTCCGGCCTACCTGCACAAGATGGGGAAGGCACGCTCAGCGGAGTGCATATATTTCTACATGCACGATGATGCTGAGCACACTTTTTTCATTTGGGAAAGGTAGGCTCGAGAGCGTATGCAGCTAAGGGAGGTTGTACCGCAGTCCTCTCCGGACAAAGAGGGGGGCAACATTTTACAGGGTCGGGGAGCGTGGGACAGTTTGTCTCTCTGTCTTTGTGCAGAAAATACTGCGGAAAAAGAAGTTTGACCTAGACACCACAGAGGTCCAACCTACAGAATTTGGCTAGGCAGCAGCCTTCAAGGCGATGGGAGACTCCGGCATTGTTGGACGCATGTGCGCCCTTCATCCATAAAGGATTTTCCCTTCTTATTATTATTATTATTATTATTATTATTATTATTATTATTATTACTATTATTATTATTATTATTATTATTATTATTATTATTATTATTATTATTATTATTATTATTATTATTATTATTATTATTATTATTATTATTATTATTATTATTATTATTATTATTATTATTATTACTATTATTATTATTATTATAATTATTATTATTATTATTATTATTATTATAGAGAAATCTAGAAAGAGTAATGCAAGTGCCACGGAACGAAACAGGCAGAGAACGAGCAGAAGCAGTGGTGAAAGTTACTATGGACACCATCGCAAGAGATTGTGAAGAATCAATGCCCAAGAAGTTAGGAAAAAGAAACAGATGCCCTGTATATTGGTGGACAGAAGAAATAGCGGAATTGAGAACAAAATGTTTGCGTCTCCGCCGCATAGCACAGCGACAGAGAAATGGAGCAGTAGAAACAAGCAAACTAGAGGAATATAGAATAGCGAGAAAAACGCTCCGAATTATAATAAAGAAGAGTAAAATGAAAAACTGGAAAAGTTTGTGTGAAGAAATAAACAATGATCCCTGGGGACTTGGATACAAAATTGTAATGAAAAGAATCAAAACACCAGCATCAGAAAATCAGCTAGAAGGGGACGTTATGGAAAATATTGTAAACACACTTTTTCCTACACACCCTAGAAGAAATGTATTGCAGAGGCACGAAGAACCAGGAGAAGCCCCAATTTTTACACAAATAGAACTAGAAGATGCAGTAAAATCTATGAAAAACAAGAAAGCCCCCGGACCTGATAGAATACCAGCAGAGGTCATCAAATTAGTAGCTTCGAATAATCCACAAATGATGATGAATATGTATAATTGCTGCCTAAAAGAAGGAGTATTCAGCAAAAGGTGGAAAGAAGCAAGACTGGTTTTAATTGACAAAGCTAAAGGAGTAAGAGGAGCAGCATCGTCATACAGGCCACTATGTATGTTAGATACGACCGGGAAACTCTTCGAAAGGTTAATAAAAGCAAGACTGCAAGCAGCAATTCATACAGCTGGTGGATTAGCGAACACACAGTTCGGGTTCAGAAAGGGAAGGTCGACCGTTGACGCTATCAAGGTGATGACAGAAACTGCGGAAGCCACACAAATGGAAACACATCACTAGAGGAAAATAGTTCTACTTGTTACCTTGGATGTCAAAAATGCCTTTAATTCGGCAAGATGGACTGATATCATAGACGCATTACAAAATAAGTTTACTATACCCACGTACCTTCTGAAAGTTCTAATAGATTACTTAAGCGAGCGAAGATTGATATACAACACGGTAGATGGAAAGAGGATAAAGGATCTTACAGCAGGAGTAGCACAAGGATCAATACTAGGACCAGAACTATGGAATGTTCTGTACAACAGTCTATTATGTATGAAAATGCCTCAAAATATACAGCTAGTAGGTTATGCTGATGATATAGCTGCTATTATAACGGCACGGGATACAGCAGAATCACAGATTAGGCTGAATCAAGTTATGAGAAGAGTGTATAGTTGGATGAGGGAACATAGATTAGAATTAGCAACGGCAAAAACAGAAATCGTTATGTTAACTAAGAAAAGAATACCAACTATAATTCCAATGCAAGTAGGTCCAGAAACAATAATGACCAAAGAATCAGCAAATTACTTAGGAGTTACTATTGATACAAGGCTAACATTTTGGCAACAAATCCAAAAAGTAGCAGATAAAACAGCAGAAGCTACAATCAAGCTAAGCAAACTTATGGCAAACATTGGAGGATCCAAACCAGAAAAAAGACGAATCATTATGAAAACCGCAGAATCAATCCTTCTATACGGAGCTGAAATCTGGACACATGCAATGGACAATAGGTATTGTAAAAAACGCATAGCAGCGGTGCAACGAAGAGGGGCTCTCCGAGTCGCGTGCTCCTATCGAACAGTTTCACATTCGGCTGTCATGGTAATCGCGGGCGTGATTCCGATTGATTTGCTAGCGCAAGAACGAAGAAATATATATATAAGGGATCAAGCAACGAGCCGAGATGTCATTGTAGCAGAGGAAAGAAGGTCCACGATAACAAGATGGCAAGAACACTGGAGTAATGATCAGCACGGGCGATGGACGGCTAGATTAATCCCACAAGTAGAAGTCTGGTTTAACCGACACCATGGAGAAGTAAATTTTTACATCACTCAGTTCCTATCAGGCCACGTATATTTTCGATCCTACCTCTACAAGATGGGCAAAGTAAACAATCCAGGATGCAGTCACTGCAGCGCAACACATGACACAGCGCATCACACTTTTTTCGAATGTGATTTAGCAGAAACAGAAAGAGAATCTTTAATAGTAGCAGTAGGAGAATTAACATCAGAAAATATAATATCTGTAATGCTTGAAAACCGAGAAAAATGGAAATCAATAGTTAAATACATAGAATTAATACTACGCAGGAATAAAGAGCTCAGATATTTAGAGGACCTAGAAGAAGAATCATAAAAGAAAAGTAAAAAATAGGAACAAGCACGGTCCAACTTGAAGTAATGCGAAAGCGGTTCCGGGTTGGTTTCACCGTGGGAAAAGGAGGTGGTGTATTTGCTGAGTAGACCGAACAAGATCATGGGAGTCTCACATACCCTTGAAGTGCGGACCCTTCAAGATACCTATAAAAGGTTTTCACCACCGACCTACGGAAAAAAAAAAAAAAAAAAATTATTATTATTATTATTATTATTATTATCATTATTATTATTATTTTATTATTATTATTATTATTATTATTATTGTTATTATTATTATTATTATTATTATTATTATTTTTACTATTATTATTATTATTATTATTATTATTATTATTATTATTATTATTATTATTATTATTATTATTATTATTATTATTATTATTATTATTATTCCCCCACATGGTAGTGACCTTGACGTGGTGTGGGGGCCTAGGTTGCAGTGATTCATCAGGCTGTGCTGACGGGAGTATGTTCTCCTGGTAGGGTCACCCAATTCAGATTGGCTGATGATGAGCAGCTTACAAACTACTACCGCCCCCTAATCCAGTGGTGTCATGCGACCCGTGCCCAGTGGACTAGTTGGTAGCAAGGGGGTAAAACACTTAGCTACCGATAACGGAGCCTCCCTGATACCAGGTCACCTCAGGGAGTATTATTGACCTTACCACAGTAACGGGCCTCTGCTGTGGTGGACCTTACATTGCCGCGATACTCGTGGGAACAAAATGGAGATAAATAAAAACAAAAACTTGAAGAAAGTAGTAGATAGAAGAGTGGAAGAAAGAGCAGGGATGGGCATGACCCCATTCATGAGGAGTGGGAAGACGCCTAGATCTCCCCCGGCACCCCTGGGGTTGCACGGTCCTGAACAGGCACAGGAAAAACTAGGAACACCGGCGAATACAGAGGAGATCCAAACCACCGATCTCATGCTGGAAACGCCAATGAGCAGCTTGCATAAACAAGTAGAGGAAAAAGCATGCAGCCACAAAAAAGACCCTGAAACAGAGGAAGAAACACAGCTTCTACTTATTCAGGAGCTTACAAAAACGATGATGGCGGCAGTCACAAAACAAAAGAACGTTAGCATGGAGGTTAAGAACGGACTGCTAAAGCTCCAAGAGGCGGTAGAAGTGATATTTCACTGCAAGAGTGAAAAGAGTAAAAAGCTCACCCTTGAAGCTAGAAAGCAGGCCCAAAGCCCCAGACAAATACCGCCAACGGACAAGAAGAGAGGAAGGGAGATAGAGGGGTCTCCTATAAGCTGTACAGAAACCCCACCACCCAGAAAAAGGAAAACTGTTGAAAACCGAGGCGAAGGCGAATGGATAGTTGTCCAAAACAACAAAAATAAAACCTTTAACCGACCGCCAGGTGAAGGAGATACTTCTAGACAGCGACGCCTCCCAAGGGAAAAAGGGGTAACGAACAGCCAAAGTGCTGGGAAAAAAGAAAACGGTGAAGGAAAGAGAAGGAGAAGGAGAAGAAGAAGGAGTAGGCAGTTTAAAAGGCCGCGACCAGAGGCCATTATAATTAAGCCCGCCGAAGGCAAAACATATGCTGAGATTCTGAGGGAAATACGAGAGCGAGTAAACCCAGACGCTTCCAAAGCCGACATAAAGGGAATCCGGAAGACACAAAACGGAGCGGTTCTGCTGGAATTAAACAATAAGGCAGAAGGAAAGGAGGAAATCAAGGAGGAACTCCGAAAGAGTCTAGGGAAAATGGCAGACGTTAAAGAACTAACGGCCAAAACAACATTGGAGATACGGGACTTGGATAGTCTCACTACAAGCGAAGAGGTGCAAGCAGCACTTAATAGAGACTTGGGAAAGGAAGTCCAATGTAGGTTCAGCCTAACTAAACCGAACAAGAGAGAGCAAATGCTGGCCATTATAGAAATGGAGGAAAAAGACGCCAGGGAACTCCTGAAGACAGCAAAGATCAGAATAGGGCTAATCAGATGTAGAATACGGGAAAGAACACCAGTAGTGCGCTGTTATAGGTGTATGAACTTTGGACACTTCAGAAGAGACTGCAAAGCGCCTAACCGAGAGGATACGTGCTATAAATGTGGACAGAAAGGTCACAAGATTAAAAGCTGCACGCAAGCTGCGAAATGTATCCTGTGTACGGAAATTAAGGCAAAGGCAACGAGCCATGTGTCAGGTACGAAAGACTGCAGTGCATTTCGGAGAGCTCTTGAGGAAGTCAGAAAAAATAGAAAAAATAGAAGATGATAAAAGTTTTTCAAGGAAGTATGCATAGAAGTCGAGTAGCAGATGATCACTTAATACAGATCACGCTTGAAAAAGAAATTGATGCTCTAATAATCAGCGAGCAGTACGTCCACCGGAGCAGAAACAACTGGTTCTCAGATGTCACCGACACGGCGGCAATCTGGATCCCAAACCCTGGAAAAATACATGCATTGGAACATGGGGCCGGAAATGGCTTCGTTTGGGTTAAGAGTAGCCAGTTCACCATCATAAGCTGCTATTTAACACCAAACCAAACGGCGCAGGAATACCAGGAGATGATCGAGAATCTAGAGGACGCAGTATCGGAACAAGAGGGGCAGAAAATTATCGGTGGCGATTTTAATGCAAAAGCAGTGGAGTGGGGAATGCCCACCACGAACAGCAGAGGATCGCAGATTTTAGACATGGCAGCCAGACAAGGGCTGATAATCATAAACTCCGGAAGCAACACAACGTTTCGGCGACCAGGGTACGCAGAAACAATACCGGACATCTCCCTGGCTACACAGAATATAGCGGGATTTATTACTGATTGGGTAGTTATGGAGGACTACACAGGGAGCGATCATCAGTACATTACATTCAATATAAATATTAGAGAAGAAATGATATCCGAGAGCACAACGGAAAGTTCTAGATATAACGTGAATAAACTCGATACTAGAAGATTGAGTGAATCACTTAGATATAGCCTAGGTGACACAATGCAGGCAGGTGTAGAGCTAGAAGGTAGGATAAAAGCTGAGGCAGTGGTAGAGCAGACAATGAGTGCACTCATACTAGCCTGCGAGGAATCAATGCCGCGAAAGAGGAAATTTACAAAAAGAAAACCGGTATACTGGTGGAATGAAGAAATAGCGGAGCTACGAAGAAGGTGTCAGCATCTTCGAAGAATTGCACAGCGATCACGGAACAGAGCGGATGCAGCGGAAAAAATGGCAGCATATAAAATAAGCCGCAAAACACTAAGGAAAACCATAAAATTGAGCAAAAAGGTTGAATGGAAAAAGCTTTGGGAAGATGTAAACAGTGACCCGTGGGGGCTTGGATACAAGATAGTCATGAAGAAGTTGAAAATAGCTACAGCAACAAATTCAATCGAAGAGAGCTCGATGGAAAATATAGTAGATATTTTATTCCCAGCGCACCCGATAAGAAACTGGAGTGATGTGATGGTTTCACCAGAGGAAGTACCAGCTTTCACGCAGGAAGAACTTGTGGAAGCAACAAAAGCTATGAAGAATAAGAAAGCTCCAGGCCCTGACGGGATTCCAGCGGAAGTCATCAAAGCCGTGGTGGAAACTTGCCCGCAAATGATGCTGAATATGTACAACACATGTCTAAAAGAAGGCGTTTTCAGCAAAAGATGGAAGGTAGCTCGACTTGTCTTAATCTACAAAGGGAAAGGCGGCAGAGTCTCACCGTCCTCGTTCAGACCATTGTGTATGCTGGACACGGCTGGAAAGCTCCTCGAAAGGCTATTGAAACCCAGAATAGAAGAGGCGATACGAACGACCGGTGGTCTGTCAGATATGCAATTCGGATTCAGACAAGGAATATCAACAATAGATGCAATACGAATTGTAATGGAAAAGGTAGAAGCGGCGGAAGCAAGGAACCATTTCTCAAGAAGAATAGTTGTCTTTGTTACCTTGGACGTGAAAAACGCCTTCAACTCGGCAAGATGGGAAGACATGATTGATGCCCTGGAAAAAAATTTCAGCATTCCAGCATATCTACTCAGGATGGTAAAAGACTACCTGAGAGAACGCAGCCTTCAGTATGAAACCAAGATCGGCAGTGTAACCAAAAGCGTAACATCCGGCGCAGCACAAGGATCGATCCTAGGACCGGACCTGTGGAATATATTATGCAATAGCTTGCTGGAGGCAGAAATGCCAGATGATATAACTCTAGTAGGCTTTGCAGACGACCTAGGTGCAATAATATCAGCTCGGACCATGGAAGATGCAATCAGGAAGCAAATCAGGTTGAATCAAGTCATGAGAAGAGTGAGTAGCTGGATGAACAGACACGGCTTAGAGCTTGCGGAAGCGAAAACCGAAATTGTGCTACTCACAAAAAAGAGGATGAGAACCATTGTGCCAATGGAAGTGGGGCCTGTGGTCATTCAAACTAAGGAAGCTTCGAGGTATCTTGGTGTCATGTTGGATACCAAACTAAATTTTTGGAGGCATATCAAAAAAGCTACAGACAAGGCGGCCGTGATAACCAAGAATTTGAGCAGATTAATGGCGAACATCGGTGGACCCTCACCGTGCAAAAGGAGGCTGTTAATGTCCACGACACATTCAGTGCTCCTGTACGGTGCGGAGATTTGGGCAGATGCCCTAAATAGAGAGTATTGCCGAAAGCCCATGGAAGCGGTACAACGAAGAGGGGCTCTGCGGGTAGCGTGCTCCTACCGGACGGTCTCATACCCAGCTGTAAATGTTATTGCAGGCGTGATACCGATAACATTGTTAGCCCGAGAGAGGAAGCAGATATATAATATGGTTGCGGGAAGAGACAGAAAAGAAGTGTCAGGAGACGCGAGGAGACAAAGCCTAGAAAAATGGCACGAACAATGGAATGGGGAACACAGAGGACGCTGGACCGCAAGATTGATACCACAACTAGCGGTTTGGGTTAACCGGAGGCACGGCGAAGTGAACTTCTATACCAAGCAAATGCTCTCGGGGCATGGATACTTGCGAGCTTATTTATTCAGAATGAATAAAGTAAACAGTCCGCGATGTCGCCACTGCGACACAGCGGAAGATACGGTCGAGCACACTTTTTTCGAGTGCGACGTCGCAGCGGAGGAAAGAAGCGTTCTAACTCGAATGGTGGGGGATGTTACGCCGGATAATATAACCACCATAATGATAGACACGGAAGAAAATTGGAACGCCGTGTCAGTCTACGTCGAGGCGGTATTACGAAAGAAGAAGAGACTGGGCTACTTAGAAGATTCGGAATAGATCTTCTAAGTTAGGAAATAGACCTCAGTGTAGTCGGGTTTCTGCTTTTGAGGCTGGCGTGGTCTGCTTGGCACCGGTGGCATACAGGCTTACTGGTGCCGCAGTTTTGTTTTTGTTAAATTAACAACAAATTTAACTCTGCGACACTAGTTACTGCTGATGCTGTCGGCGTGTGGTAGATCTCGGTAGACTTATGAGCGAAATTAGATAAAACGTATCGCTGTTTTGTTATGTAGCACAGTAGTACTGTTTTTTTGTTATTTTTGTTACATATGGAAGTAGATAGTAACTCGCCAAATAGTCGGGCCTACGCAAAACGATTTTGGGAGTCAAGTAGCTATTTGTAGAATAGATGTAAACAGAAATAACCTAGTCCAGCGTTTTGAGGCAGCTTGACATGTTGGAAGCTACTTCAAGACAGCACCTCTAGGGATTATATAGCTCTGTTTAGAATAGTTTTTGTTTGTAAATGGGAAATAACCTAGCCATAATAGAAAAGGCTTAGAAAATTAATATTGTTTTTAGTAATAATATTAGAAGAGGGACAGTAGAATTTATTTTTCAGTCTGCCGCTGTCGATAGATATATGCAGAGAAGAGCGAACGGGATAATTCACACGGAAACACCGAAGCCAGCACTTTTTCGCCAGTTTGAAGAAATGCTAACGCGGTTCCAAACTGGGATATACATCGTGGGTCAAGGGAACAGATGGTGGGGGTTTTTAGCCGGTCGGTTGGTTCGTTTTTTGCAGTGCGTCTTAGTGTAATGCAAAAAGAAACCGACCAACCCGGCACTCGGTAGTCTGTTAAGCAGATTTTCCCCGCGACACCATCTATAACCGTAAAAAAGCAAAAAAAAAAAAAAATTATTATTATTATTATTATTATTATTATTATTATTATTATTATTATTATTATTATTATTATTATTATTTTTATTATTATTATTATTATTATAATTATTATTATTATTATTATTATTATTATTATTATTATAGAAGCAATACTGATTAAACCCACCACAGGGAAGACTTACGGTGAAATCGTAAAGGAAATAAAAGGAAGGGTAAACCCTGAAAAAACAGAGATCGAAATCAGAGGAATCCGCAGAACTCAAAATGGGGATGTGCTGCTGGAAATGGGGAAAGGCCCGAAAGAAAAAGGTAAATTCACCAAGGAGTTACAGGAAGCTCTAGGGACTTCGGCTAGTGTAAGGAATCTCACATCAAAGACTGCGATAGAGATTAAAGACTTGGATTGTGTAACAACCATTGAGGAAGTTCAAAAGGCTATAAATAAGGAGTTAACGGAAGCTGTCGAATGCAAAATACATTTGACAGCACCAAATGGCAGGGAACAGATAACTGCGGTTGTAGTTATGGAAGAAAGCGATGCCAAAAAATTACTGGTAACATCGAAAATAAAAATTGGATGGATCAGATGCAGAATTAGGGAGAGAACAGAAGTTAAGCGATGCTACAAATGCCTTAACTTCGGCCACTTAATTAGGCAATGCAAATATGAAGATCGTAGAGACTGCTGCTACAAGTGCGGACAAAAAGGACACACAGTCAAAAACTGTAAACAAAAGGCAAGGTGCTTTTTGTGTGCAGAAATAAAAGCAGAAAGTCTGGAGCACGTGTCAGGATCCGGTTTGTGTAGAGTGTTTCGAACTGCACTTGAGGAGAGTAAAAGGCATAAAAATAATTAAGCTCTTACAAGGTAATTTGCACAGGAGCAAAACGGCCGATGATCTACTTTTACAGCTCGTCCGAGAAAAGAATATCGATGTAGTAATTACCAGCGAGCAGTACAAAAATAAGGTTTATCCGAATTGGTTCTCGGATTTCACAAGTACAGCAGCCATCTGGGTAGTAAATCAAGGGAAAATACTAATTAACAGCCATGGAGCCGGAAATGGGTTTGTGTGGATCACAAACGGCAAAAAAACAATAATAAGGTGTTACCTAACTCCAAATCAAACGGCACAGGAATATCGACAGAAAATGGAGCAATTAGAAGATAAGATAATAGAACTAGGAGGAAATGTAGTAGTCGCCGGTGACTTCAAGGCTAAAGCAGTGGAGTGGGGATTGCCAGTTACAGATAACAGGGAAGGCAAATTTTGGAAATGGTAGCAAGACTAAATTTAATTGTGTTAAACTCAGGAAATACCAGCACATTCAGGAGACCCGGGTACACCGAAACTATATCCGATATATCCCTAGCAACAGAAGAACTTGCTAGGGATAACTTGGTTGTCAAAAATGCCTTTAATTCGGTAAGATGGACTGACATCATAGACGCATTACAAAATAAGTTTACTATACCTACGTATCTTCTGAAAGTTATAATAGATTACTTAAGCGAGCGAAGACTGATATACAACACGGTAGATGGAAAGAGGATAAAGGATCTTACAGCAGGAGTAGCACAAGGATCAATACTAGGACCAGAACTATGGAATGATCTGTACAACAGTCTATTATGTATGGAAATGCCTGAAAATATACAGCTAGTAGGTTATGCTGATGATATAGCAGCTCTTATAACGGCACGGGATATAGCAGAATCACAGATTAGGCTGAATCAAGTTATGAGAAGAGTGTATAGTTGGATGAGGGAACATAGATTAGAATTAGCAACGGCAAAAACAGAAATCGTTATGTTAACTAAGAAAAGAATACCAACTATAATTCCAATGCAAGTAGGTCCAGAAACAATAATGACCAAAGAATCAGCAAATTACTTAGGAGTTACTATTGATACAAGGCTAACATTTTGGCAACAAATCCAAAAAGTAGCAGATAAAGCAGCAGAAGCTACAATCAAACTAAGCAAACTTATGGCAAACATTGGAGGACCCAAACCAGAAAAAAGGCGAATCATTATGAAAACCGCAGAATCAATCCTTCTATACGGAGCTGAAATCTGGGCACATGCGATGGACAAGAGGTATTGTAAAACACGCAGCATAGCATCGGTGCAACGAGA